>CP139503.1:75027592-75358301 GCA_021014915.2 Artemisia tridentata subsp. tridentata
TCTTCAAGTAAGTGGTTAAATAAATTTCTCTACTTTTTATACTTCCATTTACTACATTTTTATGTTCTAGTAACTAGTCATGCAAATATACATATGTTTGATACCACTTAATGTTTATTTTTCTCCCTAAAAATAGATCTAAGGATTTTATTAGTAACCTCATGAGATCCACCATTTTTGGTGAAGATTAGGAACCAATGACACCCTAAGAAGGTGTATGGTAGGCTTAGACTAGTTGTGGTGTTGATTGGAAGTGTTATATTCAAGCCTTGAACTAGAAAATTGATTTTTACAACTATAGAAAAAGGTTCTGTCCGTTTTCATGAAATCTGGAAAACTCAGTAAGTCATGGACTATTTTGGCCTAAATATTTAGAAAATACTTTCAAAAACGAAACCGTGGCCGCCGGAATGAGCAAAAATGAGCTTACGACGAGAAAGATACGCTAATTCTAAGTTTGACGACGAAAACTATTTTTCTGAAATTTTGCGCGCTGTCCCACGAATTTCAACGGGTAAAACGAGGCATTGGACATAATCTAGAAGAGCCGACCTACTGAAAATATATTAGTTCACATTAATACGAAGCCGTGGATATAAAGAACGTAGAAAACGAGCTTATAACGACCAAGATACACGCGTTTGAAATCCGACGATTACAACAAAATTTTATCAGCTTTTAATAAGGAAAATAATCTCAAGTCTAAAACAGTTTTTACAAGTAACCATATTGAGAGCCATTTTTCTTATTGATCGAGACGCGTATGGACAAAATGACAATAATACGAATTCAAGATATTGTTACAAGGTTTCTAAAAACGCCGAGCTTACTTACTAACACCCAACGTACACCATTTTATGGCTAGTTTTGCGAGGCCATTTGGTCATTTTTATAAGTTGTGAAAAATGCTAAAATATGACGAAAACACTATATATATCGATAGATCACCAAACGACGATCGTGGAGTGTCGTTGCAACGTATTTACACTTGAAGTGTTTATTAACTTATTGATATGTCAAAAACGTATTTTTCAATGATAAACATTATTTCCAAAATTCCCGAGTGGTATCGGTAACATACGTATTTGCATGTGTTGCGTAAATTCATGACTTACATTAGAACATATCATTCATATTAGGTTGTGGTTAGAGACCGAGCCTCATTTCAGCATATCCATTATTATCATTGTTGCTATCGCATCAGGTGAGTTTTTATAGCCCCGTTTTTAATTAATTATTTAATTTCTAAATTCTCGGGGGAGAATACATTGCACCATTTTTACATACGGACCAAAGTATCAAAATTCATTTACATTGCTTAAGTTACATCATTTCCAGATTAAAGTCCCCTATTTGTTATCATGAACCGTTAATTGTGAGCAAGCGAGGGTGAGTGAATAGATCTATTGAGGGTGACTCCTCCGTCCGGGTTGGTCGCTCCAACCTGTCAAACGAACGCATTTCATTTCAATCATATTAGAGTGACTGGCAAAACACTCAGATGGGGCATTTCATTCCAGTCTAGCTTCGGGGTCATGAGCTTAAGAGCTAATGTATTATTTTTATGTGGCATTTATGTCATTTCACTTCATACTTGTGGTTACCGTAGAAACATTTCATTTACATAAACCTATGAACTCACCAACATTATTGTTGACCATTTTTAGCAATGTATTTTCAGGTAATTAAGGTAATCGCATCATGGCTTGCATATGGACCTATTTTGGAGTCGCGGTGACGACGCGTCTCACTATATTTTTATGCACTTTGACTTATCGTTTGGTTTGTAATGACTTATTTCCGCAAACTTGAAACACCTTTTGGGACCTAACTTTTGTAACTCTTAATGTTTTAATTAATCAAACGATGTATTTTTAAAACAGCACTTTAGGTCGTTCAATATAACTGTAACTGTGATGCTATGGCCGTCATGCCCCCAAGTGTTCCATTCCGTTGCAAATCACGTATTTGGGGGTGTGACGTATAGATATTGTTAATATTTATGGTTTGTATTGGTATATGTTGGTGTATTTTTGGTAATCTTAATTCGAGTGTTTATAGGTAGGTTTTTGATATGCACTTAGTTTGTGATTGTGTATCTGTAGATAATCAGTCGTTCAGTTGTATCATTATCAAGTTACTCGATTATTTACTCTGTCACTCATTAAGTTGTTTCGTAAATCGTCTAATCCCAATTCTTTTGTGTGCAATGACTTTCTGGAAAATGGCTTTTTTTTTTAACATCAAACTTACTTCAAAATTTCGAGTAATATCTGGCGGATTTGTCAAAATCAAATATCTGTTTCTGACCTGCGATCATAAATTGGTTTATTAGCTTCATGTTTTTATTTTCTTATATGTTCTTTTAGATAAAATAACTTATGATGTCAATCTTTTCAGGTGCCAAGAAACCAACAAACCTTCGGGTTGCAGACTATGTACATGGGACGGATGGACTCGAAAACCATAAGTTTCCTCAGCCAAAGTAAAAACCATAGAAAAAGTCAGTTGCTAAATATTTAGTCAAGTGGATGGCCAGGATTTAATTCGGACATTCTTCGATATGTGACGAGACATTTAAATACGTCGGCCTCGATAGTTCAGACTGCGACGAATGCATCAGTGCCAACATAACTTATTTGAGTGATAATCTTGGAGGACAGAAGCAAGTGTTGCTGTTAAACATGTAAGGCCATTTGGCCATCTTAGTGCTCCGTTTCTGTTTGCTCGACACCTCAACAGCTCAATTTTGAGATGAACACATCCATTTTCCCAATGAGTATGTTTTTACTCATTCCTTTAATTGTATGTTCATACTTTTTTAATTAGATTATAAAAAGGAAATGTTGACCATTTCCCTTATAATTTAACCATATGCTTATTTGGGTTTTTAGAAATATATATAGAGATCTGTTAACATCAGTATGTTAAGAATGACTTATATAAGGATGAAACACACCTTAGAATCTTTATGGATGTCTTGCCTGCAAAGTTACTATTTTGTAGTATGTATTTCATTATAATACTTTAATCATGTGTTTTTTCCTGTGTTAATCTTGCATCTTTGTTGCTTCATTATATAAAACTGATTCGACATGTGATTTTTTCATTTGCTTAGATGCCATAGTTTTTATACATGAGTATCGTTGGACCCCCATAATGCAACTCTTGAACTCTTTGCTCTAAGTTTTACAATCGTGTATTAGGACACTCAGAATGACACACTCTACTTCCGTTGAAATACCTTAAGATTACACACAAATTCATAAAGGTTTACCATATGAAATCTTATTGGGTTATAAGGTAAAGTTAAACATGGAACCGACTCACTGAGATGTAATAAAATATAGGATTCTGAACATGTCATGCATCATCTTGCACTAATATGAAATCTTGTTGGGTTATAAGGTAAACTTAAACACGAAACTGACTCAATGAGATGTAATAAAATATAGGATTCTGAACATGTCATGCATCATCTTGCACTAGGCAAGATAAAAAACAAATTGCACAATAGCCCAGAACATTTAGTATGAACGTTGTAAATGAATATGTATTTAGTTAGTAAAGATATAGTGTTTGTGTCCGCTAGATTGGTTTATTTGGAATATATTCAAGCACCAAATGCGCCCGTTTGTGTAGAAATGGGTTAACGTAAAGTTTAAGTACTTTACTTCACGGTGCATTGTCAATGCGCATGGTTTATCATTTGGCACGATGTCGTGTGTACTGGTGTATCATCTTAGCTTCTTCACCTAAGTGATTGATGATCAGGTTTGTTTCTCCAGATTATAAGGTTCTTAATCAGATTTGTTTTAATGTAATTTCGTCATTTGGGTTACGCTTTTAGAATAATTGCTATAGAAGTATTTTGTTTATATAAGTCGACAAGTTGGTCAACTAAAATGATTGATTGTCTATGATATTGTCTTTAAACTGTTATATTTTAATTAGTTGGCATTTGTATCAAGTTAGAATTATTTTATGTGCAGTTGGAGCTGATACTGATGGCTTATTGGTACGGTGCAAAGGCTATCCCAACAGGATTCTGTGTAGCTGATTCGAGAAAATCAACTAACGACCCGATTGATTCTATGGTATTTCAGTTTCATGTGTCTGCATTCTGGATTTGGTTTGTAGATTTGATTTGGATAGTTTAGTTTTCAATCGATTATGTAGTAGGTTGAACTTTATATAAATGGTTGGTTTAGTACATTTTTAGTCTACTGAAGTACTAACAAAATAATATGATATTATCTAATTCACATCTTTTAATCAAAACAGTTATTTTTATACAACTCTGGTGTTACTGTTTGACTTTAGAATAAAAAGGTTCCCCGCAGCAACGTGCAGGTTAACCTACTTGTTTTTTACAAATGCAAAAATTCATACACACAATATTAAATTTTTTTTACAATAATGAAATTATACGATAATGTTAAATCCTCATCAATTGTCCAATGTCCTCCTCTGACTTACTATTTTGGGACTTCTCTGTTTCAGTTTCATGTTTCGGTGTTTCGTTTTCCTCGCGTTCGGATTTCGGTTCTGTACCTGTAATTGAAATTGAAGATAAATGTCATGTTCATGGTAAATTTTTTTTAATAAAACGGCATAATAAAATTAAAATTGAATTAAATTTTGTTATCAAATCCATGCATAGGTTCTGCTACAAATGCACTATTGTCATAAAACAGATGCTATGATTATTTTTGTAACACAGATGCTATTATGTTTGTTATCACATTTATGCTATACTTATACATACAGATGCTCCAACGCATAATGTGATGCACTTAAATAAGTATACTGTAACAATTCATTTGATGCCCTAATTTTGTAACACAGATGCTATAACACAAATGTTATACAATTAGTATACATTAAAAACTAAATCACAAAAACATGAAACACATATGCTATTATTTTTGTCATCACATTCATGTTATAGTCATACATACAGATGCTCTAACGCATAATTTGATGCACTTAAATACGTATACTGTAACCATGCATTTGATGCCCTAATTTTGTAACACATATGCTATAACACAGATGTATTTTGATGCCCTAATTTTGTAACACAGATGCATTATACTAATTGAATAGACGCTATAACACATTATTAACACATTTTTAACACAGATGCACTAAAATTAAACCTCATTCTAATAAATTTTATAATTTTACATATTCTTCCAACATATTAACACTGATGCTTCAACAAATTAGAAGATTAATAGAGTTTATAACTCTTACATTCTACTGCAGTTTCTTCTATCATTTTATTCTTCTCCATTGTTCGTTTACTTATGCGAGTAGCTGAAACTGAAAAATACAACAAATTAGAAGATTAATAATATAAAAAAAAAGTGCACTTACGGTTACAGAACTTTTTTTTCGTCATTTTTTATGATGATCGGAAGTGTGATTTTGATCAGAAGTGTGTGTTTTTTGATCGGAGATCTTTGATTAGAGAGAGAGAAAGCGTGTGTGGTGTGTGGTGTGTGTGTTGATCAGAGAAAGTGTGTGTGGGTTAAGCGTGTTTTTTAATTCGTTTCATTTTTCACCCTGATCTTTCTAATGTTATCAAATTCGTCCCAATAACTTTTTTTCTCACTTTTCTAACGAATTACATTTTTCTCTAAAACCGGACCATATATATATATATATATATATATATATATATATATATATATATATATATATATATATATATATATATATATATATATATATATTATATATTAGTTTCAAAGCCCGCCCGATGGGCGGGCATGACTTGTAATTTACGTAAATAGGGTTATGCTATTGTTATTTATGTACTATTTAGTATGAGTTGGTGTATAATACATACTAGATCCAAGGCCCGCCCCGATGGGGCGGCTAGCTTTAAGACTATTGATTATAAAATAAAACTAATAATAATATAAGTATGAACGTAACGTGTAGCAACATAAATTAAATAAAATAAATACTTATTGTTAAAATAAATAATAAAAGTTTATATGTTTTACACAGATAAGCCTTATTTAAGGAAGCATGTATGACATCTTGCCTTTTACCGTTTGGAATAACCGGGAGTATTTGCCGAAAATCTCCACCAAAGACAACGACTTTAATACGAAACACCTTATCATAAAGAGAAGGAATAAGTATCTGCGTTTACAGTACAGTATGAGGTGCTAATGAGGACAAGGAATAAGTATTTGCGTTTACAGGCTTTTAACATGCATGGGAGTTTAGTAACTCGAGTTAATTTTTTTGGAGCAACACAGCTTATGCATAAAAAGCCAGAACACGACTTTTTGGAAAAGGGTATGATATATTTAATATGGATTTTGTAAACAATAAGTATAATTAGGACCTATAATATGTTTTATTATGTAATAAACAATAGAAATTTGAAATTTTGTATACATTTATGAATTGTTTTATTATGTACATACACTATCAATAATCAGATGTCATCATCATAACGACAAAAATATGTAAGTTTGGGTTAGCTTCTTTAGGTTTCATTATAATTCTTATATGATGCACTTGTGTCGGTTTTAAAAATGGTTATGTTTTGTAGTGTAATATGTTTTTTGGGTAATAATATGGACACATTTAGTTTATAAGTGTTAATATAATTTTTACACTTTTTTTTATAAAATGTTAACACATATCCTCAGTGGCTGCACTTATTAAATGCCTTTAACATCATTAGTAACCTGAGCCCTATTTTGGCTTCTCGAGGACTTTACTTGGCTAGGGATTAGACATTCTCTTTATATATTACCCTATTCAATTACTGTCTAACTTCATTTTAGGCCATTTGTATTCAAACAAAATCTGTTAAAAATCATGGGTTCTAGGTTTCCACTGTATGATATGTTAGCACAGGAAGCTCCTTCTCGCTGTCTTGAGGATGTTCTTGCCGTTCTTTTTAATCGGGAGAGAAAGGCAAACAGGGCTGATGAGATGGCATATGAAAATATTAGGGAGGAGATTGAAAGTCGTGTTAAGCATAGGTATGCTGTTATCAAGGAGCTGGAGAAGTTTGGTAACCCATTGGTGCTTCAGGAACCGTTGGAACGTCTGAGGTTGGCACAGCAAGAGGATATGGAGGAAGTTTGCTTGTTGAATGTGAGGCACCAGGTAAGTGGCCGTAGTGCTTATGAGAAGTTTATGATGACAAAAAAATTATTGAAAGTTGATTAAGTATTAAGGTCGTTGTGGTAGGTGTAAGTAGCTGTCTTTTGTAAGTTTATGTTATTAACTATGATAACCTAATTATGGGTAAGTGGTGGAACTGTGTTGGATGGATTATGTAAATAGTCGTCTTCCCTAGTCATGCTGTTGAAGGTTTAGGTAGTTATTTTTTGCTGTGATAATGTTTATCTAAGTGCTACTTGATCGATGGTTTGGAAGGTAGCAGTTTTGATGATGAATCACTTAGGTGTTGATTTTTTAAACTAAAATAGTTGTAATATGGTTATCATATTAATGAAATGTCGATTACTATGCATCTCCTTATGTTATGTTTATTGTGTGAATGAATCAGTTAGGTGTTGATAGTTCGACTTTAGGCTATATTATTTTGGAAAAGTTTAAGAGTCAAAGTTCTCTTTAGTTTTCTTGCTGGGTAACTTTTATTCTGGTGATGCATATGTGGTCACATATAATGTTGAAGGCATGTATGAAAAATGCCGAAATATGACTTAAAGGGTGTTTGGATCACTTATTCAAATAGCTTATATTTATTAGAAAAAGAGGCTCATTAGCTTATAGTTTTTTCAACCACAATATATCATACATTGTTTGAAATATGATACATACACACAAGTGAATCAAAATAATAACCAAGGTGAATCAAAATAGGCGTGCACATATGTTTTAACGAAATTGAAAATTTTGTAACATATACACGGTGAATCAAAATAATAACCAATATAGGCATTCTAAATATCAAAATCATCGTAAGTATGTTCATCATCGGCTATCTTTAAGAATTTGATTATACAATAAAATTAATAATAATATAAGTATGAATGTGTAGCAAAATAAATGAAAATAAATAAACATGCTACTATTAATAAAATAATAAAGTTTAACAAAACCTAAGGTTGAAAATAACAAAGTAACATATAGTTTATAATCTATGAAGAACTTCTCTATAAACAACGTTGGTTGTAGAATTGGTGTAGTTGCCGTCTTTGTCACAACATAACACTTTTAGGCCTCTCTTACTTTTGACTCTTGAGACTGCTACATAAAGTTGTTTGTGTGAAAAAATAGACCGTTCCAAATATAACCCCACCTTAGACAATGTTTGACCCTGACTTTTGTTTATAGTCATGGCAAAACAAACCGAAATAGGGAATTGTCTCCTATTAAGTTGAAAAGGCATCTTCTTGTCGGATGGGCTTATAAGCATTCTAGGTATAGGGCGAACCTTACCCACTTTACCCCCTAATATAATCTTTGCCTCAATGTTATTGACTCCCATTTTCGTTACTTGTAACCTGGTTCCATTACACAATCCACCTCGTTGATCAATGTTGCGCAAACACATAACCGGAGTGCCAATCTTCAAAACTAATTTATGGTGTGGAAGTCCAGACATTTTGATTGTATTCAAAAAATCTGTAGTGTACATATCCTCGCTATGATTAAAATCCACGTCTAAATCTGACACTGTATCTGAACTATAATATACTTTCTCTCTGCCACTAAGTTGAGAAAGCATTCGGTCATTAACTTTATCAACTTCCTCATGTGTTGGTGCAAGAATGGCTCGATCTTGGAAATAAGATGGATCCCAAAGGTTATCCTCCCAATTATCATAAGTTTCTTGTATTACAGCTTGCACATGATCATCAGAATCAGGTATTAGCATTTCTTCTGGGAATTCAATCTCAGTATTACCATCTTTAGTGTCACCTATTCTCCCATCACCAATACTCAATATCCATTCAGCAAAATCCTTAATCTGATCTGCATCTCCGGGGTTGCAACCAACGCGAAGCCTCATATTCTTGGTAAGTTTAAGAACCTTGCAATGATTCCATAGATAAGACTGATTTAAGGAAGCATGTACAACATCTTGTCTGCTACCGTTTGGAATAACCGGGATTATTTGACAAAAATCGCCACCAAAGACAACTACCTTACCTCCAAACACCTTATCTGAAACTGCCGTATAAGTACCTGTTAAAAAGACAATTTAAACATTAATATATACAGTTTACAAATATACTGTGTTTATATTACGTATAAACATAAATAAAACATTATACTGGTAATGATTTTTTTTCTACATTCATTATTTCATGTCAATATATTATGTTTAACTTGGTAACAATAATAACCGAGTACGAATCCCATATGATTTTCTACATGGTTAGAAATTAATGTTTATAATGAGAATTAAAATGAATAAATTGAATGGGTTAATTAGAAAGGATGCATACGTGTTAAAAGTTATTCAATATAGAAAATAAGTAACAACTCTTGCTACTAATTTATATTATTAACTGTATTTTTAACAGCTAATATGTAAAGAAAGTTTGTATTATATGTTAAGTATAAATAATTTCAATATAATACTAAATAGAAATAATAAAAAAAAATATCATAAAATATTAAGTAAAATGCACCTGTTGATATATCTCGTAAAGTTCTGTCAAAAGCTTCAAAACAAAGTCTGTTAACCATTGGTGCTTCGTCCCATATAATTAACTTTGTCTCGCGAATCAAGTCAGCAAGATCACCATCAGCACAAATACTACACATCGAATCCTCAACGACATTTATAGGGATTGCAAACCGAGAATGGGCTGTTCTACCACCATCTAGCAAAAGCGCGGCTATACCACTGGATGCTACGTTTAGAACTATTTGACTCTTGGACCTTAAAGCAGCTATCAATGTCTTGTACAGGAAAGTCTTCCCTGTACCTCCGTAACCATATACAAAAAACATACCTCCTTTGTCATTATCACAAGCATCTATTATGGTATCATAAATTCCTTTTTGCTCATTTGTCAAACTTCCACATAGTTCTTGATGTTGGAGTATCAATTCTGGCACGTTATAACTAAGTTCATCGTAAATCAACCTATTGTATCCATCCATTGTGAAATCTGAATCCGGATACGGCATATTGACAATATCTTTGAGGCTTTTCGAATTGCTAAGTAACTTGTCCTCAATATATGTTAAACATATATTGTACTTTTGTTTATCCGTTAGTTGTAATTCTGCACAAAAAGAGTGAATTTTAGTTTAACAACTCTAAAAAATAAAAATGGAATTAAAATTTGCGTTTAAAAGTGTACTATTATATATGATTTATAATAAAATGTTATGATACCTGGATGATTTCTTTTTTTCCGTTCCAAATTTTCCACGTCTTCTGCTAAAAGAGTCCACGACTTCTCCCAAACGACCTCTGGTCTTGACATACTATCTGATAGTATTAACATAACAAAATGATTACGAAGGTATTCACCACTTCCCCACGCACTTGCTTCAATAATTCCTTCGATGTATTCCTTGTCATCCTGTAACAATCCACGTGCGTCGCAAGCCTCCTTAGACGTACGATATACTACATCATCAAATGTCTTAAAATCATCCCATTCTGTCGCTCCTTTAACTTTGTTTAAAAGCATACGCAAATAAAATAGCTCGCCCCAAGAAGGAGGAACATGATGGATCCGACCTATGCTTTTGCCTTGCTTTCGTCGAGTCCATATTTTGTCTTGACTGTTCCAAACAAAATGTTTTGGGATCTCAACATACAACAACGATTGTGCCAATTCATCTTCTTTATTGAGATCAATATAAGCCAAAAACTTGGTAGTATTAGCTGCGGCCTGATCAAGTAGAAAGTCGATACTTTCAGTGGGATCAAATACAACAGAATGCTCGTTTGGAAGATGAAATGGTAAATGCTCTACTAGAGGAAACCGGTGGTTTATATCAAACTTAAATATCCTCCACGCAGCCTTGCAAGCTGATAAATAACGGCAATCGTAAAAGTCTTTAATCTCATCCGTCTCTTCATCTTCGACAGCAGTAGTAACTCTATCCGGTCCCTTGTTTATGCATTTAAATAAATACTTGATGGATCCAAACTGATTGTACCATTCAACATTGATATGAGCTTGATACCTTTTCAATAACGTTGGATTGTAGGGAACGACAAAACCACAGTGAAGATCAGCACCTTGTTTCTTAACAGTCCTGCCATTATCTGTCCTTTTATATATAGCATAGCCGCTTTTGTTGATGAAATTAGACTCATTAAATGGCTTTGGAAACTTCTTGGAACACTTATCTGCAACCATGCAAGGGCAGCTTCTATGATCAGGACCACAAGGACCGTGCATCATAAATTCCTTAACCAATTGGTGTAGTTCGGGGTCTTCATCTATATCTGGTATTTCAGCCGATATACATCTATCTATATCCGAGGGGAATCTCAACTTGTCATTTGATTCCAACCATACACACAAGTGACAGTGAGGCAGTCCACGTTTCTAAAATTCTATTGTGTAAACCTTTGTAATAAAAACAAAAATAAACACATCGGTATTAATAAAAAGCGAGTTGTATAAAGCTTTCAGTGGGAAAGAAAAGTTAAGTAAAGTATGAAATGTACCTGCACGAACGCGACCAAAAATACGTTTCTCCTTAATGTCCTTTATCAAGTTATCCAACTTGATCTTAAACACTCTTGTGGTAATGTCGGGACGATCCTCTGATTTAAGACCCTTGCCACGTAAAAACCTTGTAATCTCAGGCCACTTTAGATTACATGTAAAGGTTATAAATAGATCAGGGTATCCATAAAACTTGCACATCGCCATAGCATCCAAGTAGTTTTGCATCATATATCTTGGGCTACCTGTGAAGGTCGACGGCAAAATCACCTTTTTTCCACGTTTCTTGTTTTGTTGGTTGGATGATTCAGCAGCTTGAGCTAATCGGGAATAAGTTTCACATCTTAATTCACTGTTCTTATTCTTTATATATAACAGCCTCTCGGCTTCAACCATAGTGTAACCATCGACCAAAAACTGCTGGAATAAACGCTTACTATTTAAAACAGTTGAAAAAACATTTGGTCTATCTTGTATACGGTAAGCAAACCATTCACGCATTGTGACATACTTTTTATCCTTGTCTGGTGTTTCGTCAGTAATACCTTGATGGTATATGTCAGTTCTATAACCATCTTCTGTGTAAAGGAAAAATAACGGGTACTGTAATGGAAGGTATGAAACATGTAGCTCACTAATTTTTTTCTTCTTGCCACTATTTTTGTGCACCATAATGTCCCTTTCGGTATGATTGTTGTCAAAGTCGCCAACAATAAGTGCAGCCACTTCATTTTCTGTAGGAAGGTTATATTGCCTCCCATCTTTTTCACGCCTTCCTATCAGCCTGATCTTAACATTTTCTACTCCATTAGGAATTTGCAGACCAGCCATGCGATACTTCTTTACCAGAGGGTTATTAGCATCAAGCATTGTTTTAAGGTCTTTAGTTAGTTAACGATCTATTTTTCGATTAAAAGAAGAAGATCCAGGCTCATTGGAACTGTCGTGAATTGGAAAAATAATTTATAGTCAGTGTATTTTAGTTCTAATTTTCTAATCTTAAAATGAAACGGAAGAAATAATAATAATAATAATAATAATAATACCAAACGGTATACGTTAAATTTACCTGACAGCATCAATGCGGTTCTGAATTTCGTTCTGTGGATCGTAAATATATAGTTGAGAAAACTTTGGTGGATCACCATCTTTTGGTAACAAATCTCCGATTAAATGGTAGTTTTGGCCTTGTATTCTGTTAGGATTTATAAAAGTGATGGTCATTTACGTTTTATATTTTGTAACGTGTCGTTGTATTTAATTAAGTAAAAGTAGTCTATGGGCTTGGACCTAAACTAATAGACTAAATATTGTGTATCAAAGAGTCCATGTAAAAGCCCATCACAAGCCCAAGCCCATCCATATCAAAAATCTATAAATAGAACCTCCCACCCTCATTTGGGAGGTTGGTGTTCTTAGTGTGTGCTTGAGACTACTGTAAAAGATTTTGTGCTTAATGAATGATACTTTGTTTCTCTACTCTCTCTCTAGATCTTATATTATCTTGTGCTTTAATGTTTATTAGTATGTGTGATAAGGATTGATCATAGGTCCTACAAGTGGTATCAAGAGCCAAACATTGATCTAGGGTTTATAATTTTTTTTGTCACGTTATTGTTTTTGTTCCAGTAGGTGTGTGTTAGTTTGTTTGTTTATTACTACTGTTCCATTTGTTTATTTTCCTAAGTTATTGTTTTTTTCACTTAGTGTTTTCATTTGTTAAGATTTCACGTTCTGTTTTATTAGCATTTTTTTCCCTTGATCGAACCATATAGTCGAAGCAACAGAAACATAGTCGAACGAGCTACCTCATCATCGAACCATCTCTCATCGAAGGAGCTTCTGTGATCGAAGGAACAAGATTTCTTGTCGAGCCAAGCTATTAGTCGAATGACATCTTCATCGAAGCAACTACTTCATCGAACCAACTTTGTGATCGAACAATATTCATCGAACGAGCAAGGTCATCGAACGAGCAAGGTCATCGAAGGAAGCATTCAGTCGAACGAGCAAAAGGGTAGTCGAGCTAGACTTACTCTTCCAATTGATCGAACGAACAAGTTGATCGAACGAGCATTTTGATCGAACGAGCAAACTTGATCGAACCATCACATTTGATCGAACAATCAAATCTGATCGAACGAACAAATTTGATCGAACAATCAAAACTGATCGAACGAGCCACTTGATCGAACGAAGTAACTTTGATCGAAGGACCTATCTTGATCGAAGGAGCTAGCTTATCGAAGGAACAAGCTTATCGAAGGACTCAAATTATCGAAGGACTTACCTTATCGAACCAGCCTATCGAACGAGTAACCTTGATCGAACGAGTTTAAGCTAGTCGAACGAACACTTAGTCGAACGAGCTCTTAGTCGAACAAACCTCTTGTCGAACGAGATCTTGTCGAACGAACCTTTTGATCGAACAAAGTTTTTTATTAGACCTGTGATCGAACGAGATCTTGTCGAACGACTCTAGTATCCATTCTCATCGAGCCACTCTCACCAAGCCACTCTCATCGAACGAGAATAGTCGAACAACAAAATAAGTTGAACGAGCAAAGCAAAGTTGATCGAACAACAACATAAGTCGAACGAGCAAAGCAAAGTTGATCGAACAACAACACTTAGTCGAACGAGTAGTGGTCTAGTCGAAGGAAAATTCATCGAAGGAAGAACTTTCATCGAACCACTCATTTAATCGAACCAGATTTTTTGTCAAACCAAGGTGGTCTAGTCGAGCTAATCGAACATGTACTCTTATCGAAGCAACATACACTACCTAGTCGACCAAGTTTTTCTTGTCGAACAAACTCACTCTAGTCGAACAAATTTCACAGTCGAACCATACTCTCGTCGAACCAGAAACTTAGAAGAGCAACTTTTCACAGTCGAGTTTCTTCATAAAAGAGTTTGTTAAGTTTGTTTTTTATCTATTGAAGTTGATACTTGATAATTGTCTCTTTTATAACATTAAGATACTGACACAGTGACACTTGCTTTATAATATTGAGTATAATATTGAGACGTGTGGCTTTTGACGTGTTTTGCCATATTGAGTTCATTTGGAGTTTGCTTTTTGAGTTTGCATGTGAGTTTGATTTTTAAATTTGACGTGTGTGTTTGCATGTGAATTTGAAGACGTGTTTTAATATAACAAAGACGTGTTTTGATTTGAGTTTGCATGTGCATGACTTGGCTTAAGTTTTGAAGTGTTTGCTTTTAAGTCACTAATATATAATCTTTGGGTTATCAACTTTTTCTCAACGACTATTCAAGGACAACGATAAGGGAATTAAACCAAACTCAACTCGTGAACCTTAAACCAACATCAATAACAACTCCTAGATCTTTGCATCGATCCAACATCAACCTTATCACATACCGAAATTGAATGGAATCAAGTTCTCAAGCGGTAAAGATGCCTCAAATTGTGCCATACGCTATTCACTCAAAGGAAAATTGTCTAGCACACTTTAAATCAGTTAAGAGTCAATGTGAGGCAATCTCATAAGCAAGGTTACCATTCGGGAATCCATATCCATTTCGTCGAGTTTTTGCAAAACTCTTCGGATCTGAAATGGATTATTCAACCTTTAGAAGGACACTGCTACATAACTTGTTTCACATAGAGAACCAAATTGAACAAGGAAGTGAATGCAAAAAAGCATATCAAGCGCTCAAGACGCAGTTTCAATTGTTTCTCGACCTAGATTTCAGAATGATCAAAAAATCTCCAGATTATGAAACAACAAGCCAAATTTGGAGTGAATGCATCACTAGATACCTGGAAGTTGAAATGTTTAGAAATCAATTGCTTAGTCAAATGAGCACACTGGAATTGGTGCTTACTTCAAGATCACTTCATCTGAGAGAAATGCTGGAAAAGAAGAAAATGGATGAACGGGAAAGAAACGAAATGGAGAAGCAGAAACGGGAAAGAGAGCAAACTGAAAGAGAACAGCTACTAAAGGAAGCAGAGGGAAATGAGAAAGAGGCAGACAAAGAGGAACACACGGTCAATGCGGGAACAACAACAGATGCTAGCTTGGTTTTCACGGAAAGAGACACATCTTCAGAACAGCATGTTGAAAGCAGCACTCCAAGGAATGATTCGGATGCTGATGGTACACACAGAAATGAAGTTGTTTGGGATACTGAGAATGATCAGATCAGACCTGCACCTGACAAAGTGACATTGGCTACAGTACAACATTCAAATGATAATGATAATGTTGTTGTGTTCGATAATGTGTTTGCTCATGACAAGACACATCCTGCGCATCCTGAGTCCATAAGTGACACATATGTGGTTGAACGGTTTGATAGTAATATCACTCCCACAACTCCAGATATGGATCCTAATGGAGGAGAGCCTACCCAGGATGGATCTTCTTATGAACAAGATCGTGCTTTCTTTACTTCATTAATCGTAAATTTCAAAAATGAACTTGAAAAATGCAAAGAGGATGATGCGTGCGATGTGTCGTTGTGGTTTAGCAGTATTAATGCCTACTCAAGTTTTAAATTTATATTTAGCCGACTTATCAATAACACACACACTTAACGAGCAGTGTACCCGGTCAGTATGAATATAATGGTAAGTAGAGTGTCGATCACTAAGAGTGGAACGTATTATCTAGTTATTCTAATTAGTATTTTAATAAATTAAGTTAGCTATACAACCTATTCTAACGCAAGGGGGTTCAGCCTGAGAGACTGGCACAATTTGGTTGCAATTAAATAATAAACTAAACCAATAGGCACGAATCAGCGAATAGCACACACGTACACAGATAAATACTCGAGACAATAAGAAGGCTGTCCTGATAGATAAGTAGTTTGTCACTTGTTTTATTGCTAGTTTTATATGAAGTGTATAGTTCGATGCAACGCACTGAGATTAAGTCCTTTCTCGTTGGTTCTAATCTTATCGGCGAGTAAACCCTTAATGATTACTTATGACTATCCTATTTATCTTTCTTCCTACTTTTCTACAGACGATAGAATGCATAGGCGATCTAATAAATAGGCGAGGGCAGAGGCATGGCGACCCGATCAACGCTCAGCTAGACACAGAGGTTATCAATGCACTAATAAAAGTCACCAAAGACATCAACATATAAACTTTAATTAATGAGAAAGCAGTTTTAAGGGAGTGCAATCTTTCCGTTGTCACATTACACAAGCCACCAATCTTGATGAATTAAAGTTTACTAACACAATAAAACAAAACTACTTAATGAATTAAACACATGCAGCACCTTCTTACAACTCTTGTATCTTCGTTTGGGTGTGTCTTGTGCTGCCTATTCGACTGAATTCGTCCTAGGTTTCTGTACTACGGCCTTCTGTGTGTTGACTAAAAGCTTCGGAATTCGTCTGGTCTTGGGGTATTTATAGTTTCTGTCTGAGGGTAAGATGCGGCGCATCTAGTAAGTAGATGCGGCGCATTGACTTAACTTCGCGTGGGGTCCAAGATTATAATATTCAGGAATATTCGTACACCGCCAGAAGATGCGGCGTAACTCCATAAGTAGATGCGGCGCATGTCCTCTTGTATCTTGGATCGTATCTGGTGAAATATTGATAGTGATGCGCCGTATGTAATAAGTGAGATGCGGCGCATCTGGAGCAGAATAGTCTTGATCTTGTACATTTCGGTATACTCTTAACTTCTTGCATGTTTTGCTCCATAATAAGTCCAAAATCGCCAAGTTTCACCAAATGCTTGTTTTTACCTGAGAATTACAAAAGTAAACGATTAAGTATCAATCCTCATACATAATATAATAAAACAAGTCAAATTATTAGGATAAATGATAGTAATAATATGTACTTATTTGAGTTCATCAAATATCCCCCCACTTGAACTTTACTTGTCCCCAAGTAAACCTTAGAATTAATCCTATGAAAATGTATCCTAAAAGATATTAGGATTTATTTTTATATTTAAGCATGTATTCGTTTTTGCCATAATCACACAACCAAACACTTAACGAATTAGAAGTAAAATAAAATATTTCGATAAAAGCAAATCTAATCGTTTAACTGTCCAGTCGTGACGAATATTCTATCATAAGCTTGGCAAGTATACACATCTCCCCCACTAAAGCAAAGGAATAACAAGTCTAAAGCGGTAAAAAGGGTTTTTAGGCTTAAGGGTTAATTACTCTTCTTAATCACTATCGATCTCAAATTCCAGAAAAGGCGACAAAATCACAAATACATGATCGAATCCACGAACACGATACTTGCAATTGCTCAAATCCTTAACTCGAATAGGCTAAAGATAGGTCCAAACTTCACCAATAATAATATATCAAAAAGGGCGACAAAATCATAAATACATAGCCGAATCCACGACTACGATACTTAAGATTGCTCAAATCCCTAATCTCAATAAATCAAAGGTTTGGTTGGATAAAGAATAATAAAGGGTATGGATAATTTTTGGGATATATAAATTGGTGTAAAACGAAAAATAAACAAAACAAATAAATTAAAATCCTAAGTGTGGTTAATCACTATCCCAACCATCCCATGAATAAGACTCATATCATTGAATAACTCACGCTTTAACACTTGAAACACACGCTTTAGGTAGACACGAATTATACTCAACAAGATCTTAATCAAAGAATAAACCTTAGTTGGCGTTCCCATAACTGCCAACTCCCATTCAATCCATAGATATAATATACAACAAATAGTGGTGATATCGACCACTTACATAACTTTACATCGTTGGTTAAAACAAACATCCAACTTTCTTCTTTTTTTCTTTTTCTTTTCTCATTTTTTCGATTTTTTTTTTTTTTTTTTTTTTTTTTTTTTTTTTTTTTTTTTTTAAGGAACATAAACATAGATGTGTAAAATTTCACCACATCACTATAATGATAATTCTGGATAATTTTTCCATACTTTTCATGACTTCAGAAATAACGGTAATAGTGAAAGTAGTAAACACACGAAAAATAAACTCAAAGATATACAATATTTACTTTCACTCCAATTGCATTGTGCAATTTCCCGACCTAACCATAGATAATGAATTACGCACGCGAACACAGGTAATGTAAGGAAACACACTTTGCCTAAAGCAATTAACCAACCACGGATTCTAATCTACAGGGTAGGCTAAGGTTTAAGGTGTAACGAAACATTTTAACAAAGGTGTAAGAAACGAAAGGAATGGCTCTGAGTGTTTTTCTAGGGGTATCTTACTCTAAAAATGAGAGTAACAAAGGTTTATACGGGGGTTAACTAACCAGTGTAGTTAGTTAATATCACATAACATATAAGGCTATTTGGGTGTAATCCTAGAAATTTACCAATTTAGACAAATCATTCCAATTATATAAAATAATACTTATTATGGTGGTCTCGAATAGTATACAAGCCAAGTTCTAAAGTTTACAAGTCACCGGCACACTCATAGATTTGTGAGTTTTGAAAAATCACAATTTTTAAAAATAACGTCATGTGTGCAGCTATGCAACTTAGACTTTAAACAAAAACATGCTAAAAGATTTTAAATTTTGATATATTAAGCACATTTTAAGCATATTTTGAAAAGTTTAGGACAAGTAAGTGTTAAGTGTTCTAATTCTCCAATCCCCCCACTTAAGTTAAACAACGTCCTCGTTGTTTGTATCAAAGGTTAAAAACTGGAAAATAAAAGAATTAGAACAGAAAAACTCCCCTGAGATTTGCTCGGTATGATCCTCCATTTGTATAAGAGCAAAAATCATCTTTCTTGTGGATTAGAACGTTTAAGCTTCATAATAGATGTATCCACAGGAAATGCAGGAATCTATAATACCACCAAGGCTTTAAAACACACCTAAGTTAAGAAAGGTTCAAACTTGCATAATACATTAGTAGTTAGATAAAATAAAACATAAAAATTAAAAATGAAAATCATCAGGTCAGTCGATGCGCCGTATCTTATGGAAGAAGATACGCCGTATCGAGCCTGGAATAAATACGGATCAGAATAGAAGATGCGCCGCATCCTTAACCAGGGATGCGCCGCATTGAAATAAACTGATAAAAAGTTTTAAATTCGGAAATAAAAAATGCAGAAAAATAAAGATATGACCTTTGCAGGAGATGCGTCGCATCTCAGGATTGAGATGCGCCGTATCCTCTGCGGCCTGACTGACTCGACACAAAAACAGAATAATAAAAGATAAATCCGGGTTGTCTCTCGGTAAGCACTTGTCTTTATTCCAGAGTCTTCAAGTTAGACTCACGTTCAGCTCTTTAATATCGATCATTGAAGGAGTCGGAAACATCGCGCTCCCTCATTGCCAATTCTGTAATATTGAACACTCCTTGCTCGTCCTTAATTTCCACGCCATTCTTCTTTAATATCTGTATGAATAAAGTTATGTCCCTTTCGGGCAGAGATGACAAAATGATAGACAGGAAATTCTTATTATCATATAAGCATAAATAAGCAAGGTGGGGTGGTAGTTCAATAAACACATCATTATTCAAATTCGTTTTCTCAACTATTCTCCTACGTTTGTTAATTACTACGTAATCATACCACTCATCATCAGAATCATTAACAACATCGCGTCTAAGTTCGGTAGGTACATTAAGGTCAATAAATTCCTTAAAGTTCTCATGATTAGGATTAGTTGAGTTGTTTTGAATCAATGTTTCTCCCATAATTCTGGCTTCAAGATCGAGGTCCATACGTTCTCTTAATCCTAGCATGTAGACACCTCTAATTATGCTTTTAACAGGATCTTGGCACTTATAGACTAGTTTATTATTCCCTACCCTTAATGAGATTTTTCTTTTAAACACATCAATCTTAGCATGGGCAGTAGACAAGAAAGGTCTTCCAAGGATTAAAGGAATCTTAACATCCTCGGGCATATCTAATATAACAAAGTCTACAGGGAAAATAAACTTCTCAATCTTAACTAGCACATTATTAGCAATCCCTTCAGGTCGTTTTACCGTTTTATCAGCCAATTCAATAAGTAACTTAGTTGGTGCTAATTTTCCTAGTCCTAGGGTAGTGAATGTCTTAAGAGGCATAACACTAACACTAGCTCCTAAGTCAGCTAACACATTATTGAAAGATATATCATTAATTGAACAAGGTAGAGTAAAACTTCCTGGGTCTTTTTCTTTATGAGGCAAGGCATTTAAATCGGTTGCAGAGCTCCCTTCTTTCATTGTAGCCTTGATCTCCTCTTCAATCTTTGTCTTTTCTTTTAGTAGTCTTCTTAAACTGATTGAAGAATTAAAGAAAAATTCGGGTCTTGCACCATCATTTCCATTCATCGATCTTCTAGGTATGTTAGGAGTGACTTCTTCAGTGGTGCTAATGGCCTTGACATGATCCCTTGGGTTGGTTTCAGTTGAGCTTGGTAAACTTCCGTATCCCCTTTCTTGAAGAACTTTGCTCATTTGACCAATTTGTTGTTCCAATGCTTTGATCGAAGCTCCTTGATTTCTTGTAGTAGTGTCCGTTGAAGCTCGTATTTCTTTGATCATAGCAGTATTCTCTTCATGTCTTTTAGCAGCATCGGCCATAATTTGCTTTAGAGTGTCATCTAAAGTCTGCCTCCTCTCTTGATAAGCGGGATTAAAGTTGTTCTTTTGATAGAATCCCGGGGTAGTTTCCCTAAATCTTCCTGAAGGTCGGAATGGTTGTCCAAATTGGGTGTAATATGCTTCTTCAAACGTCTCACTTTCATTCTTATTCGGGCAATCTTTAGTGTAGTGAGGTCCTTCGCACTTTTCACATCCAACTTGGGCAGCATACACTCTTTCATCACGCTTCTTCATCTCTCTACTAATTTTATCCAATTGAGCTTGAATAGCAGCAATCCCGTCAAAATTAGTGCTGCTCTTAGATCTAGTAGAGGTCCCATCGTGCCATTTCTGAGAATGATCAGCAGCTTCTTGGATAGCTTTCCTTGCATTGGTTGCACTCATTTGAGGCACAGCTCCCTTAGCGTCCAAGATTTGTCTAGTAGGCACGTCCAATCCTTGATAAAACAATATTATCTCCTGCATAGGGGTTAGATAGTGTTGAGGACATTTTACCAGTAAATCTTTAAATCTTTCCCAAGCTTGATAAAGAGTTTCATCAGGCTCTTGCTTGAAACTGTTGATAGCCTCCATCTTTTTAGCAGTCCTAGCAGGTGGACAATATCTCTTCAGGAACTTGCTCTTCAAATCTTCCCATGTAGTGATTAAACTAGCAGGTTCATTCCTTAGCCACTTGTTAGCAGCTCCTTTTAGCGAGATTGGAAAGATTCTTAGCATGAGTTGATCGTCAGTGACTCCTTCTGAAGTAAACAAATCCGCAATCTCGAGGACCTTTTCAACATGCTCATTAGCATCCTCATGTTCCGATCCACTGAAAGCATTCTCTCTTAGCTCCTTGAGAAACTGACCCTTCAATTCAAACTTTGACTTATCATCAAACTTTGGTCTAGCAACTCCTGAAGTGTAATCAGCACGGGTTTTGTTCATGTATTCCTCCATAGTTTTGTTTTCGTCCATTGTTTCTGTTTCTTCCTCCTCTTTCTCTTCAGAAAAATAATCAAGCTCGAATGAACTTGAAGTATCAAAGCTTTTTGTGTTGAAAAGCCTTTTAAGCGAATGAAAGACTCGTTCAGGATCTTCGAAAGGTTGAATCAAGTTCTTCGTAGAACTCCTGGTCATGCACTTCCTGAAATCAACACAAAAATATCAGTAGGGTATGCTCGAGAAAGTAGTATATCAGAAAATTAACAACGAAAACGGAATACGAAAATTTAAAGTTACTGATATCTGCAGACGATGCGCCGTATCCAAAAAGTTGGATACGCCGTATCTTATAATCGTTAAAATTAAATCAGACTTTTTTCAGAAAATAGATACGCCACTTAGAAATTTGAATGCGCCGTATCAATTTTAATAATCAAAAATCGATATTTATTTAAAATTAAATGCGTCGTATTAACAAAAGTTAATGCGCCGTATTTTCGTTACGTTTCAAAATATAAGATTTTTGATACAGAAGATACGCCGTATCGACAGAGATCGATGCGTCGTATCTGTTTAATAATTCGAAAATTGTTTTTAATTAAAATAATAGATACGCCGTATCTGCTAAAGCAGATGCGTCGTATGGCGTTAACATTTAGAAAAAAAATTTTTATCAAAAACAGATACGCCGTATCTTGGGGAAAAGATGCGTCGTATCGAATTAATTAAACGCGTTGTATTTTATTAAAAATTAAACGCAATACGCCGTATCTGAGAAATCAGATGCGCCGTATCGTTTGATTTAGCTCAGTACAACGATAGCAGAATACAAAAAATACGAAAAATTAAAAACAAATAAAACACACGAAAATAAACAAAATAAAAGCAAACAAATAACACACAAAAACAGAAAATATGCAAAATAGTACAATGAATGCAAATTAATCTAATACACAACAAAATTAGCGGTTAGATTAAAAAATTAAAAGCCTAATTAAAATACTAATCAAATTAACAGATAATAACAATTCACTCCCCGGCAGCGGCGCCAAAAACTTGATGCGTGCGATGTGTCGTTGCGGTTTAGCAGTATTAATGCCTACTCAAGTTTTAAATTTATATTTAGCCGACTTATCAATAACACACACACTTAACGAGCAGTATACCCAGTCAGTATGAATATAATGGTAAGTAGAGTGTCGATCACTAAGAGTGGAACGTATTATCTAGTTATTCTAATTAGTATTTTAATAAATTAAGTTAGCTATACAACCTATTCTAACGCAAGGGGGTTCAGCCTGAGAGACTGGCACAATTTGGTTGCAATTAAATAATAAACTAAACCAATAGGCACGAATCAACGAATAGCACACACGTACACAGATAAATACTCGAGACAATAAGAAGGCTGTCCTGATAGATAAGTAGTTTGTCACTTGTTTTATTGCTAGTTTTATATGAAGTGTATAGTTCGATGCAACGCACCGAGATTAAGTCCTTTCTAGTTGGTTCTAATCTTATCGGCGAGTAAACCCTTAATGATTACTTATGACTATCCTATTTATCTTTCTTCCTACTTTTCTACAGACGATAGAATGCATAGGCGATCTAATAAATAGGCGAGGGCAGAGGCATGGCGACCCGATCAACGCTCAGCTAGACACAGAGGTTATCAATGCACTAATAAAAGTCACCAAAGACATCAACATATAAACTTTAATTAATGAGAAAGCAGTTTTAAGGGAGTGCAATCTTTCCGTTGTCACATTACACAAGCCACCAATCTTGATGAATTAAAGTTTACTAACACAATAAAACAAAACTACTTAATGAATTAAACACATGCAGCACCTTCTTACAGCTCTTGTATCTTTTTTTGGGTGTGTCTTGTGCTGCCTATTCGACTGAATTCGTCCTAGGTTTCTGTACTACGGCCTTCTGTGTGTTGACTAAAAGCTTCGGAATTCGTCTGGTCTTGGGGTATTTATAGTTTCTGTCTGAGGGTAAGATGCAGCGCATCTAGTAAGTAGATGCGGCGCATTGACTTAACTTCGCGTGGGGTCCAAGATTATAATATTCAGGAATATTCGTACACCGCCAGAAGATGCGGCGTAACTCCATAAGTAGATGCGGCGCATGTCCTCTTGTATCTTGGATCGTATCTGGTGAAATATTGATAGTGATGCGCCGTATGTAATAAGTGAGATGCGGCGCATCTGGAGCAGAATAGTCTTGATCTTGTACATTTCGGTAGACTCTTAACTTCTTGCATGTTTTGCTCTATAATAAGTCCAAAATCGCCAAGTTTCACCAAATGCTTGTTTTTACCTGAGAATTACAAAAGTAAACGATTAAGTATAAATCCTCATACATAATATAATAAAACAAGTCAAATTATTAGGATAAATGATAGTAATAATATGTACTTATTTGAGTTCATCAGAGGACAATCGCAAAGCTAAGCAAACCAACGTCTTATTGACCAAAGAGCTTGAGGAATTTAAAGAAATAACAAAAAGCAAAAACATTGAAATCTCAAACCTGAAATCTCAAGCTCGAAAATTAAATGAAGATGTTCTCACACCAATCTTAAAACGAAATAAAGAACTTCAAGTTGAGTGTAGCGATGCCCTGTCACGTGAAAAACTTTCTATTCAAAAATTGGATAGAAATATGGGCCCCGCTAACACAAGGATCCAAGAGCTTTTAAAAGAGAACGTTGAATTAAAAATGAGATACTCAATGCTTCAGGAAACCACCTCAAATATTAAGATTGTTAATTCAAAACTTGAGAATGAAAATCAAGAGGTTTTAAAACGTGCAAACAATCTTGAAGAAAAACTTCGAAAAACAGACCAAAGTGCTCAAACTCTTCAAATGATGATTCCTAAAGCTGAGAAAGTTCATAAAGGAAAATCAGGAATTGGTTTTGAAAATACAGATTAGGTGGAACATAAATTTTTGCCGACTGATGCTCTGTTCATTTCAGAAGAGGATGAAAATTTGGAAAAGGAAAAACGCTTAAAAGTCAAACAAAGAAAAAGCCCACTCTCGTACCAAGGCTTTGTGTATGGTTGTATACAATTGTCAGAAATACCAAAAGCACCTTTGAAAAGAAAAGACACAAATGTGAAAAGATTTTTCAAAGAAGCTCAACTTGCTACTTATGATGCTAATTTATGGCAAAATAAAGCAAGGAAACAGTTTTGTAATCTTAAAAATCACATTGAGCACACGTTAAAGGTCATTTGGTCGAAACAACAATACACCAATAGTGACTACAATCGTCTCATGTCATCAGACGCTTGGCTAAAAAGGGAAGTCTGTAAGCTTTTAAAAGATGAGATTGAACCTCTTGTGAAAAATATCAACTTAAGTTTTGAATACTTTGAAAAATTCCTTGTCACTGAAATGAGAGAAGATTTAAAGTACGTCCATTCTCTTGAAGACGAATTTGATGAAAAATGCTTAAATCTTGATATCCAAAAAGAATTTTTCACAAATCAAATTGAGTCACTTAAGTCGGTATCTGTCTGCCATGAGCATGAGAATGTGGATTTTTTGAAATCTGAAAATCTTTGTTTCAAAAGGAAAATCACTGAACTTTCAAAAGAAGCGGCTGAAGTCAAAGAAGAATTATCAAAAAGAACTGCTCAGTTTGAGAAAGATTTAACAAAACTTGAAGCACAAAGTATTTCTGAAAACTCTTTGACAACAGTGCTTAAAGAAAAGGAAAAGATTTTTGAAGAAAATTGTGATGATGCCAAAATCAAGTTTGATTTGGATGAACTTGATACAAAAAACATTGAATTGGAACATGCTGTGGCATCATTACAAAAAGAAAATGAGCATTTGAAACAGACTTACAAAAACCTGTTTGATTCAATCAAACGTTCACGGGTTCAGACTCAAAAATCAATCACGAAACAAAAAGAGACTGATGTTTTGAAGTCTCAATTGTCTGAATTCGCTGACAAAAAGTTTGAATATGTTTTGCAAAAGATTGAATCAATGAAGAGGAAAAAGAGTGAGTCTCAAATCACAAAAGTTTCCTTTCCAAATCCCCTATTTGAGTCTAATACCACAGATTTTGAAAAGGAAAAGGAAAATGAAAATAATGTGCTTCAAAAGAAAGTGATTGAGCTTGAAACGCTTTTAGCTCAACAAACAAACGATTTTGAGGATGCCAAAACTGATCTTTTCAACAAAACGACCAAATTCGAAAAATATTTTGAAAGACTTGAAAAAGAAAATATTTAGTTCGAACGGAAATTGGCTCGTAAAACGGATGATTCAAAAGCTGAAAAAGATCAATTTTTGAAACAAATTGCCTCTTTGGAATCTAAATTGGCATCTCAAGATCAAGTTCAAAAGGAATACAGTGATTTGAGAACTTCATACAATGCTTTAAGAGTCAAGTTTGAGTATCTTAACCAATCAAAAGGAAAAGCTCCTATTTCAAATCTTTCAACACCAGAAGTGAGTGTTTCAAAGAAGGTTTACACGGGTGAATCTTCAAAACCATTTTCGAAAAAGGTTTCCCAGTTTACAACCTACTTTTTTGCAAAAAGGAAGGAAGTTTTCGAAGAAATCAAGTTTTTCTGAAACACTCACTCCTCAAAAGCTTTCAAGGTCAAATACTTCAAATGGAAAGAATCAAGCTTTTCAAACTCCACACTCTCGTTTTACACCGGTAAAGCAAGTGTGGAGACCAAAGCAAAGTCATTCAATACCTTTCAAATATTCAACATCTGAATTGCTTTCGCTGCAACACAAGAATGACTCTGCTTTGAAAATTCCAAATTCCGGAAGATTTCCATTCATCTCAAAAACGAATTTTCGAAATGAAACACCGGGTTTCAACAATGGATGGAAAACTTCTTCTTCAAGTTTTAAAACTCCAAGAGAGACACCGGGTTTCTCAAACAACTTTCACAAGAAAAAGAGTTTTAACTCACCGTTGATTCCACGAGTGCTATTTCAAAATGAAACACCGGTTTTCAGTCCTCGTTGGAATTCAACTTCTTTGTATCGGATTGACACAGCTTACAAATGGATTTCAAAATATGGTAAACCCGTTGGCGCCGTGCTTAAATGGATTCCCAAGGTTGTTGTCTAATCCTAAAAATTTCAATGGCTTTCGTGCATTTCAGTACGAAACCCGGGCTTAACTCAATGGCTTCTGAACACATCAGTTCAGGACCCATGCTTTCAAGAAAGGAAAGTGCTTAATCAAAAACTTTTCGAGCACTTATCCTAAAAATCTTAATGGCTTGTAAGCATTTCAGCTTACAACCCGCGCTGAACCATTATGGCTTGTGCACACATAACAGTGCATAACCCGTTTTTCAAAGAAAGGACCCTGTTGTACACTTTAATTGCAACAATCCTAAAAGAAAAAGAAGTTTTCATCAAAAGTTTATCAAACCAAACTTCTTCATCTTAAGCAAATTTTTATTCAAAATTCATCAAAAGGTTTTCAAATCTTTTAAAAAATTTTGCTTAAGATTTTTCAAATCGTTACTCCCCACTTGCTTCAAAATTTACAAAAATGTCACAACCAATGCAAGTTTTGAAGGGGAGTATTTCATAAACAAATTTTGTTCCAAAAAGTTCATGCATATCAGTTTCTCCCTATTAGCTTTCAAAAAACAATGATTTTAATCAAACGGTATCAAAAATACCATCGAAATGCTATTTTTGAGGGGGAGAAATGGGATTAAAATGTGATCGTGAGTCGAGCTCTACAAAAAGACTCAGTTTAAACCCTCGAATTGACGGAAAATTAAATGTCAGTAATCGAAAAGACTTGTCCGGGACGGGTAATAATTTCAAGCTGGTTATCCAGTGATGTAAACGTGTCTCGCAAAGGACTTGTCTGAGTAGAATGTACCAATTCGAGAGATGATCTTTTGATATGACCGGGACGGGTAATAATTTCAAGCTAGTCTAACTAGTGATGTAAGCGTGCCTCGCAAAGGTCATATTCTTTGAAAGTCGATCAATTCAAATGTGCGAACTCTACCCAACATGTGCAATTTTAGTTAAAAATGCATGAGCACATGTGAAGGGGGAGTATTTCAAAAATATAAAACTCTCAAAGTGCTAACTAAATGTGTTTATTCATAAACACTTTGAGAGATTTTCAAAAGGTTTTATGGCAAATCTAGGATAGTCATGGAGTTATAAGGTGACTAAGGTTAGGAAAAACCGTCCTATGATCCGCCAGAGCCGGAGGGATCTACCCAAGGACAAATCCAATAGATTAGAATTAAAAGTCCTTAGGTATGATTGAAAAAGGAGTAAATGAGAAAGGGAAAGAAGGGGTTGAAGAATTAAAAAGAAAAGTTGAATGAAAGGGTGAAAAGAAATAGCCCTCCATGAAAACTTAAGGCAGAAACCGGGTCAATACATCTGCTATCGGTATTCACTAAGGTGATACTGATATTGAAGACAAGACGTCATGGACCCAGTGACGCGCTACACCACCCCTCCTAGCCACTCAGATATCTCTCAAAAGATATTTGTTTCATTTCTCACGGAGAACACTACATAATCTATCGGCCTCTCATTCCGAGATGTGTTGATATTGAAAAGGTGGCACTCTGCTCCACGCCTCCGACGACTAAAAACCAAAACGCACAATAGAGTCTAGAGCCATGAGATTCATTAAAATATCTCGTTAGGAACACTTCCAATATGATACACTTGCGTTCGCCAAAAAGGACACAAGTTGTAAGAGTCTTAATGAGATCCAAGGATCTTGCCATTTACATCATGATGGTTACGTGCTTCAAACGGTCTATAGTCGTGGGGTGATCTCCAGCGACTCACTGAATCGTGGGTGCACTTCGGTGTGTCCGTGTAAGCCCTCTTGGGGGTATCTGGTTCAGAATGGCCTAGGGAAGGATTAGAGAAAGTCTTCACACTATGCTGTTGACAATCTCAAAGTCCCAACCTGTAAGCGCTGGATGATTATTACTAACGGTTTTATGCAGCTACCTATAAACATCCATTAACCATCACCACATACATCATTCATCTTTACCTCAGCATACTCATACTTATGAAGAACATCTCCAACAAAGCTCAAGTGTAAAAGTTCAAGACAAGAAGATCAAGTTAAAGATAAAGTGAAAAGACAAAGTCAAGAAGCTAATCAAGATGTCGAGAACAAGTTCATATGATGAAAGATTATGGGGAGATTGTTAGCATAAGTATAATGTCCAAGATGTATGAGTATGTTGGAGGTCACGATGCATCATCACATTAAGATGTTGATCAAGGCAAGAACAACCTCAAAGTCGATTCTTTGAAGATCACATAGCATGAAGGAATGATGAAACAAAGACTGCTATACAACGACACTCAAAGCTCAAAGACATTGAAGACGAAAGACCATCTCACATGGAGCATCATTTGAATGACCATCCCTTAGGGGGAGATTGTTAGGATTTATAAAAGTGATGGTCATTTACGTTTTATATTTTGTAACGTGTCGTTGTATTTAATTAAGTAAAAGTAGTCTATGGGCTTGGACCTAAACTAATAGACTAAATATTGTGTATCAAAGAGTCCATGTAAAATCCCATCACAAGCCCAAGCCCATCCATATCAAAAATCTATAAATAGAACCTCCCACCCTCATTTGGGAGGTTGGTGTTCTTAGTGTGTGCTTGAGGCTACTGTAAAAGAGTTTGTGCTTAATGAATGATACTTTGTTTCTCTACTCTCTCTCTCTAGATCTTATCTTATCTTGTGCTTTAATGTTTATTAGTGTGTGTGATAAGGATTGATCATAGGTCCTACATATTCTAAAACAATATGGTGCACGGCCATTGTTAACTGTATGGTCAACGTTACCACCCATGGATGTAAAAGCAAACATCGAGTTATATCGCCGTATATTTTCAATAAAAGACTTGCTTTTTCTGTGTTCCCCATTCATTAGTTTCTTTAACAATTGAGGAGGTTCCTTTAATGAAACAGGTAACACAACTTTTCCTTTGCCACAACACAGAGAAAATGAGTCACCGCTACCAGAGTTATACGCTCCTCTTTTAACCTTAGCATGCCACAACATTGCTCCACATTTTATGCATTGAACATTCTGATCACCATGGTCGAGGTATGCTAAAAAAATTTATAAAATGTATTGTTTTATTATAATACAAAAAGATAAACGCTAACTCAAACATATCAATAGCTAAAAGAAATTAACGTTAAAAAACTTGCTTCTCAAATAATTATACCTTTAGATATGCCTGAAATATGTTCAATATATCCATGTTCATCCTCAGAAACTTCATCTGATAAATCAAGTGACGTTGTATGTGCTATTGATTTGCCTTTGTCTTTGTTTGTACGTTGTGTTGAGACAATAGTCGGACTGCCTTTATAACATATATAGTTATACGCAACAATATTTTAGTGCATGAATTATTAATATAACACGAATAGGACTTTAGTGTCACTAATTATGCTCACCAATGTCAAAATGAACTGGACTGTTGTTGCCTAATCTTGATCTGAGAGTTCTCTTTGACATGTTTCCTATATATCATGTTAAATGATTGGTTAACTTATAATGTGTTATGATGCAAAATTAATTTATGTAGATAATATGACACAACTTACTGGTGGAATCGATATCTTGGAATGGGATGTTTTCATGTATCACAGGTGTGAACATATTAGGACTTAGAGATCCACTAACATTAATGGAAGACACGTTCGGGACAGGTTGCATTATAGTACTACTGGTACAACCATCTATTTTTTCGACTTGAACAAAAAAGGATTGTTAACTTCAGAAGTATTAAATATATATATATATATATATATATATATATATATATATATATATATATATATATATATATATATATATATATATATATATATATATATATATATCTTATAAAGGGGTTTGTGATTAAATAATGTACCTGTTTCGGGAGGCCTTCCGCGTAGTTCAGATACATTTCCTATAGTAAACTCTGTCGAAGAACCTTGTGATGTGTTTGGTAAAACACGTCTATTGGTGGAGTTATCTATTTTTTTCAATTTTAAAACATAAAATTTAAATATTTTGTTTACTCTACAATGATTAAATAATTACAGTTTATAGATCATGTACTGAAAGCCTTTACCTGCATTTGTCGTGCGTAGATGTCCACGTCCTCTCTTAATTGGTGTAGGATTTGTGAAAGCCGATACAATATTCTCTGATTGTGAGGTTTGCAAAGTTTGGTTAATGTTGGAATTCGTACCTAGTACATAAACAAATATTGTCAAATAAGGTTTACAGAACATAAAAATATACATTGCATTATGATTTTGGATATAACAATAGTCGTAGGTATGCCATGTACAAATAAATATAGCACTCAGAACCTGTTTGTCTTTGTTTGTACGTTGTGTTGAGACAATAGTCGGACTGCCTTTATAACATATATAGTTATACGGAACAATATTTTAGTGCATGAATTATTAATATAACAGGAATAGGACTTTAGTGTCACTAATTATGCTCACCAATGTCAAAATGAACTGGACTGTTGTTGCCTAATCTTGATCTGCAAGTTCTCTTTGACATGTTACCTATATATCATGTTTAATGATTGGTTAACTTATAATGTGTTATGATGCAAAATTAATTTATGTAGATAATATGACACAACTTGTGACAATTCGTAATTTCAGGTAATTATCCAAACCTCGACAAGTTACTATTCATCATTCGTTATTCATCAATCACTATTCATGGTTATCATTCATCATTATGTAAACTAGGTTTACGGGTATTCAAATGCGCGTAACCAGTATGGTTTAGCTGCTTATTCATGCATTATCAGTGAGAACACTTCATATAGACTAGACTATGTCCAGTCTACACATTTTATGCATCATTGGTTCATTACAATTCTACTTTTAAAAAGTCTCTGTTCACTTTTTCCATTTTATGTAAACCTTGCACCTTTTACGTTTTACATATTCTAAACCTTCGTTTTTAGGTTTTAATTATATTTATACACTCCGATGAACTCACCACTCATCTAAAAATAATAAACTAGGTCATGATAACAAGTTGTTACATTTTTTGAAGTTTTACATTTTTACGTTACCCGGTATTGCATTATGCGACTTAAAAACCTTACGTTTGAGTATCGGGAGCAACCTACACTACACAATACACCCAATAACCAAAATTATACATCAAAACTCACCAACTAACACCCATTAGGCTAGGTGGCCGATCCTACATAGCCAAGACACCAAGTGTCATGGTTATGTTGCATGAACAAAACACTGGTAATCCACTATGTCTTATGGTGGTATATATAGGTCATTTTTACACATAGATCTTATCACATTAGCTACTTTACACCAAAAATCTGCCATTCCTTTCTCTTGTTGCTGCTGTCGTGGTGATCACAAGGCCAAGGAGACCCTTAGTGATTGATTTTACTAAGTACATTAGTGTTGTATTGAAGATCCTAGCATACAAGTTTGTTCCTAACCTTTTTCTTTCCTTCAATTTACTTAATTATGGTATTATTAGAGTAAATTAGTGAAACTTGTGTATGTACATTTGGAGATTGATCAAGTATTCATAGGAATCTTGGAGTTACATAGGAGGCTAGGCTTGAAAGAGTAAATAATGCAAGAGTTGGTAGTTACACTTTTGATTGTTGAATCTAGTTTCATTTTAAAGTTTCCATAAGAGACCACATATGTTTTCTCTAAAAACCACTTTTGTTTCCTGGACATGTTAGCATTTGATCCATTTAAAGAGGTTTATGATTGGTAGCACCACAAAATGTAGCAAAATCTAGCTTAAAAACCCTAGAAAGTCATGATCTTGAAAAGATGATTCTGTCCAAAACAATATTAGTTGGAAAATGACTCACCCATTTTACCTCAGTAAGATCTGGACTAAAAGAAAAATATTTAGTTATAGATCTATGTCTTGTGGTCATTTCCATAAGTGGTGATTCCCGTGACGATACCCGATGATTGAGATATGAATTTTATGGTGAAACTAGGTCAGATCTATACACTGTTTGGATTTTGAGCATAAGTTGAGTTTTATTGCATAACTTTTTGAAAACTAAATATGGTAGAGAAGTAGATCTATCATGTCCAACTGAGTTTACCATAATAGGACTTGTAGATTTCAAGATATGGCCATCTTGGTGAGACACAAAACTGAGACAGATTGACCATCAGAACTGACTTGCAAAGAAAAATTGTAACAAGTGTGTATACCTAGATATTATTGAGTAAGCTTATTTTTCCAATAAAGTAGGTACATAGAGGAAGCTAGGGATATAAAGAACATGATTTTTTGACTTACGGTTTGAGAGATATGAATTTTTGATCATGAGCTAATCATAAAAATCCCATCAGATTTTGAGATATAAGTTATGAAAAGGTTAATAACATATGAATTTGGACCCTTAAGTTTTAATTTGAACCACTTAATATAATTTGGACCTTTAATCATAATTTGAACCTTTTGACTAAGAATTGAACTCTTGGACTTAATTTGGACCCTTGTGACTCATATTGGACTTATAGACACAAATAGAAATAAAAACTTGAAGTTGGGTGAGATATAATTCATATTTGTAAATCATTTCAAAAGTCAAATCCAACCTTAAAAATTATTTAAACATTAGAAATCAGGCACAATTGAGATTATAACTTACATAGCATATTGAGATAAATGTATCATTTTCTTTAAAACTAAGACACGCGTATATAGGTTGCTTGTAGGCGCCTCGCGGTTACTTCATCATTATCTCACTTGGTTGTGCACTTCGTTTTTGGTGAGTTTTCATAGCCCCTACCCTTATACGTTTTGAATCATTTTCGGGGGAGAATACATGCTCATTTTCATCTAAATGCAAAGATTGATTTACTTAAATATACTACTTGTTTAGTCAAACCACTATTTGCTCTGCTTATGAATTTGTTATTCATTCAAATGTATTGTATATTAACTTGTATCACACTTAATTCTTTTTACCCATGGACCCAAGCACTTTAAAAAATTATGCACGCTTAACCTAAGGAACCGGCTTCACCACTATGTACATACATGACAGAATGAATGGGTAACATAACCGGATGTACGGGTAACATGACATAATGAATGGGTCACATGACAAAATGAACTGGTCACATGACAGAATGAACGGGTCACATAACCAAATGAATTGGTCACATAACCGAATGTACTGATCGAACTAAATGTAATTTAAATCATGGTCCACATATTACTTTTGTTCACTCAAACCAAATCTTATTTGGCAGTGGGTTGTAAACACACAGGTTGCAAGTCTTGTATGGGCGGGACTTGGGACTGAGTGGATTTACAATGCCTTTGCTGGGAAATCATTTTCAAAGCTTTACACTTTACAATAAACTCTATTGAACTCACCAACCTCGTGTTGACACTTTAGCATGTATTTTCAGGTATTAAGCAATAGCACGGTACAGGAGGCTTTTGGCAGGGCATGGCATGATCATAGAAGACTCTGATAAACATTTGGGACCATTTAACTTTTTTAAAGGCCTATTTCCGCACTACTTTTAATGATGTAAATTTAACACTTTTGTTAATAAATTTTATTCTAAATGAATGTGGTGAAAACCGTTCTTTGTACTTGTGTTGTGATACCACTTGAGTTGCACCCCAGCGACATGTATGCTTCCGCTGGACCCGATTTCTAGGGGTGTGATAGATTGGTATCAGAGCCTTGGCTATAGAGAACTGGGTGATTTTAAAACCTAGACTATAGCTACTTTCATGAAAACTTAACCCTATGACCGCCACGTGCCTGCCTGCCAAGTTGATGCCTCATTTGTGGTTTGTTGCTGACATATGTGATGAGATTTGTATCTCATTATCAGATATATTATACTTACTTATTCTCGTTGATTTCTATAATTGTATTCCACATAAGTATGCTTGCATATCGTACACGTCTCAGCGTTACGCCTTTTCCTTACGTAGTTTCATCATTCGACCTCGAGTTTGGTCACTTGCCTTAGTCTTTTGAAACTTCATTTAAATGTGATGGACATATTATTAGTATAACAGAGCTGAGTATTTCAAAATTCATTGAACCTCGGTGGAATATAGGCTGGTCATCTATATTCGACCAGGAATAGTGGGACATAGGCTGACCACCTATGTCCGACTCAGAGATGAACTTTGCAATACTGGGAATAGTTATAATAGAAGTATGTCCAGATTGATTCTCCACTCGATTCCTAAAAGTTTCAAAATTCATGTGTGTGTACACAATCGTTGCAAGAACATTCACATCTACATCACCTTGTGAACCACCGCCTAGAAGCACGTCAGCTAATCATAACTCAACCTCAAGCTTTCATTTTATGACAAGCCACTTCAGAGCACCTACATTTCGGAAACGTCTTATTTACGTATCACTCTTCTTTTCTTGTTTTGAAGAATCATGCCACCCAAGAGAGCTACTACTGCTATGACTCCAGCAGAGATCAGAAAGCTTGTTGCCGACAGTATTGAGGCAGCACTAGTGACAGAAAGAGCTGTTGTAGCCGCAGCTGCTGCTGAAGCCGCTTCTCAGGCAGGAACCGCAGAAGCTGCAGGACAGACTGCTAATGGTACTAATGGGCGTAAATGTACGTACAAGGACTTTAAAAGTGGTGATCCCGAAAAGTTCAAAGGCACTGAAGGAGCTACTGCTATGATTCGTTGGTTTGAAAAGACAAAATCTATATTTCTTTTATGCAATTGTCCAGAGAAGGACAAGGTAAAGTTTGCTACCAGTACACTTGTTGAAGAAGCGATGTCATGGTGGAATTCTTATACAAAGCCCATGGGAATGGAAAATGCTCACAAGCTTACGTGGGATGAATTCAAGAAGTTGCTAACTAAGAAGTTCTGTCCACGCACAGAAGTAAAGAAGTTGGAAACAGAGTTTTATGAGCTAGTGACTAGCAGGAAATGATATCGAAACCTACATCAGGAGATTTCAAGAGTTGGCTGCGTTATGTCCAACTATGGTTCCAGATAATGAAAAGTTGTTGGAAAACTTCATTGGTGGGCTACCACACAGCATCCAAGGGGATGTAATTTCTTTTGATCCCCACACACTGGACGAAGCAATCAGAATATCTCAAAAACTTATGGCACAGGTGGTGAAGAAGGGGACTACTGACAACAACAATGACCATAACAACAACAACAATAGCAACAACGACAACAAGAGGAAAAGGGAGGACAACCAAGAAAATGACCAAGTTCGGCCGCCACACAAACAACATAAAGTGGTTAGGGCCTACGTTGCGGGGCCAAGTGAAAAGAAAGGATATGCAGGGACTTTACCCAAGTGCAACAAGTGTCGGTTTCACCACAATGGACCTTGCCCCACTCAATGTGGAAACTGCCAAAAGGTCAGACACAAAGCCAAGGATTGCAAGGCTCCCACCCTCGTAATGCATCAGAAAGTCACGGTAACCTGCCATGAGTGTGGAGTAATTGGACACTTCAAGAGTGAATGCCCAGAGCTGAGAAACCAGAATAGAGGAAGAGCTCTTTGAAGTGCGAAGCTCGTCAAGACAACAACGACAATGACAATGGTTAAGAAGGGAACTCCTGCCTTACAAATAAACGGAAACCTAAACCCTCTTGTGTTGTATTTCTTTTGTGTTTCACTTTACGTGCTATCGTATAAGTTTCATGTACTATTACGAATTCCTACTTAATGAATGTTTTATCTTTTATCATCACAATGCGACTCCAATATCCACATCTTTTCACCGAATCGACTCCAAAGACCAACACTAACTGAATTCAGGGAATGAATTCCTTTTTGGGTGGGCGACTGTGACAATTCGTAATTTCAGGTCATTATCCAAACCTCGACAAGTTACTATTCATCATTCATTATTCATCAATCACTATTCATGGTTATCATTCATCATTACGTAAACTAGATTTACGGGTATTCAAATGCGCGTAACCAGTATGGTTTAGCTGCGTATTCATGCATTATCAGTGAGAACACTTCATATAGACAAGACTATGTCCAGTCTACACATTTTATGCATCATTGGTTCATTACAATTCTACTTTTAAAAAGTCTCTGTTCACTTTTTCCATTTTATGTAAACCTTGCACCTTTTACGTTTTACGTATTCTAAACCTTCGTTTTTAGGTTTTAATTATATTTATACACTCCGATGAACTCACCACTCATCTAAAAATAATAAAATAGGTCATGATAACAAGTTTTTATATTTTTAGAAGTTTTACAATTTTACGTTACCCGGTATTGCATTATGCGTCTTAAAAACCTTACGTTTAAGTACCGGGAGCAAACTACACTACACAATACACCCAATAACCAAAATTATACATCAATACTCACCAACTAACACCCATTAGGCTAGGTGGCCGATCCTACATAGTCAAGACACCAAGTGTCATGGTTATGTTGCATGAACAAAACACTTGTAATCCACTATGTCTTATGGTGGTATATATAGGTCATTTTTACACATAGATCTTATCACCTTAGCTACTTTATACCAAAAATCTGCCATTCCTTCCTCTTGTTGCTACTATCGTGGTGATCACAAGGCCAAGGAGACCCTTAGTGATTGATTTTACTAAGTACATTAGTGTTGTATTGAAGATCCTAGCATACAAGTTTGTTCCTAACCTTTTTCTTTCCTTCAATTTACTTAATTATGGTATTATTAGAGTAAATTAGTGAAACTTGTGTATGTACATTTGGAGATTGATCAAGTATTCATAAGAATCTTGGAGTTACATAGGAGGCTAGGCTTGAAAGAGTAAATAATGCAAGAGTTGGTAGTTACACTTTTGATTGTTGAATCTAGTTTCATTTTAAAGTTTCCATAAGAGACCACATATGTTTTCTCTAAAAACCACTTTTGTTTCCTGGACATGTTAGCATTTGATCCATTTAAAGAGGTTTATGATTGGTAGCACCACAAAATGTAGCAAAACCTAGCTTAAAAACCCTAGAAAGTCATGATCTTGAAAAGATGATTCTGTCCAAAACAATATCAGTTGGAAAATGACTCACCCATTTTACATCAATAAGATCTGGACTAAAAGAAAAATATTTAGTTATAGATCTATGTCTTGTGGTCATTTCCATAAGTGGTGATTCCCGTGACGATACCCGATGATTGAGATATGAATTTTATGATGAAACTAGGTCAGATCTGTACACTGTTTGGATTTTGAGCATAAGTTGAGTTTTATTGCATAACTTTTTGAAAACTAAATATGTGGACTATATTAGAGAAGTGGATCTATCATCTCCAACAGAGTTTACCTTAATAGGACTTGTAGATTTCAAGATATAGCCATCTTGATGAGACAAAAAACTGAGACAGATTGACCATCAGAACTGACTTGCAAAGAAAAATTGTAACAAGTGTGTATACCTAGATATTATTGAGTAAGCTTATTTTTACAATAAAGTAGGGACATAGAGGAAGCTAGGGATATAAAGAACATGATTTTTTGACTTACGGTTTGAGAGATATGAATTTTTTATCATAAGCTAATCATAAAATTCCCATCAGATTTTGAGATATAAGTTATGAAAAGGTTAATAACATATGAATTTAGACCCTTAAGTTTTAATTTGAACCACTTAATATAATTTGGACCTTTAATCATAATTTGAACCTTTTGACTAAGAATTGAACTCTTGGACTTAATTTGGACCCTTGTGACTCATATTGGACTTATAGACACAAATAGAAATAAAAACTTGAAGTTGGGTGAGATATAATTCATATTTGAAAATCATTTCAAAAGTTAAATCCAACCTTAAAAATTATTTAAACATTAGAAATCAAGCACAATTGAGATTATAACTTACATAGCATATTGAGATAAATGTATCATTTTCTTTAAAACTAAGACACGCGTATATTATATATATATATATATATATATATATATATATATATATATATATATATATATATATATATATATATATATATATATATATATATATATATATATAGGTTGCTTGTAGGCGCCTCGCGGTTACTTCATCATTATCTCACTTGGTTGTGCACTTCGTTTTCGGTGAGTTTTCATAGCCCCTACCCTTATACGTTTTAAATCGTTTTCGGGGGAGAATACATGCTCATTTTCATCTAAATGCAAAGATTGATTTACTTAAATATACTACTTGTTTAGTCAAACCACTATTTGCTCTGCTTATGAATTTGTTATTCATTCAAATGTATTGTATATTCACTTGTATCACACTTAATTCTTTTTACCCATGGACCCAAGCACTTTAAACAATTATGCACGCTTAACCTATTGAACCGGCTTCACCACTATGTACATACATGACAGAATGAATGGGTCACATAACCGGATGTACGGGTAACATGACAGAATGAATGGGTCACATGACAGAATGAACTGGTCACATGACAGAATGAACGGGTCACATAACCAAATGAATTGGTCACATAACCGAATGTACTGATCGAACTAAATGTAATTTAAATCATGGTCCACATATTACTTTTGTTCACTCAAACCAAATCTTATTTGGCAGTGGGTTGTAAACACACAGGTTGCAAGTCTTATATGGGCGGGACTTGGGACTGAGTGGATTTACAATGCCTTTGCTGGGAAATCATTTTCAAACGCTTTACACTTTACAATAAACTCTATGAACTCACCAACCTCGTGTTGACACTTTAGCATGTATTTTCAGGTATTAAGCAATAGCACGGTACAAGAGGCTTTTGGCAGGGCATGGCATGGTCATAGAAGACTCTGATAAACATTTGGGACCATTTAATTTATTTAAAGGCCTATTTCCGCACTAATTTTAATGATGTAAATTTAACACTTTTGTTAACAAATTATATTCTAAATGAATGTGGTGAAAACCGTTCTTTGTAATTGTGTTGTGATACCAATTGAGTTGCACCCCAGCGACATGTATGCTTTCGCTGGACCCGATTTCTGGGGGTGTGACACAACTTACTGGTGGAATCGATATCTTGGAATGGGATTTTTTCATGTATCACAGGTGTGAACATATTAGGAGTTAGGGATCCACTAACATTGATGGAAGATATGTTCGGGACAGGTTGCGTTATAGTACTACTGGTACAACCATCTATTTTTTCCATTCGAACAAAAAAGGATTGTTAACTTCAGAAGTATTAAATATATATATATATATCTTATAAAGGGGTTTGTGATTTGATAATGTACCTATTTCGGGAGGCCTTCCGCGTCGTTCAGATACATTCCCTATAGTAAACTCTGCCGAAGAACCTTGTGATGTGTTTGGCGAAACACGTCTACTGGTGGAGTTATCTATTTTCTTAAATTTTAAAACAAAAAATATAAATATTTTGTTTACTCTACAATGATTAAATAATTACAGATTATAGATCATGTATTGAAAGCATTTACCTGTATTTGTCTTGCGTGGATTTCCAACTCCTCTCTTAATTGGTGTAGGATTTGTGAAAGTCGATACAATATTCTCTGATTGTGAGGTTTCCAAACTTTGGTTCATGTGGGAATTCGTACCTATTACACAAACAAATATTGTCAAATAAGGTTTACAGAACATAAAAATATACATTGCATTATGATTTTGGATATAACAATAGTCGTAGGTATGTCATGTACAAATAAATATGGCATTCAAAACCTGTTTGTATGGCCAACGTTGATGCTCCTTCAGAAAGGTTTGGTGATACTTGAGTAACTAAAGGTTTCTTACGGGGACGTCCTCCTTTGTTTATATTTCCTATCGTATTTGTAATATCATTAAGAACAGGAATACTTGCTTTTGGTATAGAAAAGTGTGTAGATGGTCCAGAGGCAACTTGTGGCGAATTGAAGTTTACTACATCCGTCATGCGTGGACATCCACGTCCTCTCTTAATTGGTGTAGGATTTGTGAAAGTCGATTCAATATTCCATGATTGTGAGGTTTGCAAAATTTGGTTCATGTTCGAATTCCTACCTAGTACATAAACAAATATGGTGAAATAAGCTGTGAAGAACATAGAAATTAATATTGCACTATGAATTTGGATATAACATCACTTTTAGTTAAGTCATGTAGAAATAAATAGTGCATTAAGAACCTGTTTGTATAGGCACCGTTGATGCTCTTTCCGAAATGTTAGGTGATAAATGAGTAACTAAAGTATTCTTATAGGGACGTCCAGGTCCTCTCTTAATTAGAGTAGGATTTGTGAAAGCGGATACAATACTCCCTGATTGTGAGGGTTGCAAAATTTGGTTCATGCTTGCATTCGTACCTATCACATCAACAAATATTGTCAAATAATGTTTCAATATCATATAAGTAAATATTGCATTATGAACATGGATATAAATTTACTCGTAGTTATGTCATGTAGAGGAAGTCGTTGAGATTGCCTATTATCAAATACGTCAACAACACTTGAATCTTTTGAACGTTGGATGGTATTTACTGACATGTCTACATTCTGATTATTCTCGAAATCTTGAGTAAAAGTAGACAATATTTCTTTATCTCGATAAACCGCTTTAGAGTGATAACTATTTTTGTTACACAGAAATTTACGTTTCTGCCATTGATAATGATGCGAAGAACCTAAGAAATAAAAAATTACGATAAACCAAGTGAATCATAAACATTTAATTGACAGTATAATTTGAAAAAAAAAAAACCTTATCATCTATAATAGTATATAGCTTCATTCTCATAACATACCAATGGGTGTAACAGTTGTCGGCGTATATATGGGGTCATAGTCAAGAACATTATTATATGGCAAATCATTGAAACGTAAAACCTCATCAGTTAGGGCTTTGTCCACCATAGCAGACTTTCTCTTGTTATAGATATCTTGATGATCTTCTAATGGATATACTGAGTATAAATTAACAAAAAATGGCGTAAATAATAAAACTTCAACCAAATAATAAGTAATTTAATGAATAATCAATAACATACCATTATGTAATGAAGTTGGATCATCAAATTGTGTATAGAAAGTGGTTTGATTTAAAACAATGTTGGAGCATATATTGGTCAACGGATGATGATGTTGTTCATCAAAAAATCCATTAAGATGTTGAGGCATGTTTTTGGGATCTTCATGAACAACATTTTGTTTGTGATTTGGTTGAAGAATCTTCTGATTCATATTCATCTGGTAACAACTAAAAGACAATGATGTTAAAATTTAAATAAGTTGATTTTTGATTACTATAAATTCGCTTAATGGTAACAAATCAGATATTCTATTTACCATGTTTTTAGCATTTTCCATAAATAATATACGTTTTGGTTTATCAAACAATACGATTTATGATTTTGGGCCAACTCAATCTTATTAATAGTCTTGTATACATGCAAAGAAAACAACCTTTTGGTACATTAGACCATCATGTTGGAGATATTTTAGCTCAGGATATATGAAGCGTATTTAGTTGGATAAAAGAATTGCTTTCTACCACTTGCATCCCAAATTGTTTTTTCACTTGAATGTAAAAGATAATCCAGCTCTGAGGATAATGAAAGTTTAGTTTCTTAAAATTTTTGTAAGTTTATCAATAGGAAAATCAACATCAAAGTTAGTAGTAGTTGTTTATAGATCAAAGTTCCAGGTTAACATCTATAGTATGTAGTGGATTTTTGTAACAGATATGGCATCCTAGTATTATCCGATATGGGATGGGGCGCTACTATAAAGCTTCAGACATAAGCTGAATGTGATACTTTATAAGCATTATGTGAAAGCAATATTATTTGCCTAAAACAATTTTATTATACATCGGTAAACATGCCTCAACATTTTAATGGATCTTGTGATGTAAAACATCATCATACGTCGATCAGTATATGCTCCAACATTGTTTTAAATCAAAGCACTTTGTATACACAATTCGATGATCAAACTGCATTAGATAATAGTAAACACATTTATCATATCCTTATTCAGGAAATTAAAATTACAATGTTAATAATAATTAAATTTTTTTATCATCGCAATTATGGTCATCATGATAAAGGAGAACATGATTTTTGTATAGACAATCTTTTTTTACACACATCCATTCATCGAAAAGATGTTTATCATCAAGAATTTTTTTTAATATCAATGTGTCATCATGTTTAACATGGTTTAAACATTCGTTGTTTACACTCATCCATTTGTCATCATTGTCATTAGCATCCACAATGTGAAAAGAATCGCTCTTCTCAATTGTACCACAAATTCCAACTCTTTGTGGTTTATTTTTTTGAGGGACGTCCTGGAAGTAGTGTAATATAAGTAAAATGACATAAGAGATTTGTTAATATTTTATATTGAAAGTTAGGGAAACTCATACCAATTCATCATCTGATATGATGATCACGGGTGGATCTTGAATCCAAAAATCATCTAGTGTTTGGTTATCAATTAATTGCTATTTAAAAGAAACACAAAGAAGCTATAACATATATAGTTTTGTTAAAATTTGATATTGAAATTAACAATAGTTTTGCTATCAATAATATAAGTAAAATAACATAAAAGCTTGTTAATATTTGATATTGAAGTAATGAAACCAATACCAATTCATCATCTAATATGATGATGACGGGTGGATCTTGAATCCAAAAATCATTTGGTGTTTCTTTATCAACTCCTTGCTGCTTAGAAACAAAGAAACAAATGTTATAAGTATGCATTTACCATAAACAAAAGTATTGTTATGAGGATGCTTAGAAATTCATACATTAGTAACCCTTGATGAATTCTTGTGTTGATAATCCATCTAATGTTGTTAAATGAAGGTTTAGAGAATAGTATAGGCAAATGTATTTTCTTTATAGTTGATAGTATATATATAGGGTAGATACAAATAGTTTAAAGGAAATGATATGGCTAAGAACAAATTTTAAATGTATATAGAAGAATAATCTTTAAAATTGGAAGTTTGTTATAGACAAAAAAATCATTATTGTTGATAATCTTTTAAACTAATAACAAAATCAAATTAGGCCCAATGTATACCAAAAAAATGTATTGATTTATAAAGGCCCAACTCCTAATTTACATGTGATACAACTTAATATATTATATACATTGTTATAAAATAAAATAAAAAAAAATAAAAAAAAAATTGAAAAAAAAAAATTAAACGAAAATTTTTTCATGCAGTATAATCATTACCGGATTTGAAGTAGCCTCACACCTACAATATAGAGAGCATAGTTTCCAATCATATCTAATCTAAATATATTAATAGAAATATTCATTAGATTTTCATTAAGTCATCACATTACAATCGGAAAACTTCCCATCTACTTCATCTTCTCAAACAAATAGGAACAGTAAGCCTTCCTGAACATTGAATCATTACTTATATGTTATAATCCTTTAATAAAACCGAATAATCATCTTGTTAATCTTGTAGATACTATCCGACCATTCATTAATTTTATTTTTTTTCAAGATTTTGAGTATGCGATGCATGTGGTTGTTGATTAATATTATATTGTAGTTATTTTTTCATGTAATTGTTGAATATGTTTGGTAAATATGTTATGCATGTCGTTCCTTATACTAAACCAAACTTTGATTTTTGGGTTTAAGAGTATAGTTTGTTTAAGATTTTAAATGTTATGAATTATAGATCAAACAATAAGTAGTGCAATGGTTGTTTTGAATTTAGGTAGATTTGAGAAATTATTGATTTTCATATGATGTATAAATAACCATTAGTTTATTTTTAGTATATTGATCAACAAAAAATGAAATAAAGGGAAAAAAAGGAGTATGATGTAATTACATAGAATTGGCGGTATGGATATAGATTAAGGTTTATTGAGTTTATGAATGTGTAAGCTTTTTGGATTCACAATTAGTACCAAACTGCATATCCAAGGATGAAGATGAATGTTGTTTACTTTATAAGAAAATATTTTCTCTTAGTAAAGGAAACAAGAAGTGATGACATGAAACGGCCTAGTGAAATGAAGTTATATGATACCATATATGGTAGCTAAAAAGTGTTGTAATATTTAAGGTTTGCTTATTTTGTAGGAAAATGCCGATTGAATTTGTTGTGCAACTGATCCACCATAACGAATATCCTGAACATCTGGAACTACCTGAAGTATTCTATGACGATGCCTACACTGGAAACAGGAATTTGTATTTGGCAGGAATAAGAAGAATGAGAAAAAAGGTTACAGTAGTAAAAAAAAAAACAGAAGGAGTTGTGGAGATAAGAGGTCAAAGATGAAGTGAGTTTCATGCGGAAAACATGGATGATGATGTGAATGTATTGCACTTTATAGAGGAAGGGGACGACTCATTTTACGTAACATGATATGATAATGATGGGATAGAAACTGGAGGATATGAAGGTGTTCATGTTTCACGCTATTCTCGATTTCAGACACGTGCAACAGCTTACACAGAAACACATAAGGTAATAACCAATTTTTTTTTTAAGTTATTCTAACTGAATACATATAATTTACTAAGAGGGATGGTTGGTCGATGGTTATAGAGGGTAATCAAAGTTATTTGTTGTTTCGACCCAGTGTACCCTAGATGTAAAACCCACATTTTCATAACATGTTTAAGTTACCAAAATACCCTCTAATTTGAAATTTTGAAGAAATGTGTACGGTTACCAAACAAGCCCTAAATCAAAAATGATTATCGTACGATCACAACCATGAACATGTAACTTCAAGTAAGCTTCATTTGAGCTACTACAATGTTATAAGAACTCAAGAATGTAAAATTTGGACTAAGAAACAAATATTGCACGTTACATGACCTAATGGGTCCGAAAACCTTTAAAACTTGTACACAACTTATAAAATAAATTATGTAACATATCATAAGTACTTTCTTGCATCATTTGGTCAATTTTGACCCTTCTATTCATGCTTGGCTGCCCCCCCTTTTATGGTGATTAAAACCTTCCCAAATTATGTCAAATCAAAATCAATTTCATTAAAATCACATTAACTCTCCATAATTGCTTTAAACATAAAATTTATGCCATCTCTTCCTTCCTCCTTTCATTTTCACGACCCATACACCACCACTACACCAAAATATTGCTCTTGTATCATTGGTGATTATTCATACGCGTTCGTGGGAGAATTTGGTGCACATAGGAATTTATTTGGAAGCATTTGGAGGCTTGGTTCTTGGTGTTCTTTTCCATTCGACACATACATTGATCATAAGAGGTTTTGTTATCTTTTATTTTGATTATTGTTCATGTCCTTAAATTCCTTTCGTTACGATTATCATAATACGTGAGAATTAAAAAGATGCGAATTGATATATGGATACACATACAAATCGGCCTAAAATAAATATGTGAAGAAGATGGATAAACTTTGATAATCTTGATGATATAATGATTAAAACATGTTTATGGTAACATTGGTAATTCAAGAATGTAATTTGATTGAATCAAAATGGTTTCTTTCTTCATGTTTAATATAAAGTCGATCCATGTATATGTTCTAAATAAATTTTGATGTCGAATTTGATAAATGTTATGTGTTATGGATGATTATATTAGCACTTGAATTGTTTTGGTATATCATGTAACTAATTCGGTTAATTAAAATTGATACAAGTTGAAGATGGATATGCATATGTTTCGAATTGATCATGATATGATGATTTCTTATTTGTTTTTGATATTTGATGATGATTACATGATTATGATGATGTTATGATAATGATGGTATAATTAATTTGTTAGTTATTGGATTAAAAAGGTAATTGATTTGACACGACATATGTTAGAATAGTTTTATTATGATATTAGTGTTCGTATTGTTTTTATGGATTAAAATGATGATTGGTGATATGATTATGTGGTGGTTATGATCTTTGGATGAAATATGATAGTTGTTGATTTGGGACTGAAACGATGGGTGAATTTGTAACTGTTGTGGGTCGAGTTGGTAAAGGTTAAATTCATGATTTTTGTTTGTAAACTCAGTTTGATGTCTTAGTAAAGTTTTCCAATTGGTTTGGAGTGATTTCAAGTTGATTTAGTCGTATTTTTGCCTTTTGTGGGATTAAGTGCTGAAGCTGAATTCGGGAGTCTGAAAATCAGTCCACTTTGTCGATTTTTCATTTTCAAACTATAAAGAATTGGGCCATAAAACTTTGCAGTGTTGAACTTCTATATGTTAGGTAATACCATGAATTTTTGTGAATTTTTCCTGGATGTGTTGGTAGGTCTCTCAAGTGAATACTTTTTGAGTACTGCTGCAGGTCGGTTTTCTGAGAAGTCTGAGTTTGGGTATTTTTAATGTGGGGTTACACTAACTAATAAATTCTGAAAAAATTTGTGTGAGTTCTAAAGACATTGAAGCATCTCTTTGAATATTTGTGAATTTTATTTATGAGTTCTAATATGGAATAAAAATTCGTATTTTGGTGACCTGATTGTGTTTAAAAGCTGAAATTCTGAAACATAAGAGATAATTGATAATTAGAAGGTTTATATTGTAAATATGATAACTAGAGGGACTAATAATGTAAATATGATGAAGGTATGCATGTTTTGGCTGGGATAAGATGTAGGGGCTGTTTATGTCAATTATGCAAGATGTGTGACTTATGTGTTAATTATATTAGTTAATGGTTTAAATATGGAAATTGGATAAATTAAAGGATTAATATGAAACTTTTGAAACTAAATGGTGTAAAGTGTAAATTTGGCATTTTTGGCTTATGTGACTTATATTTATGTGTTATAATAAGTATATTATCATTTGTGACCCTTAACTTGATTTATTGACATTTTGAACCCTAAATTATATTAAGTGACACTTCGAAACCCTAATTTCGCAAAACTTATATAATATGAAATCCTTGACATATAAGAACGTGGAAATTTGTTAAAATGAGAAAACTAACCTATATGAATATGTTAAAATGTGGAAACTTGTTAATTTTGGAAATCTGCTAATTATGGGAAGTTACTAAAAATGGAAAGATAACTAAAAGAGGTAACTTAAGTAATTTGAACTCTTCTTAATTCGAATCCACTCTCTTCTAGGTTGGTGAAGCGGGAATGACCGTTCTCCTTTCGTTTGGCCTCGATTTGTTTTGACTCGGCTAAGGTACAGATATTCTGCTTCTTTGATAAGAGGCCTTCATTCTCTGATTATGATTCGTATTAGGGTTCCCTATACCATTGCTATGTTCCCATCATTCATGAACTCCGATCTTTTGAACCATCATGATATTGAACCTTTTATGATTATGAACCTTTCATTCATGAATCTTTAATTATGAACCCTTGACCATGAACCTTTGCTTATGAACCTTTGCTCATGAACCTTTTCTTATGAACCTTTGCTCATGAACCTTTGCTTATGAACCTTTGCTCATGAACCTTTGCTTATGAACCTTGCTTATGAACCATGATTATGAACCTATGATTATGAACTTATGAAACAAGACATTGACTTATGCAAGTAAACTAAATACATGATTCACGATACTTGACCTTAACCCTCAGTTTGATACTACGAGCCACTCACTAGGCATGAGGGTTTCATGTCCATGTCAGTCGATGCACCGATGGCATGACTCTAGGGCAGGAGAGTGATGACCTGTCCCGTCCCTGCACGTTTATGTTTATGATTCATGTTTATGTAGAGGCAGATTATGGCCACCGGGGGCGTATGGATGCATCCTAGATTTGTTCATGTTCATGTTATGTTATGTTATTCATGGTGACTGATGGTGTGTGCGATACACGTCTTTCACACTCCGAGAGCTAGCTACTCCAACCCATGATTGAGGACACCCCTCATATTTACAGGATACCCATGATTGAGGACACCCCTCATATTCACAGGATACTAAGAGGTCTCCCCTCTGCATGTTTACGATTATGATTATGATTATGATTCATGTTATGTTATGGGCTCGTAGTGGATTTCTGACTTCCTTTACCATGTACCCTTTTACCTTTCCTTATGATACCATGTAATCTTACCTTTCATCTTGATACCATGTATTCATGCTTCTACACTCTTTTACTCATGTAAATTATACATTATACTACTGCTTGTTACGTTATATCTGTTCACTGAGCTCTAGTAGCTCAGCCGCGTTTCTTTTCCCGCGGCAGGTTTTAGTTGGAAGCTGGGTAAGAGTGAAGAGGCTTTGGACTTAGAAGACTTTGAGTAGAAGCCATTAGAAGAGATGTACTTATGGATTTGATAGGCAGCTTTTATTTTCCTTTGTAACCCTTTGTATTGCAAGATTTCATTTGTAACCTTTGAGAACCATTGTATTACTATTGATTGTATGCTTTGTTTGACCTGATATGGAGCCATTAGTGTGATACTTCTGCCCTTGCCGGGCTGGGGTGTTACACTAGATGTATTAAGTAATGTAGGATGTATTTGAGTTGACACAGATAATTTTTACAGACTATTCCTGCTGATTTTTTAGCTGGTTTGGGAAATGAAGCTGACATAACAATTAGGTGTGAAGGTCAAGAATTTAATGTCCGTATTAGCCGTCTTAATCCAAATGGTGATGGTGTTCTTCCAGAATATGTCTTGAACCAAGATAATTGGAACGGTTTATGTGAGGAAAAGGATATTGATTTTGGTGATGTAGTGGTGTTCACGAAAATCAGGAATGATTTGCTAAATTTAATGGCGTTCAACGTTGACGGCAGTGGTAACACAAACGTGCAATTCCTTGGTGCAACTCGGCTGAATATAATGCAACCACAGATACCACATGAAGATAAGAGTAAGTTTTTAGATATAGTAATACATGCTAATTCATTGAATATAACATTTATATTAGCAGAAACTTGACTTAAGAGTGTTACAATAAATTTGTTATGTTTATTTTCAGATGATGGCCAAATGCACCATTTATGCATGTGGCCTGGGCATCGCGAACATTTTGGTGAAAGAACTCATGTGTTTTATAAGCGTTTCTCTGAAATATTGGCATTCAATCGTCTTGTAAGTTTTATTCTAAAGTATCTTTTTTGTAATCAATTTTAATTGGTGCAATGAGGGACTGTGAGTTATAAAATTTCATGTATAATTGCAGGCAATACCAGCAAAATTCTAGGAAGATAATCCAATGCACCTGTACACAAAGGCTATTCTGAAACACAAGGAAATTGAATTGCCTTTCAATGTCAAGATGGACCGTCACTTAGAGAATCCTGGAAGGACAAATCATGTGATAATGAGAAGTGAATGGAGATGGTTTGGACAAGAATGCCGTTTTGAGTACACCAAGATGTTAAGGTTCAAGTTGATGTACGTTGTTACAGACTTGGAAGGTGCTCGACCAACACGTTATCTAGTGTTTCATGTGTGTTAGACTGTTTTGACAATATGTGGTATGTATCAACTTATTTTGATGGTTATGTTGGAACAAAAAAACTGTTTGGAAACTTCTTTAAATTAGGGTAACATATGTTTATTTAGCAGTTTCTTTCTGCTTTATTAGTATTATGCTAACATAACTTTGAAAAGAAATATGTTTTACATATTAAGTTATAATATGTAAATTATGGTTGTTTGTTTTAAACTATTGTCATTAGTTATGTAAATATTCTTATTGTTGGTATGATTTAGTATCAGTATTTAGAATCTTAACTGTTGTTTTAGTATTCAAAATTCACATTATAAAAACAAATGTGTAATTAACATTTAATAAGGTTAAATTTAGATAATAACTCACATGATAAAGTAACAGTATAAATATTGGACGTTTGGATACGTGCAAGGGATTTAACTAAAGACTGATAATTTTATTAAGATAATTGATAACATGTGGAAAGAAATACTGATTATTAGGATTACTCAGAACATGTGAATAATCGATCAATCTTTATTTTCAGTTTTCGCTATCAGAACTTTTTTCGTTAGTGCCATCTTCGACGTTTTGATCATCAATGAAAATGTCAAACTCATCAGTAGCTTCCTCCGCTGAAGCTTCATAGTCAATAGAGTCTTCTAAATTAATTTGATCACCAGTTTCGTCAAAAATGTTTTCCTCACTGTCTTGTAAATCGTCTGTTGCCTCATCATCAATTAAATTGACAAAACCTTGTGTCAAATTTATGCCTTCATCATGCTCATCGTCAGTTGGTTCATCAATAAGACGACAAGTTTGTTTTTTTGAAGAGGAAGTTGACTTTGGGATTTTTGAACGCCTAAACTGAATTGGCATGTCATCTTCAGAATCCTAATTTATATTATTCATGAAAAACCAAAATGAGTTAGTAATAAGTAAAACTATAGTGAGAATTTGTTATGTGGATTAATAAAGTGAAAAAAAAAGTAAAATTTATATGGTATGGATAATACCAAAATTTCATTCTTTTTTGTTTGTTATTAGATAACAAATAATCATTCTCATCATCAGAAGAAATAATATTAATAACACTGTTCTTCATTCTAGTTATTTTTTTTGGTTTCTCTTGCACGCTTTTTTGTTATTGGGAAATCCTGCATGTTATTTAAATAAGTTAGAAGGAAGAATATATTTCATAAAACTATTATAATATGTGACACATACCAAATCATCATCAGAAACGATAATGACATTGTGATTAATGTCTCCGCTAAGTGGTTGTTTTGGATATTCTGCATCCTTGAAAACCTGAAAACGTACCAGAACTGTTAAAATACATCATTTAACCAATTGTGCTATTAGGAAATAATGACAAAAAATATACACGGTATACATAAACAAAGCATTTTGACCTTATGTGATTTAGGCTGATCCATTGGTATTGATAAATTAAATGCAAAAAATAGGTTTGTGAAATTTATGATAATGTTGATGGTATTTATAGAGACTCAATATTTATCTATTTTAGGATATGATAACATATTTAAAATATTAAATAAGGGGATTGGAGCATATAATTCAAAAGTTGAAAGTTTGTTATTTTTATTTTAGTAGAAGATTGTAGATAAATTAAGATAACAATTGAATTTAAAATAGATGTGATTGGGACTATAAAATACATATAGTATACATTTATAATTTTATGAATATTGACGAAAAATATATAGATTATACAGAATCAAAGCATGGCTGTTCCATTAATTTGTAAAATGAATTGCAAAAATAAGTTTGTGAAATTGATGATGATGTTGATGGTACTTATACAGAATAGATAGTTATCTATTTTAAGGTATGATATGATATTTAAAACATTTAATAAGTTGATCGAAACATACAATTCAAAATTTGATTGTTTGTTATATTTATTTTAATATTAGTCCACTTAAGAGAATAATTAGTTAAACACATAAGGATTTGGTGAAATGCAAACAATTTAAATTGGACACATAATAACCATTGACCTTCAATTGATCATATTGAAATCAATCAAGTAACAAAACATTTTTTTATAATATCGTATAGTATATAGTTTTCCATTTAGTTGATACTAAGTTTTGGTTGGAGCATTTCAATTACAAACTTGTTTAAAAGAATTTTTTTTAACATGTATTAGCAAATATAATTTGATATCAGGAAAAAAGGGAAGAAATATGTAAAAAAAAACAAACTAATTTGATACGAACATTGTAATGATAACAAAAGGAGTACTTATTACACATATGACCAAAGGAGTACTTGAAAAATTCAAAAATAAACAAACATTAAACGAAAATCACAAAGTACTGTGATAATGATAATTCCAGCATCAGCACACATGTCGAAAAATTATTATTCGTCGTCACTAACGTTGTGATCAACCATATAGTTCTCTGTTATCCTGTGTCCTGCTGAACGTAGTCGTTGGATCATTTCATCAGCATGTTTGACGCTATCCATCATGCTTTTCCAATCGGCATCACAAACATGCTTCTTCTTAATCTTATGCCAAGTACCATTGTAGCACACATACCTGTCTGTTAAAGTTATTAGTAGACAATATTTGCATTATAAGTATAATGTTACAAAATAACATATGATACAGTTGTCTTATATATGATTTACATATAGAATACCTTCAGACTTTTGGCGAGTTTCCGCATTCTTATTGTCCTTGTCGTTACCATGGTTTTGATGTTGTGTAGCACTTTCTTTTGGTGGATCTTTAAACTGAAAGTTTTCAAAATCTTTCGTGTTAGTTTCTGTGTTCAAAGAACTTGATGAATGAGTTTTCAAAATCTTTCTTGGAGGTGAAGACATTTTTGTTAAAAATAAATTCTAACTTTTTATTTGTTTTGGATGTGTGTTGAATGATATATATAAGGGGGTGATCAACTCTATTTTAGGAGTTGATATGGTTTATAATTTAAATTGATATCAATATGAATAAAGATATGATTTTTTTTCAAATTAAGAAAATGTTATGTTTTTTACAATGTTAAAAATGGTTTGATATGATAAGATTGACCAGTAAAAGTTGGAAATGATACATGTTGAATGAAACATATCATTAGCATGTTAGTGTTTTTTAAGTATAATTGTAGTATTCGTTTAACATGAACTTAATATAACATTGTTTGTTACGTGTATTCAAATTCGCTCATTTTGTAAAATTTATAAAAATAAGATATTATCATAGAACCTTCAACATTTTGTTGTCATTTGAAGAATGGTTGTGAAAATTTAAAGTTGATTTAATCTGAGATACTTATTTCAAGTATGGAACATATTATTAAAAAAATGGTAATACAATGTGACCATGTAATATTAAAGAAGTAAATACAAACTTCATTTAATATATAAATAAGACATAAGACAGATATATTATCAACATCCAATTTAATTAAACAACTCACATGAAAATTTTATTTGTGATATAATCAAAAAACCAAACAAAATGTCTGAGAATCAAACAAAACATAACAAATAACTGGAACAATAGTCTTTAAGAAGCATAAACCAAAGGAAATCACACAAAAGGAATAAATTTGGGATGTTGATCTGTCTATAAGAATGATCATCAGTCATCCTTGTCATTGAGGACTTCTATCTCCTCGTCATTCTTCAATTTCTTGCCACCTTTATCTTCCTGCATCCCAGCATCCAACTCGATCGCATCACGCTTTGATTTTCCAGAACCGCTACCTGAACCACCATCCTTATGCACTCCTTTTGTAACTTCTGGAGTCTTCTCAATGTTGAAAGGAATGTTTTCAATACCATTGAATTTGGATGTGGCAACAGCAGGGGTGACTGGTGTATGCATTTCTCCTTCATTCCCCTGTGTTAGAACAATGTAAAAATCAGTTATACATACTTAAGGTTTAAAATATGAGAATAATATATTATATACTAATGGTATTTTAAAAGAACCTCATCGATGAATCCATGCTTGAAGATCTTTATCATATCCTTGTCATCTGAGATCATCTTCACTTGGTAAACATGCTTGTTGTTGTTTATATTATATGAGGAATATAAAAAGCGAAACAACAACTTTTTCCCAAAAATGGGAACTAATTCATCAGGAAATACGTCATCAGCGTGTTCTCCGTACTTCTCCTTCAGCTTAGAACATGGGATATCAACGAATTTGGTGATAATATCTTCGTAAAGCAAAAGAGACGCTGAGCCGTTGTCATCAATGACACGTACAATTACTTTGTATCTAAATTTAAACATACAATAATAGTATCATAAGTATGTAATTGAAATAGTAAGATGTATGTGTATTCGGATAATTCAGTAAAATACAAATAAAAAAGTTACCTTGGGCGAACATTAGTAATTTCTTTTTGCTGTTTGCAGAACCACACCTTAGTTTTGGATTTCTTTTTAGATGGTGATGATTCACCATGTTCGTCTTGCTCTTTTGCAACACAACCACATTTCTTATAGGCGAGATACCACCACCCATGTTCTCGATGTACTTTGTGTATCTTTGCGTACACAATGCATTCAAATTGCTGTATAATAACTTATTTAAATTAGTAAAAAATATTTGACAATCATAATAAAATATTGTGATAATGAAAAAATTATAACTCACGTATTCAGATTCACGAATAGACCCAACCATTTTCATAACAGCGTTTTCAAAAAACTCATCAGCGGTGATTTCCTTTTTGGTTAGCGAAAAAATATTCAATGTAATATTTTTCTCCACATATCCATCCATCTCTTGGTACCTATACAACAGAGTATAGTAATACATGAGTCAGGCGTATGAAATGTAGTGAACCGTGTGTATACGATGTCAGTTCATAAAAACAATAAAAAAGGTGATATTATTATGTAACTATTACTTTAGTAAATTAAGTACTTACATCTTTCTGAAAGTATTAATCTCTGGAATGTTATCATTTATATAAAGCTTCGATGCAAATGCCCCATTGCTAACAGAGGGCTTACCTGCAGTAGCATAATAGCACCATTATTGAAAATAACTAAAGAAAACTAAACTAAAAGAATCCATACTATATATATAAAACTGTACCATTAAAGTATTTCACTTTTCCAATCTGAAGAATCATTACAACATTTTTCATTGAATTCAATTGCTGGTCCAAAGTGTTGAATCGATCAACCCAACCGTCAAAGAAACAGCAATCCAGTGTTACCCCACTGTATATTTTGATCAAGTTCAGTAGATATAAGTAATAAATTAATATAAATGAAAAGTATGTTTCTTACTCAACATCTTCCAAGGTGACTATCCTTCTTAATTTTTGACCACCATAACCTTCATACGGGATTGATTCAGATATAGATATTATGGTCCCAATCACATCTGCAAGTTTATATTTACATGTAAGTAAAAGAGTAAAAATATGAAGATAAATGTATGATTATGTAGACTAATTGAAATAAATTGTTATAACGAAAGTATACAAACATATAAATAAAAAAATTAAAATATTTGAAATAAATAAGTATTACCAACAATATCAGTCTCAGTGAAATGCCTTCTTGTAAAGTTCTGAAAGGGTTCAAATCTAAAACCACGGGTATTCTGATCAAAGGGTGCCACTCTTGTCACGGAGGTATTCTTATAGAATCCTATTTTGTAACGGTGACTGAGCAGAGGAAACTTCCCTCCGTTTTCACCCACACCAAAGCTTCCAACTTTGTAGCAAGAACCTTCATCGAGAAGAGCTTGAAACTTATTCATATATGCCTTCTTAATATAAGCTTGAATACGGTTACCCTGAAATACGACTAAAATTAGTTGTGTAAAGGACAGGTTAAAAATTAATAAAGATGGAATGTTAATAACCTGTTCATCTTGGAATAGTACTTCTAAACTCCAAATTTCATTCGGCCTACTGAGAGGATGAGCCTTCCATATACGTACCACCCTCCCCAAAAAATTTGCATCATCTAGCATAGGGTCAATGTCACTCAAAGCAGTAATCGCTTGATCAGCCATGTTTTGCCTACAGATGATAAAACATTAATAAAGCTATGGAATACAAAATAATATAAACAATACTGATAACAAAATAAAAGGGAAGGCATCTGAATTACCTTTAGTTTTATTTTATAAGAATAAGTGATAAGAGATGAATGAGAATTTGATTAAGGTGCACACAAATATATAATGCTATGAATTAGGTTAAATGCAGAAAATATCTGCATTGCAGTAAGGCAAATATTCAACATTTAAATTTTTTGGCAAAAAAACAGGATGTTAGTTAAGATAATACGTTTTTTGTTATTGACATTTAAAATGTTTAAATGTTATCATAAGGTTTGTTAACATTTCCTCAATTATGAATTGATTTTTCAAACTTTCCTAAAAAATAATGAAAATGTTTGATATTTGAAAAAAAAATGACTGTCAAGAATATTAAATGTGTTGTTTTCCCAAAAAAAAAAAATAAAAACAAATTATTTATTTGAAAGTGTAAATTTGGGGATGAACATCAAAAGTGAAATTTTGGGGATAAACACAAAAATATAATAAACTGGTAAATTACAAATAACATGAAGGATCAAATCCATTGTATGAATACCTGAGCACCTCTGTTGTTTCTACTTGGTCATGTTTAGCTTCTCAACTGGAAGCTTTCCACCATCACTAACGTTTTTGTTTAATGCTACATTTTTGTCTAGGATCTGAAAATATATTTGAATGCGTTAAATATCGCTTGCACCTAATGGATAAGTAATTGAAATTAGAAATCAAAACACCATAAATCAATACCAGAAACATTATGTATGATAAGTTACACCAGTTAAGGAGGTTTTCAAATGACCATCCATTAAGTATATAAGCTAATCCAAAGACTAAATGCTTATTGTGTTTTACTACAAATATAAGCTAATAATCATTTTATGTAATTAAGCATACGCTAATTCAATAAGCTTACCAAACCAACCTTTAAGTAGTTTGTCGTTACTCAATAACAGTTGAACTTCATTATTACTATTTCAATTGGTATACTCAACTGGAAGCTTTCCACCATCAATATGGTTTTTGTTTAATGCTGCATTTTTTTCTAGGATTTGAAAAATTATTTGAAATGGCAGTTGAATATAAAACTGAATAGCCAAAATGATATAATAATTAATCAGGTGTATAAATTCAACTCATATATCATCAACTCTCCACAAATATTTTAAGCATGATCAGTGGCAGTCTAAAATAAATAGGCAGCCTAAAAAACTTAAACTCAAACTCTTAGAGGGTGTTTGGAATTACGCCCTCACTTGGACTATACAATCATGAAAATTATACAATTTAAAAACCTAATTATATCAATAAAATTCGAAATCAATCGAACACAATATACAAAATTAAACTAAAAAAATAAGCAGATAAAAATAAAAATAAATATCAAAAGGTTATAATGCTTACCAAGATTCATCTCGGTGTGTTGCCCAAAATTAAAGTTCAAACCTAAAAAAACCCTAAAAAAAATAGAAAATTGGTCAATTAATACAATTAATACACAATATAATGAATTACACATGTAAACATACCGCATGTAAGATATTTGATGATGGAACAGTTATTTGAATCAACCATAAACAACAAATGATGAATTTGTTAGGGTTCGTGCGATTGATTAATTTCTTATAGAAGGGGTTGTGAAATCTTGATTTATGTTCCACGGCTTTCATTTTCATGTTTTTTTTTGGTTTTCCGGTGAGGGTTTCAAGGAAGTGGTTCAAAATTTGTGAGGGAGAGGATTTGAGAGGAGAAGATTGTATGTGTGTGTGTGTGTGTGTGTGTTTTTTTTTTATAAGAAGAAAAGTTGCAAATGAGAGTGTAGAAGGAGTTCCGCCCAAAAATTGTCAAAAGAAATGGACGGATGAGATAATTAGGATTATACACATAGCAGTTGATTAGAATTTTGAAGGAAGAAAATGTTGGGCAACACTCCTTTATATAGGATGGAGATTTTATACATTTAAAATACATGGTAATTAACTTTTGTATGTGTTGTATGTTTAAAATAGGTATTCAGTAACGAAAGTATTAGAGTGTATAGATTTTACTTAAATGTCTAGTTGTATAATTTGTTTGTATATTCCGACCAAAAGGATTGGTTTGAAAGGATAGGAGTTTTGTTTGGTTTTTTATATAATATTTCCGAACGCATATGTTGCATGCATTTACGTAACCGTATCTTTTGATGTAGTATTTAGTTTACATTGAGGGTTTTTTGTATAGCAAACGGATAAATGAGGGGTTTATGTTGCACTGCCAAACATTTTGTTAAATACTTATTTGATATTTCTGAATGGGAGAAGGTGTAAAGGCTGAATTAACACCGGAGTTAAGTCTTGCAATCATGCCTCTTGAGTGTCTTCTTTTGGTTATTTATACAACAATTCATTTGCCATAATCCACAAAACACTCTTAACTAATAAAAATATCTCTCTTAATCACTTATCATTACAACCACATAAATTTGGTTATTTATACCATTGCATTATTGCAGTTTAGGGCATAACTTTTAATAACCCTATTTCTAATTTCCAAACATAAAATCTTTGATCAATGGCAGCTACATCAAAAATCAATGAGTTGAAAGAAGCATGTGGCTCAGACAATCTAGCCAATGCATCGAAGTTTTTGTTCTCTCAAGACATAACAGAAGAGGAGTGATTTCTCATCCGGATGGGAGATGAATGCACCCAGCTGAGGGCCAAGATTGAAAAACGTGAGCAAACCATGAATGAGGCTGATTCATTTGGCCCTTTTCATGAGGTTGCTACAACTGGACATGATTGCTTATTTGAAACTTAGATGAAGGACCGTCGAAAACTTGATTTAATGTCTCAACTCCTGGTGTTGGCTCGTGAAAGAATCGATGAGAAGGAAGCTCATGTGGAGCAGATGGAGAATGATGAAGACTCCGAAGATGTTTAAGATGTGTTAATGGTTTTCTTTTGTGTTTTGATGTTATCATGTCTTTAGTTTATGAACTTTTTTATGGAACTGATGGATCGTGTTTTGGTGTGATTATAGTGATTCGGGAGGTTGGGGATGATGGAAGAACATCATCTCCATGGTTAGAGAGAGTGTGTAGAGAGATAAAGTAAAGGCCTGGTTTTATTAATAAGAAAGAAAGGTGAAATAACACACACAAGGCTCACCCCTCCATGGAAGTATGGAGGGGTATATATAGTCACTCAAACACATAACTTTACATTAATTAAGCTTCTAGTCCATGTGTTTGAGGCTTACATAATAACTAATGTAATCCCGTAAATGTCGTTCCATTTACGTGTTAGGAGCATTCCCAACAATCTTCCCCTAATGGGACGACATAAGGGATTACTTACACCATTTCCTACAAGTACAATTATAAGTAAAATAGAGTCTTCATAAGCTCTTTAAATGCTGAGGATGACTACAGGTTACGCTCTTTGTCTTCATCTTGTACCTCGGCTTGAGAACTTTTCTTCACATGTAGGCAAATGATGTAATATGCATGAACTGGATTAACTTCCCCCCAATTCATGTTGCATGTCTTTAGCGGCTTCTTCATACGCTTCTTTTTGGCGAAGTTTCTGAATCAGCTTCCCCCCAAACTGAAAACCGTCTTCAGCAGATTCGAAACTTTGATGTAGTTAACATGTCTTCTAACTTTTGAAGTTTTTAAGTACGCAACGGAATTTGTAGATAACAACGTACACCACACCAAGAAAATCTGAATAGTCACTCAGTAACGATTATACTCAATGCAGAAACTCCGTTCGGGTGTAACATGCAAGAAATCAGCAAGATCTTCCCACATAAGTAGGCTACTTCGCACATCACAACATGCGAAAGTTGAAACGATTACACCAAAATCACAAAACTGAACCATTGGTCATCTCTGCGGACGTCTCTCCGATAGTACTAAAATTGTAAGCTCGATCACGTGAGTCGGTTATACGTCCCCGATGTGCACATTTCTTCCCCCTGATTGCAGATACATGTGGAGAAAGAGTGTTTTCACAAAGAACTCAAGAAAATTCAAAGAACATCCACTCTCTCTTCCCCCACGATGTCTTCTCGGAATCGGAAGCATACACACGATGTTTACGATAGAAACGGAGGCAGCGTAACCCTATATGTCCAATTAGTCGAAGATGTGTGAAGTACCATAAATAGCCCGTAAGAATCAGCTGCTGATAGAATCTCTACTCTTTGATACTCTTCTCTGCTAACTCTTTACCGACCCCATTATCATTCTGACGGCTTTTTGTAGTGACTACTGATGGAGAAAACCCAGTATTACGAACTTGAGACTGAAGTAAAATAACCCGAACTTGTGACTTAAACTTGCACTATTGTCTGACTAAGAACCAATACTGAGAATTTCAATAAAGGTAGAATCATATACCCATCCAACCATCCTTAACTGTATATGAACTTCTCTCGAATTATCCACAGCTTTTTGTGACACTTGAGCACTACAACGTAACTCCTTTAAAGTGATAGCTATATACTGTGAGCACAACAACGTAACTCCTTACATCAGGTATAACTAGATAACTCAAGTCGTAATCATTCTGACGGTTAAAAGCTCGAACAAGGGCCAACCCCGATATCTTCAGATACTAAGTACACACATTCGTGATATTCTACTTCAACCTCAAATAAGTAATAATGAATAAACACCGTAGTCACATCTTGCGGTTAAATGCCCAAAACTAGCCTTTGTTACTTGGTTAAAATGAACTTTGATAATGGTTTTATCCCGATCTTGTCAAAAATTGTATCCCCTTGAAAATTAATTCACTTAGTCAATACACACCCAAAATATAAAATTCATCCTCATCTTAGCATTAACTAAACAAAGTTTATTCCTTTTTGCTTATATATTCGGCTCACATGAGTTTAATAACAAATAAACACCAGCCCATTGTAGCAATTTGACATAAACTCGTGGCCCATTGACTTGTTATAACTGAAGCCCAAGCAAATCGGTCCAACAAACAAATCCAACCACTACTTGATCCAAATCCATACCAACCCTAAAATTACGGGTATTAAAAAGTCATAAAGCACAAATCCTTACCCAAATCTCACACATATCTGCCCCCCCCCCCCACATCCTTACTCTCTCACCAAATCTTCTATAATCTTCTAGCAATTCACCTTTTCTTTGTTCATTTCTGCACAGACCGAACCACACAAGGTCTTAGAAAAACTTACATATGGTACACGGTTTCTTGATCCATTATAGGGTCGCGGGTAAGGTTTTTACTTTGTAGTTTTTCGTTTTATTTTGTCCCGTTTCTTGTTTAAAAAAAACCGAAACAAAAGAAAGATGAAAACCAATATGGTTTTTGTTTGTTCTTTTAATAATTCGGATATTAAAAAAGAGGTGAAGCCTCAACAGGATCTATGATGATGTTTGTTTTTTTCTTGTTGTGATCTTTGAGGATCTTTGGTTAGTTATACCACACGATAAAGAGACAACTGAGATCCTAGGATTGTTTTTACTTTTAAGTTTGAGTCTTCAAGATCTATGATGATTTGGTTTAATTTCGATTTGTAAAATCCTTGAAGGTTCTGAAAATCTCATACGAGATACGAAATAACCAAACTAAGATCTTTGATGAAATTACTTTAATGTTTTGAGTCATGTAGGATGTTATGTGAGTTGGGGAGTGATGGTGACGGTGAGGGTTTTGGTAGTGTGGATTTGGTTATGGTTAGGACATGTTTTGGTAGGACGAGGCATAGCAGTTTCATTCTTTACATCAGTCCTTGTGATTTTTTTTCGTTTTTTTGTGTGACTTGTGATGTAGAAAACTGAAGTCAAAGAGTTGTTGGTATTATGGTCTTGGTCAACTGCTTCACTTCATCTCCTCCTTTTTTTTTTCAATTAGCAATTCCGATAAGTGGTCATAGTCACAATTCCGACAGCCTTGACCGTTTGACCTGACGAATTGCGATAAAAATCCAATTCCGACAGGTTGACGGTTTGACCTGACGAATTACGATAAGTAGATCCAATTCCGATAGGTTTGACTGTTGGACCTTAGGAATTGTGATAAAAATCCAATTCCGACAGTTTGAATTCTGACGGATCAATTGTGACGGGTCTGTCGGAATTGCTTTACAAGCAATTCCGATGGAATAGGGTCATTGGAATTTCTTTACAAGAATTCCGATAAGAGTTTTTGACTTAATTAGAATCCGACGATTTTCCGACCATAATTCCGACCACCATTAGACCCAGTTTTTGACCACTTAATCTACCAGTATTCGACCTCAAATCTTCACGGGATGGATTCAAAACATGTCATAAAAAATGATGTAATGATGAGTAAACATAAAAACTGTTAACTTGGACCAAAAAAGAAGCACAAGAAACAGTTTTATTAAACTGCATAAGACCACATGACACTTTTTGACCTTTTAGATATTAGAAATCTGTCTAGAACTGTTAAACCAAAAACATATGTAAAAATTGTTAAGTAACATGGTAAAACAGCTTAATACATGACGATTTTTGACAAGAAAATACCACAAATCAACCAAAACTAACAACCATAGCTCTAATGCCAATTGATGGATCGTGTTTTGGTGTGATTATAGTGATTCGGGAGGTCGGGGATGACGGAAGAACATCATCTCCATGGTTAGAGAGAGAGTGTAGAGAGAGAAAGTAAAGGCCTGGTTTTATTAATAAGAAATAAAGGTAAAATAACACACACAAGGCTCACCCCTCCATGGAAGTATGGAGGGGTATATACAGTCACTCAAACACATAACTTTACAATAATTACGCTTCTAGTCCATGTGTTTGAGGCTTACAAAATAACTAATGTAATCCTGTAAATGTTGTTCCATTTACGAGTTAGGAGCATTCCCAACAGTTTTACTGTAGCAGGGCGTCGAGTGGTGTGGGAGTTTGTGAATAGAGATTTTTTAATGTTGTGGTTTGGTATATGTAGATATTGTTTAGACAACAAATGTTAACAACTACTTAAAAGAGAGTTAAAGCATATAAGCACAAATAGGCAAGAAGGTCTATTTTATAGAACTAATCAAGAAAACATACATTTGCTATAATCTTTTTATATGGTTTTATTGAGACCATAGAAGTGAAACACTACATGAGTTTTTAGAAGACTTCTTTCCTTTATAAATAGCTTCTTTTAGATTCTTCTTTTGACTTCCTTCTTCATAGTTAGAACAAAGTCTTCGAAGAATCCTATTAAGAAGATTTCTCAAAAAGAATGTCAGAATAATACTATTAATATCCAAACAAAGAAAGTTTTGTTATTTTTGAAAAAAAAAATGAGTTAAATGTCAATTTTTACAAAAGGTTTTTCCTTCGTTATAGTTTTCAAAACATACACGGATCGTATCAAGTTTTTAAAGTATAATATACTCTAAGAAACTTGGTTACGAAGCTCTGATGCCAATTGTAGAAAACTAGAAGGGGGGGTTGAATAGTTTTACCGATTAAAATCACTAACTAAAACTTGTAGATCGACTTATGTCAATGTAGTTTTGACGTGTTGGATATTGATAGAAATAAAAGAATATAAACTAAACTAGGAGATAGAGTTAGAGAGACACAACCACAACACAAGTATTTATAATGGTTCGGCTACAAGGACACCTTCGTTGCCCTACTCCACTCCCCGAGTCACCTACTCGAGAGTTCGTTATCACTTCACAACACAAACTCCTTTCACATGGCGGAGAAGCCTTTACAACATTGCTTACACTTTATCCGGTACAAAGTTAGATACCGGGTCTTTCACACAAGGTAGACCAAACCTTCGTCGCCTACACTTTATACGGTACAAGGCTAAATACCGGGTCCTTAGCACGGCGGACCAAACCAACACACCTAATAAAACTCGACTAAAGGATCCAACGTCCTTTTACACCTATCGACTCAACACATCTACAACACCCTTTGAGAAGAAAGAAAGAACAAGAATCACTTCTATGATCTTGGAAGAGAAGAATCAAAGCAACCCATATCACGAGCTTACATGTCTTCGAGAGGTTGTAATCTCACCTACCTAGAGAATAACAAAGAGAAACTACATAGAAAGATCCTTGGATCTGAGGTTAGAGAGTTTAGACTATAGAGAGAAGTAAACTCTAAAAGGAGTGAGAGATAAGAGAGAAATGGCTCACTATTTATAGGTAAAACTGCCTACTTTTCACCCAGTTCCACCGGATCCCTTCCCAGAGGGATTCAGCTAGTGTAAACCGAGGGATCTGGGTAACTGGGTAATCCAATCCGGATTTTAGGTTACAAACCGGGTTATGGGTTATGATCCATGGATAGATGATGTCATGCCTGATGTCAAAGACATCTTGGGTCATGGGTCATGGACTTTGGGTTATGGGTTATGGACTTTGGGTCATGGGTCATGGGTTTTACCCATTATGGATGTAATGCTTGATGTCATGCAATGGGTCATGGGTTATGGGTCAAGCTCCATGGTTTATGGTTTATGGACTTGGTTTTGGGCCATGGATAGTCCAAGTGTTTACTAGCTTTTTCTTAACATGTATTTTATAAAATGTAAGTAACAAATGTTACTAAAGTGTTTTTATAAAATAGTTTTAGTTTCATGTAAACTACTTAACTAAATATGTTTAATATATATATTTATTTACTGAAATGAGTTCGTAAACTTTTGGCTCAAAGCGTTTACGTATTTTATCTATTTCGTTAAAAGGATTTTACGTTTGTTATCGACAAAACATTAGAAGATCGTAAAATATAAATAAACGTTTTGAAGCTTTATTTGTATTAACATGTCGGTTTTTCTGAGAAAACAATGCAGTATTTATAGGCACCAGGAGGAGCGGGGGACGGTCCCATAAAGTTGGACGGTCCCGTATATATAAGGCACCGTCGCCATGTTTACGGGACCGTCCCGACATACGCTCCTATTTTTGTCCTGATGTGGTGAAAGTTTATCTGGTGAAAAAACTTATCTGATTTGAGCGGGAAAACTAGCTGTTGGGAGATTTTAAAATCAAATTTATTTTCTTTAGTAAAACATTTCTTTTTAATTATAAAAATACTTTTGTAAAAAAAATTTGTCACATAAAAATGTGAAGTTTTGAGAAAATAAAATCTTTGATCACTTTACTAATGTCAGTATTGTGTTTTTCATACCTGAAGTGATGTTGAAGTCGATACGTTGTTGAAACAATTTTCCTCAGTTAAAAACTTATCAAATGTAGTTTTATGTATCGTGTTTTTATATTTTGTGATTATCAAAACATATAAAGACCGAATAATGCAAATGACGTTTTTAACATTATTTGTATTAACAATCTCCCTCTTTTTGATGATTACAAAATATAAACTCATTTTAGGTAAAATTATATTGTTAATAAGTTTTTAATGAGTTTTCGTTTACTTCTCCCCCTTTTTATAGAATCAAAAAAGCTTCGTCGATGTATAGAGAGAAAAGAAACCAACGGTATTAATGCTCCCCCTAGCTTAGTGCTCCAACTGCTCCCCCTAGATGAGGGCACCAGGGAATCGAGCTATGGTGTTGTGCTACAAAAACAAGTTAGAGTACAATGCACACACACACACACACACACACACACACACACACACACACACACAAACACAACACACAAATCAACACAATATATATATATATATATATATATATATATATATATATATATATATTAGAATTAGAGGGGTTGAGAAGAGATATAAGATAGATAGAAGGAGATAGGAGAGGAAGAAAAGATGAAAGAAGAGTGAAATCAGATAGATTAAGCATGAAACAGATAATGCAGAGAAGAGAAATCAGAGTTTTAACACTGACTAGGGACGGTCCCTTAAATATTGGGGACCCTCCCTGTATAAGGGACCGCCACCAGTGGGTGTGGTTTAGACGAAATGATGTGATTTTAGTATTTTCCCATTTTAAGGTTTGTTAATATCACACATTTTAGAGACAACCATCACAAATATCACAACATAATAGCATGGATTACATTAAACATTCATTCGTAACAAGCATGGAAAGAATACATCACAGAGGATTCATACATTACACAAACATACTACAAACTATTTCTAGAAACACAACTAACTTCCTAGAACATGCTTGGCCCAAAAGATACTCATTTTATTATTTTTTTAACTAAACATGTAAACATGTTTAGTTGGAAGGTGGAGAATAAGATGGTGGAGCCGAAGGTGGCATGGTTGCAAGAGGAGTTAGTTGCACATTGGGTTGAGAAAGAAGATACTCAATGTGGCCAAACGTGTAGTGTAGTTCACCTCTTAGAGAAGAAATGAGGTTCAAGTTATGGAAACAACATGCACAACCCATGGTGTGGTTGTTCACAAAGTTGTAGGGAATAGGAAATCCCATGATTGGAGGTGGTGGTAGAGTAGAAGGAGTGTAGTCCAAAGGCCCATTTGGTGATAGAGACAAGGAGGTATTTGGTGGAATTGGAGAGTTGGGAGTGGTAAAAGAATGTAACAAGTTACTCACAAAGGGTGTATATGCAGCCGAGCTAGAATGAGTAAGCAAGGGTGATAGGTTTTTGATGAATGATGAAAATGGAGATGAGCTAGGCCTTGAAGAAGATGAGGATGTGCCTTTGGTTGAGGGTGTTTTGAGAGGTGCACTGGGAGCTTGAGGGGATGATGGTAGAGATTTTGGAGAGGGAGTAGTGTCTTCTTGAGTGAGGTCAATGAAGTTGGTTTTTGGTGGTATGATAGTGATTTTAGGCCTTTTGTTTGGGAGACGCAATGAGGTTGAGGAAGAGCCCATTGTGGAGAATGAAGAAGATGAAGTGAAGAAGAAAGATGGTGATGAAGAAAAAGAAAAGAGGAGTTTAAATAATCAAGGATGATTATAGTTTAGGCAAAGCATGTATTAGGAAGATTAAGGCACTTATATTTGTTTAACTAAACCTGTAAATGGTGGTGATAAACATGCAATAGGGTCAAAGATTGCAGGAAGGAAGAAATAGTCCAGAAACCCGTGACCTACGTTGGACGGTCCCTAAAATAGGGGAAGGTCCTGTAAATATCTGGGACCGTCGTCCCTTTAGGGGACCATCACCAGTAGGTGACCAGGTTTCCACCCTGTTTTTCATTTTTGCAATCCTGTAACCAAGAATACTATCTAATATGCCAAATATCCTACAGAAATATATAGGACCATGTCTACACATACCTTAACTACATTAGATAATAAACATGCATAATACAACAAGTTTTCAAAATGTAACCTACATTCAATCAAGAAGGTGTGAGTTAACGAAGACTAAGTTAATTGTCTATAGCTAAGAAACTAATAGTGGATAAAAGCAATGATCTCATCCTAATTGGAGGATCTACTACTTATGACGTTGTTTTCTTGAGGATGATTTTAACTTGCTCCCGTTGCATCACACTCTCGACTTTAGCTCGCATCTCTTCCTCGTGTGTCGGATCATCGAAAGGTGCATAGTTGGTGGAGGATTCGGAAATGAGAATGGAAGAGATGTGTGACTCATTTAGCGTTTCCATGACATGATTGAAGAGTGAGTATTGAGGACCTTGGAGGTTTGGATTAAAGTGCATGATGTGATGATAGAGACGAGTCAGGAAAATCCCGTAGGGTATCAATTTATTTTTGTTACCCTTGAGATGTACAATTCGCTTAGCAAAGAAGTAGGCAAGATTATATGGTTGTTGAGTGTGAAGACAGTAAATCATATGAGCATAACACGCCGAAAGTTGCTCACGATTTCCTTTTAGACTGAGAACATTTTCTCTCAGAATGACTGCCTAAGGGAGCAATTCATGACGATCCTCTTCCAAACGAATTTTCGTTGGATCTGGGTAAGGAAAGTACTTGTGTGTGCGAATAAGTTTGGTGATTTCTTGTGGAGAGGGTATGTAGGAACAATACGAACTATTCTCTTCTCGATAGTTGAAGAGAGACTCTAGACACCAATCTTCCGTATAGGCACATTGCCCATGATTGGGAATTCGAAGAATTTGAGCAAATTGCTCAAGAGTTAAGACAAACTTGAAGTTTCGGATCCAAAACCAAAGTGACAAAGATTGATCCTCGTTACGTACGAGTTCAACTTGTCAGAAGAATTCTAACACAAAACGAGGACAAATGTGCTCGTTGATATGGAGCAAGCAATCGAATCCTATAGCTCGAAATGAGGTGTTGATATCCCTATGATAAACTAAAGAGGGGTCAGCTATTCGTCCTTCATGAAAGGGACGAGTTTCAAGATTTACGTAGGCACGCATGTGACTTTCGGGTGTGGTTGGTTCATGAGATATTTTGGGAGTATAGGAGTCTGTTAGTAGATGATCAAAGTCATATTCGTGTGAAATTTTGTTACCCATAATGAGAGAAATGGTACAATCATTAGCTTATTGTTTTTATAAGAGTTTAAAGATGGGGAGTTATGATAACTTTTAAGTTAAAAACATTTCGTTCCTTTTTAAGGATCATATTTTAAAATTTGACATTTGTTATTGCATGCTTATGAAAACGTTTTTGATATGTATTAACAATGCATAATTGGGTTTTTGTTACGTTCATAAACGTGATTAGTTATATCAAATTGAATTGGGGATTATCAAATGTTTTGACCTTTTTCAAAATTCATGCAATTAAACAATTCCTACATCTAGGTGAGTTATAGGAGTTGTACATTGTTAAGTTTTGTTGTTAATTTCAAACAATTATATGAAAGATTGAGGATCCCCAATTTTAATTTCATGTTCTTATAAAACCCTAAAATTGAATTATGAAGAAATTTGATGAAATGACTTACAATAGATGATTAGAAGAAATGATGGATGAGTGAACTTAAATTTGTAAGAGTTTGATTTGAATTTTAGTGGGTTAATTAAATATTTGGGTGAGTTTGGCTTGGTTTCATCACTGCTACTGCAATGAGGGGTATTTGGTTTCATTTTTCTGCAAATGAGAAAGGAAAACGAGTTACCTTTGAAAAACATGGGATGGTCCTTTAATTATAAGGGACCGTCTATGGGACTGTCACCTATTAAGGGACCGTCGCCAGTAAGGGGTTTCTGAGGGATAAAAATTTTGTGACTGGTTTTCAATATTTTAGTTTTAGAAAGAGTATTTTGTTGAGGACTCTTAGGAACAAGAATATGGAAATCTAGAAACGGAATAGAGAAACGGAGGAGACATAATACGCACGAATAGTATAGAGGAATGGGTATTGGGGAGAATCGAGACAGAAGAAGTAGGAGAAACTCATTTTGAGTAAGGAGGTTGACGACACGCTGAAAGTGGAGTACGAATAGAGTCGAGACAGAATAAATAGAAGAGATGTAGATGAGACGAGGATCAAATACGTGACTTGCATCGGTTAGTATAGAAGTCAATCATGTCTATGGCGAGAAGAGACAAGAATAAAAGTCGTAGACGAGAAATAGAGAAGAGAAGAGATGTCGAGGACGTTAAAAGTGTGCATCATCCATAATGACTGATTGACGTGCATAGTCGGCTATTAATAATGGTTGTGGTAAGACAATTATCTCCAAAGATTTGCTTGGATCCCAAAGAGGATAAGCATTTAGACATAAAGTCTAATTCTAAAAGTTATATATCACACCTATTGTCACTTAATCATCATGTATCATATAAGCATATAGCAAGCAAACACATAACAAATAAACACATAGCAGATAGTCATATAGCAATCAAGACATTCAAGGTTTTAAGAAAGCGTACATTTGCCGCTAGCTATTCCTATGGATATATTACCGTGAGAGATGTTGTGCGTGATGCAAGATTTGAGTATTGATGAGTCTTCACACGTACGTCGAGAATAAGAACATACATTCATATCCATTATTTGCTTCCCTCGTGCATCTAAAGACATAACTTGCAAGAAAACTTGGTATCCAGTTTCTCATGGGTCCGAGATGGTTAGTCAAAGACATCCATTGCATTTACATGCACATGGTAAGGATGTCGCCGAAGAGCAAAGTATCCCTTTAAATTTTATTCCAACTTATAGAAAATTTTAATTAGAGGTGTTTTTCTTGACTTTCATTAGTGATGACCAATATTTTAAAGACACTCAGTTTACTAAACAATTAGTTTAGATTTGTTTAAGAGGTTTCACAAATTTAATTTGTTTTGACTTGCTCGTTGATGACTCACATGAATTAAAACGTAAGCCCGTTTTATCTCCGAATACCTTTTGACTATTTAGTAAATCTTTAAGAGATTGAGAACTCTTTTCAAATTTAGCTAGTATATTAGCCCTTTCATTAACCCTTTTAATTTCACTTTTGTAATCTTGACACACTTTACATTCTAGATCAATTTCTATACCACTTTCAAGTCTAGACATTTTATCTTCCAAAATGATTTCTTTTTCAAAATTACTTTCAAAAGATTTTAAAGATTCATTTTCTGAAAATGTTTTTAGACTTATGTTGCATAGTTGTTTAAACTCGTTTTCTAATTTTGAAAATTCTAGAATAAATGGTTCATATCAAAAGTGTTCTATTTCAGAGTGTACCTCACTTGAAGTTTCAACCTTTTGGCATATTTCGCATTCAGAGTGCATGTTGTCTTCTTCATCCGTATCACTCCAAGATTCTTCAACGATTTCTCTTCGTAAGTTACTCATATAGTCCTTGACGGCATTACCTTCATTGAAAACACTTGAACTAGTAGCATTTGTATTTAATCTATCTAAATATCTATCTACTGATTCGTCTTCAGAAGTGACGAATTGTTCATGTGTATGTTCAAGATCAATTTGGTTATCTTTGGATTGAATATTCTCTCGATGAAAGTTTAAAAAAAATTTCCAAATGTTATTTGCCGTTTGACACAAAAATATTCTTTCATATTCAATTTTCGGCAAGGCTTTATAAATCATTATTTTGGCTTCAATATTTTTACAAAACTTTCTTTTGAAATAATCACTTTGATTTTCAAAATTTATTTCCGTTGGTTGAAAATCACCAATTGAAATGACATGCCAAAGATCTTGATCTATTGATTTCACATAACTTTCAAATCTATTTTTCCATTCAATAAAATTATTGTTTTCGAAAAATGGTGGTTCTTTCAAAGAACACCCTTCTAGATATCTTTCAGACTCCATAGATCGATTCAAGTTTTAAAGTACAGTATACTTTAAAGCTATTGAGTGACTAGCTCTAATACCAATTGTAGAAACTAGAAGGGGGGTGGGGGTTGAATAGTTTCTCCATTTAGAATTATGTTTTAAAAACTTTTAGTTCTTTTATGTTCTTTTTGTAAAACCGTTAGATTCAATAGTTATGTGAAATCTATGAACACAATAATAATGAGTAAAGTAAAGATAGTAGATAAGGGAAGAACACAACCAAACCAAGACGCAGAGATTTATAGTGGTTCGGCACGAAGCTCACTCTTCGCCCTACTCCACTCCCTGAGTACCACACTCGAGAGTTCACAATCACTATGTCAACACACTCCCTTCTGGGGGAGCAAACCGTACACCAAAGCTTACACCAAGTTTAACGACACTAAGCGGAATGTCAGGTCCTAATTGTTACGTCCTATATTAAGCTTAACACAAGTAATAACACACGTACAAGATAAGAGAAAGAGAGAAGAAGAGAAGAGAGTGAGGTGGACGGATTCAATCACACGTATGAATGGCAAAGGTTCAATAGCATAAGTGACAAAACCAACAATAATAAGAGTAGATTACATGTGTATTTTTAGGCAAGTGTTAGGGCAACACTTTGCCTTGACATCTTCTAGAAACTAAGACTGTATCTTACGACCCATAGGGATTCTAATAGGGCCGTAAGTTGTAATACAAACATAAAGCCTTTAAGCAACCTAATTAATATGACCAAGACTTGATTACATAAGAAATGTGTTCCCAACAATCTCCCCCAAAGGATTGGTCTTCAAGGTTGCTTGACGTCTTCTTTGCTTCTTTGGCTTCGACGTCTTTAGAATCTTTGTTCTTTGTTCTTGTTGTAAGTGATATGGTAATGTCATGATCTGCCTTCCACCAACGTTCTTTAATCACGATGTCTTTACATCTTTTCCACCATGCTCATACTTCTTTTGATTTTTGATCTTCATACTTCAAGTAGTTCTCACTTCTTTAGCTTCAGACTTTGAGTTTTGAACGTTTGTTTTGCTTTGACTTTTGACTTTATTTGACTTCTTTGAACTTTTGTTATGCCTTAGTCTTTGTGAGAACTTTTCTTCATGATATTTGCATGAGCATGATGGAAATGGTGGTGGTGGAACTCCTGGTCTCCATAAGTACCTGCAATTAAACAATTAGCAATAAATCATCCGGCACTTACAGGTTTGGACTTCGAGATCGTCAACAGCATAGTGTGAAGACTTTCTCTAATCCTTGCCAAGGCCGTTCCTGAACCAGATGCCCCCAAGAGAGCTAACTATGATACACCGAAGTGTATCAACGATTCAGGTGAGCCGCTGAAGTATACCAAAGTATCACTCCACGACTGTAGACCGTTTGGAGCCACCTTGAACACTAAGCGTAATCCACAAGGGATTACCGAAGTGACCTGCTGTCAGGGCTGTTTGATGTTGACCCTGGTAGGAATTTCCATTCAATCACTGAGAATCACAATTTGTGAATTCCCTCATGAATGTTCTAGGTAGATTACTAAGATCTGCGTAGGACTCTTGTAATTTACAACTGGTGTTCTTATTGTTGAACAACCAGTGTAGAAATGTTAAGTGTTCCTATGAGATCTTTTTATGTATCTCGCAGCTCTAGACTCGATTTAGTGCTCATTGGTTTGTAGTCATCGGAGGCATGGAGCAGAGTGCCTCCTTTTCAATATCAACTCATCTCGGAATAAGAGGTCGATAGATAATGAAGGGTTCTCCGTGAGAAATGAAACAAGTATCTTTTGAGAGACACTTAAGTGGCTAGAAGGTTTAGTGCAGTGCGTCACTGGGTCCATGACGGCTTAGTCTTCAATACCGGTGTCACTTGTAGTGACATCCAGTAGCATATGAATTGAACCCGGTTTCTGCCCTAAGGTTGAACATATGGAGGGCTATTTCTTTTTTCACCCTTTCTTTTGCTTTTCTTTTTAATTCTTCAACCCCTTCTTTCCCCTTTCATTTCTTTACTCCTTTTTTCAATCATACCTAGGACTTTCTAGTTCTAAACTATTTGTATTGTCCATGGGTAGATCCCTCCGGCTCTGGCGGATCATAGGACGGTTTCCTAACCTTAGTCACCTTATATCTCCATGACTATCCTATGTTGCCATAAAACCAATCATTTGAAAATCTCTCAAAGTGTTTATGACTGTAAAACATATATTGTTTACACTTTGAGAGTTTTGCATTTTTCAGAAATACTCCCCTTTCACATGTGCTCATAAGTTTTTAATATAAATTTGCACATGTTGGGTTGAGTTAGCACTTTTTGAATTGATTGATTTTCAGTGAATATGACCGTTGCGAGACACGTTTACATCACTAGTTAAACTAGCTGGAAATTATTACCCGTCCAGGTCATAGTCAAAGAAGAATCTCTCAAAATCGGTACAATCTACTCAGACAAGTCCTTTGCGAGACATGTTTACATCACTAGATAAACCAGCTTGAAATTATTACCCGTCCAGGACATGTCTTTTCGATTAATGATATTTGATATTCGTCAATTCGAGGGTACAATCTGAGTCGAGCTCATGCGAGATTCCATACTTTAGTTACCATATTTTAATCACATACTTATTCTCCCCCTCAAAAATAGCATATTCATGTTGTTTTTGGAAAACTTTTGATTAAAATATGCTTTTTGAGGTTTACAGGAAGAATTTCAACAAGAACTTTTGTGTTTTGAACAAAGATATATGTTTCAAGTACTCCCCCTTAACAAGGGCGTACTTGTTCTTTTGAGCAGAATTTTGAAAAACATTTCAAAATTTTGATTAATTCTGCGCAAAAGTAAGAAGCTTTCTCTCCTTATATTAGGATTGAGGCACTGAAGCGTTCCTCAGGGTCCTTTCTTTACAAGTACGGGTTATGCACTGTTATCTGTGCACAAGCCATAATAAACAAACACACATGCAAGTATAATCAATAAAGAACAATCCAACTCTTACATCATTCCGTGCTTCTGAAGACAGTGAAAACTGGATCAGGCCTTTGGAAATTCTTGATCGGGAACGATGGTCTTCCTCCAACATAACTTTCAAGCCTCCTCATTTGATCTCTATGAACAAGCCTTCTTTCAATCTTCAGAATGAATTGACGAAGTTCTCTTAATTGAGAAGTTGTCTACCTGCTGGTCTTGTATAACTCCCAATCTCGTACTCGAATCACCAACCTATCACGAACCTTCTTGAGCGTGTGGTCACAGAACTTGTGAACCTCTTTGTATCCCATGAAGCAGTTGATTGTAAGATCACTCTTGTAAACAATCCCGAAAGTTGGTTCTTTCTTCATGGTATACTGGCGCTCTTGGTTGATCTCAAGAAGATATAGAACTGGTTCGGTTAAATTAATCTTCCTTTGATAGCTCTCAACCCCAAGCTGCAAGTCTTCTACGCGTTCTTGTATAATCTTCCTTCTGATGAAGTGTAGTATGGAAGTGTTGAACGCGTAATTAAGATCAGTAGAGAAGTGTTGCATTATCCCTTGAACCTTGATGAGATACATGTCTTCAAGGTCGTTGAGGTTCAAGTCTGGGAAATCTGCTTCTAAAAATGTGTACATCTGCTGATCGTGTCTTCTAACCTTGATTTGAGTTAGAAAGGTATAATCATATGATAATGCTCAAATTGTACATGTTTTTAGGAGCGTTATCATGGATTTTATGCATATATATTGATCACTTTTATGAAACTATGGTACTTAATGAAGTATAATTTCTATTTTAGGTTCATGGAAGCTCACGACAAAGAAAACCAAGAAAAAGATGAAGAAACGATAAATAAACGAAGATTTATGCATATACGAAGAATTCCCGACAAAAGCGAGTCTCTTGGAGTATATTCGAGAAGATAAAGTCATGAAGTTGTCACTCCAAAGGCTCAAAAATAATGCACAAGAGGGAAAACGAGAAAAGAAATGAAGAAAAGAAGCTAAAACGAAGAAACAATGGAAGACTCGTTGTTCCCGACACACCTCCACCATTTTGGCCATAATTTGAGCATACGAACTCGGATTTAGATGATTCAAGCGGCCACGGAACCGGGAGAGAAGGATCTACAACTTTCGTGTTTATTATTTCTGGTGAAAATGCTCCATCCGATCAGTATTGGCCCGCAACTGATTCGGATGGAGCTAACTTTTTCATCCATCCGATCGGTATGGTCCCGTATCCGATCGGATGGACCAATCTGACCTTCCCAAGTTATTTTTAATGCATTATTAAGTGTCATTAAGCCCCAAGCCCGATCACTTACCTCCATTTACTCCATTTCCTGGTATTTTATGACACTTAGTGCCCAAGTTTCATACTTAGAGGCTAAGGGTTAATTTCTACTATATATATGAGTGCTTAGGCTTGGTTTTCATGGTGAAATTCTACCCTCCACCCTTAAGGACGAATTTTCACCAACTTATCTCTCCCAAAAGACCACCAACCTCTGCCATTTTCAGAAGAAGGCTCAAACACATGGAAGAAGGTGTTGGGTATTATTTTCCAGCTTGGTAGAAAGTGTATAGTTGATTGGAGGCTTGAAGGTTGCTATAAATCCTTTACCTTTTCCTATTGTAATTGATACTTTGGGTAAACCTTGTTACTTTTATATTTCATGATGTTTATGATTACCATGATTGTCGAATCTTTGTGTTTGATTGAAATAACCATGGAATAGTTTTGTATACTTGTTTGGATATTATGATAACTTGTGATAAAGGGATGTTTGGATATTTGTAGTGTTTGTTTGGAATATGATGATAACATCATATTTGGTTAAATTGGAACTTGTCTTGTTTATTGTCTTGATTAATCATTGTTGAGTCTAAATGTCGAAAGGGTTCTCAATAGTGGTTGATTTCAATTCATTAGTCGATGAATGTTTTGGTCTTGTACTTTGTGACGATTGTATGATAACTTAATAAACATAATAAGTGAAAGTTTAATTTACATTAAGGGTCGAAAGGCATCTTTTGAATATGTGTTCTAATCATTTTTCAAGTAAATGGAACTTCACGAATTAATAACATCAAAGTCTAAAGTTCGAAAGGATTCTTTCTTGTTATAGGCATAAGGCTCATGACATGACCATTTGATTGAGGCATACTATACATATTTGATTTATAAAACAATAAATTATTATTGGTTCTAAAGGTCGTAAGGATTACTTTTGATAATATGTTTTCCAAACTAACGATCCTAATATCCATGTGATCATTTGTCCAAACATGTATGTTCTTTGTGTGATTGTTTTTATATTGCTTTTCTTGTTGGTTTGATCCGTGACAATCATAACCATCAACTTGTTACTTGCATAAATAAACAAACGACACTTGAGTGCAACCAAGTCTCTTGAGACGACCTTGACTTACCAACCCCAATACTACATATGACTAGGGTATACTTGCCCGAATGTGTTCCTAGTTAATCGGTAATTATTGTTTATAAATTTAAAGCTTCGATGGAGCGCATCAAGTTTTTGGCGCCGCTGCCGGGGATTTGGTTTTTGTTCTTAGGTGTTTGTTTGTTTGCTTGTTTGTTCGTTTCCTTGATATATTGATCGATTGTTTGTTTGCTAATTTGTTCGAATGCTATATTGCTCTTGCTCATAAATGATTGTTTCTTTGTTCTTGTTTGATTGCTTGCTTGCTTGCTTTCTCATGATGATTGCTTAATTGCCTCTCTTGCTCTTTGTCTAAAAAAAATTTCTCATTTCTCATAATTGCTTAAATGATCTTGGCTTAAAAATCAAATTTTTTGATGTTGGGATTTTGTTTCATGTGTTCTAAAAATACACATTTAAAAGTTTGCTAAATGTGCTCGAAAGTGTTTGCGAAAAAACCACCCAAACCACTCCAACTGATCGGTCACCACCCGTAACCGATTCGGTTGGAGGCTTTTGAACCAATTTTTTTTTTCTAGTTTGTGTTTTTCTTGTTTTGTGAGTTTTATGTTTTATATGTTATGTGATCTCTTGCATGTCTCTATGTTATTTGTTCGTGTTCTTCTTGTTCGGATTAGTTTCATATTAATTTTGAATAAGACTATCTTGTTTTAGATTGTTTTGTTTTGATTTGTGTTACGTGATTAATTATATTTGCTTGCGTCTATGTGCTTGTCATTTTCTGTGATCGTGCTTTTATTTGCTAATTTTTGTTTTAAGTGTCGTATTATATTCTTGATGTTCTTCTAGTACATACATGTTTATGTGTTTTATTTACTTGTGTCTATTTTCGTATTTGTTACCTTATGTCTTTTTGTTTTATTTTGTCAATAAAAGTTTATAACTGAAACTTATTAAAAAAAAGAAAATAAATTTGGTCACCAGAGTGCCAACCGAATCGGATGGAATCCATGTCGATCGGTTGGAGCTCTCGGTAAAAATTGGCCCAAGGGAAACCAACCTAACCGATCGGTTAGATCCTCTGACCGATCGGATGGACCAATCGGTAAAAAAAAAACATGTTATTTTCATTTTTCGTATTTTGTTCTTGTGTGTTTGTGTTTAGATCGAATAAGTTTAAATGTCTTTTGGTTTTTGCAAGAGCATCATTTCTTTTATTTCACTTAAATTTGGTTTTTTTTTTGCATTTTAAATTTTGTTAATTTAGTACGTTGTGAATAAATAAGTACTTGTTTTAAAAACAAAATTGTTTTGAACTTTGTGGGTATGTTCACTGGAAACCCTCACGAGACTTCACTCGTCCGCTCGGGCCACCGAGAGGTTTAAAAGGCTTGTTGCATACGCTAAATGCAACCATGATGCCTACGAAAGGGAGTTTTAGAATTTTACGCGTTTTTTGTAGTTTAGTTTAATTTTGCAGATTTAATAAGCTCTTGGAGATTGGATTATTGACGATATTTGATAGTTGGTCAAGCACGCCACAAGCCAAAACCTCTCACGAAGAAAAGTCAACTCGCGACGATTTAACGCAACAATCAATTGTAATAAACCGGATAAGCGAATACCCGGGTCGTAGTCCCAACGAGGTGTGAAATTGAGGATATCGTTTTCGGATTGGTATTAAAATGCTTCGAAAGACGAGGGTCACTTTGGTTTTTAATATCTAATAAAACGAAAACAAAATAACGTATACCGGGAAACGAAAACGAGCATAAACGTCAAATCTATTAAAAACTAACCCTACGGATACCAAAATAATTTTTCTATGTCCTAAATGACAAAATAAAATTTTGAAAAAAAGAATTATGTTTTTTTGACTTTTTAATAATTAATTACGAATTAAAAACTAATTAAAAGAAAATAAATAATTAAAAATACTAAACGACAAGAGAAAAATCTGAAAATTTTTTTAAAAATACTTTATACTACCAGAAAGCTAAGAAAAATGTAAAAAGTGAAACTGCTTTTGGAAATGAGCTAAAAATAAGCATTAAATAGGTGATACTGGACATAACTTAAGCTAAAGATAAGCTCAAAGAGCTAAAATAAGCAATAAGCAACAAATAAGCTAAACAGTAAAACTTGAAATTTAAATTAAAACAAAATTAAATTACAATGCTTTTAATTAAAATAAGCTGAAACAAAAATCAAAATACCTTAAAATTTTAAGCTAAATAAAACCTAGCTATTTTCTACTGCTACACTATCTATTTATACTAAAAGGAAATTAGGGTTTCTCTTGCTTGTGCTTCTTGTGTGAGAGTGTCCCAGCTTGTGCTTCTTCTGCTTGATTACTGACCCTTGGATATTTCTTGCTCCCCAAAACATTGATTCTGAGCCGTTGATCAATCTTTGTGTTTGGGATTGCCAACGTGGCAATGGAGGAGGGGGAGACAACACCCATGTGAGGGTTTTGGCTGGTAGTGAGGGTGAGAGTGACTGGTTGGGGGTTTAGGGGTTTTGGCAGGTTAATCTTAGGTTAGGGATGGATGAATAGTAATTTGGGTGTGGGTTTGACCTAATCTTTGACCTTTGACCCCGGGTTTAGTTAACTAAGGGTAGGGGATTGGGCTTGTGGGTTGTGATGGGCTTGTGGGTTTAAGTTTTAGAATAGGATGGGTTATTTTTATTTCTTTGGATCCGATTCTAGGGTATTAGTTTTTAGATAGGATAAAATGGTTTGTTTAGGGACCAAAGGTGTAAATGTGGAAATTGTAGGGACCAAACTTGCCATTTTAGCAAAGTTAATCAAGGGCCAATTTTGCCAAATGAAAATAATCCAAGGGCCATGTTGAGATTTTCGAGCTCGAACTAAATCCAAATGAATAATGTCTTTTCCGGCTTCGGCTTCTTGTGCTTTTTTCCATTCCAAGCTCGGTTTTGTCCGTATTTGCCCCGTTTTCAATCCTTTTGTACCTGAAACACATAAAACACAATCCAAGGATATTTGTAACAATATTGGGTCCATTTGGGTGTTTTTGGTCGTTTTTGTGGGGTTTTTCGGGTATAAAATGATGAGTAAAAGGCCACTCATCAATCCCCCACACTAAACAATTGCTAGTCCCTAGCAATCCGATCATATAAAGTAATGAAAGGATCAAATAATACCAAGACAATCCCGTTTTGACTTTATTATAAAATGCAAGTAATTTAAACGAGAACAAACGTAAATATCATGCTTGATTTTCAAAAAAAATGGCATCATGGAACGGGAATCACACAAAATGGGTGACTCCGGGGAATTGTAATCGTCATCCTCTTTTTATACTCCCTAACTAAGTCTAAAACCCTTGTGCAAACGTTTTTGTAAAATGCTAACACTACTTCTATTAGTAATCTATGTAAGCCGAGACTTTAACTTTTCACTCCCACAATTATTCATAAGTTAGGTGTGTGTGCTTGTTTTCAAAATTTTGACCGGAAAAATCAACATTTTTATAAGAATTTGACGAATACTGGTTGAAAGGCTGATTCAAATTTTGCAAGAAGCAAGTTTCGCACATTTATTCATAACAAACATTTTCCATACATTTTTTTTTTTTTCATTTTTCATCACTTTCTCACTTTTTCACTTTTTTTTTTTTTTTTTTAACTTTACTTCTTATTGTACCAAAAACTACGGAGCTTCACGGGAAAATTCCAAGACCTTATACCTTTGGAATAAATGATCCAAGGGCCGTTACAACGGAGAGTTCCAAAACTCTAAACATTCCTGAAATGAGGATCCAAGGGTGTTAGACCAAGACCTCACACATTCCTGAATTAGAGGTCCAAGGGCCGGTGTAAGAGGGTAGCCAAGACCTAAACGCCTTTTGGAAATATGGATCCAAGGACCGATCTCGAACCGTAGCTAAGGACTTATTTATTCATACTCAAAACTTTAATTTTTTGCAACTTTCAAGCAACGTCTCACTTTCATTTTGCTTTCTTATTATGTTTTTGCGAAAGAATGCTTGTTCCAAAATTTAAATAAAACTTTGAACTAGTACTTGTCAAAATTGTATAAAAAAATATAATTTTTGTGTTCAATCGTTTGAAAATAAGCACTTATTAAGTCAGATTAGGAGCTCCTAGGAGAAAAAGCCATAGATTACTTATATAAGCTCTAAAAAGAACCAACTACTCCACGCATAGCATTTTCATTTGCACAATTCGTAAAAACTTAGCCTAAACGTTAAGGGTAGCAGCTAGATCAACACTCTAGCAGAGTCGGGATTCCCCTTGCTCTAGCCTAATCAAGTCTAAACTTCCACTAATACCGAAGTATTAATGTATAGCAAATTATTATTATTATTATTATTATTATTTTATTATTATTATTATTATTATTATTATTATTATTATTATTATTATTATTATTGTATAGCAAATTATTATTATTATTATTATTTATTTATTATTATTATTTTTTTTTTTGCAAGGCACTTCTTTTTCATGCAAGATTTAATTAAAAGACGATAAAAATTTTAAAATTTTGATCAAAACGGGGATGCTAGGGGACTAGAAGGTACAAAATATGAAAAAAAATTAAAATTTGGGTCAAATTCGCAAGAACTCCCCCCCCCCCCACCCCACACTTAGAATTGAATATTGCCCTCAATATTCAAAGTACCGGCTATTATGCCGACACTATAGAACGTAAAAGGGTAAGACTACTAGCTAAGTGTAGAAACGAAATCTTTTTTTTTTTCACAAAAAAGGATTAATAAGATATCCCTGGAGGTTAGTAAAAAGATCGGATATTGGGCGGCTGGATTGAAAACAGGCGCATCAATCATCACGATCTACGGGAATCCTGAAAACAAAGGCAAACACACAACAAGAAAGCAACAAGTAGAGGAATTCCCCACCACTTAGTGTTAGAAATAAGAAAGAAGATAGAATGATAAGCATGGGTTGCCACCCACGAAGCGCTTGTTTAAGATCGAGTCGCTAAGCTTGACTCGCCCCGAATTCATTTGTCCTTGGGGGAGCATGTGGAAGAGATAACCTCCATCGGACTTTCATTCAATTTGTTTGAAGAAACATTGAAGTACTTGAAAGTTCCACTCCGATGAGATACCCACGGTTTTGAGAGAGAGAAACCATAAATGGTGATACCGGGGTCAAAGATGATGTCCTCACTCCCGCAGGAGTGAAAGAGATGCGAAATCACAACAAATGTGATGAAGAGGAGAAAGATCATCATGATTATCATGAAAAGCTCTTCATCACCAAAGACAATTTTGTCATTAAAGCTTTTAGTTCCATTTTTACCAAAAGTCTTGGGCGGGAGGATTGGGATGAAATTTTCAATAAGTAAATTCTTATAATCAAGCACACCTCCCCCCAGACTAGTATCTTCCTCAAGATCAAAATAGAAATGATCATATTCTGGAGGAGATATACTATGAGAGAGTTCACCCGAGAACTCCTCATGATAAAGATCATTCATATCAAAATGAAATGAATCATACTCGGGAAGAGAGAGATAAGAATGGGAAGTGGTACTGCCACTACCCGTCTCTTCCGAATGATCGATATCAAAGCAAAAGGCTTCGTAAGCCAAGAGTGAATAATCAGGATGAGAAGTGGGATTGCCACTACTCTCCTCTTTGTCATCAAAAACAAAACTCTCATATATGGGAAAAGCATCCTTGAGCTCGTGCTCCGAAGGATCTAACGGATTTTCCTCAACATCAACTTCTTTCATAACTTCCTTCGGGGGGAGGGAAAATAATGGTTCATCAAATATCATTTTTTCTAATATCGGAGCATCTCCCCCCGGATTACAATTGGGCTCAACAATTTCCGGCGAAATTGGAGCATCAACAAAGAAAACCTCGAGCTCTTCCATAGAGATATAACTTCCCTCAATCGGAGGAGAAGGATGGGAAGAGTCAGAAATGATTGGTTCAGAAATAGGAGTGGGATTGCCACTCGCGGGATTTTCAGAAAACTTTTGAGCATACTCCTCAAAATCAATTACATCGATTCGGTTAACAGAGGATTTATCAGAAGCGGAGGAGTAGCTCTCAGTTTGGTCAAGTTTAAACGTTACGGCTTGATCATCAACTCGTAGAGTAATTTCTTCGCCGTAAATGTCAATCAAAGCACGCCCCGTTCTTAAAAACGATCTCCCTAAAATTAGGGGGACTCGGGGGTCGGCATCAAATTCTACTACAACGAAATCAACCGGGAAATGAAACTTTCCCACTTTCACGAAAATATCTTCGGCTATACCCTTTGGATAAGTTTTTGACCTATCGGCTAGCTCAAGAGTCATACGTGTAGGGGTAAGTTCTGGAAGACCAAGCCTTTTCCATACGGAATGTGGCATGAGATTAATGCTAGCGCCAAGATCGGCCAAGGCGTAACACTCAATCAATCCCGGGAAATCGCAAGGAATGAGAAACTTGCCGGGGTCTCCTAATTTTTCTGAAAGTTTCTTAAGGATAACCGCCGAGCAATTCTCATTCAATGGTGTATTTGCTAGTTCAAACAACTTTTCTTTGTTATTCAATAAGCTTTTGAAAGTTGAAGCAAACTTAGGCATATGAAGCAAAGCATCCGCAAAGCTCAAATCGAAATGAAGCTTTTGGAAGAGTTGGAGAAATTTCAACATTTGTTGATTGTTCTTCTCACGGAGCTTTGGATTAGTCGGATAAGGTAACGACTTTTTAAACTTTGGAGCACTTTGGACAACCGGAAGTAGGACGTATCCGGTACTTCCATTATTAGTAGGAAGTTCCGTATCCTTGGTCACCTCGGTCTCACGGTCAACTAATTGAGGAGAGGAAGAAGTAGTAGCTTGACTCGTGGGTCCATCATAAGCTAAACCACTTCGGGTGGTTATCGCTTTCAACTCTCCCTTTGGGTTAAGAATTGTATTAGCTGGGAGAGTTCCTGAAGTAGAAGCTTGATTAGCTTGATTAGCTAGATTAGCTTGCTGAAATTGATGGATGAGGGTATCAAACATGTTTTCAATCTTTGTTTGCGATTGATCAATTTTGCTTTTGAGCTCATCACCCTGCTTAGTCAAAGCATTTTGAAATTCGATTTTCAAATTTGTGATTTGATTTTGCATGGCCCTCATTTTCACCTCATTTGTCTTAATGTAATTTGCAAGCTCAGTTGAGGGAGCAATCGGGGCAGGGTAATTAGGAGCTTGATACCCTTGAGTGAAATTGACCCCTTGGGTCGGGTATTGATTAGTAGGGGCTTGATATGGAACATTTTGCCCCCTACTTTGGTTTTGATTAAACCTGTTTTGATTGTTTGGTTGATAAAAACCGGGTGGTCCTGCTTGATAGCTAGTACGATAGCTCGGGTCAACTTGAGGACGGTATTAAGTACCTCCTTGATTTAAAGACCCGGCTACGGCATTGCTTTTAAAAGGCCGGCCATCGGTGGTGGTACAATTATAATAAGCATGAGGACCACCACAAGTGACACAACTTTCCTCCACCGCTTTGACTTGATCGGGTGGAGAAGCTTGTGGGGTAGAAGAAAGAATTTTTGGGATGGAGAGAACCAAAGCTTGTACTGTATCCGTAAGCTTGTCAATTTTAGCATCTGTGCTAGAAGTATTCACCGGATGTGAACAAGAAGGCGAAGCACTCACTTGGGAAACAACCGGTTTGCTTCGTGAAGTGCGAACCTTTGACTTGTTCTCGATGATGGACAAAGCATCTCCCGTAGTCCGATTCAATATAAAACCACCGGAGGCGGCGTTTAGAGAATCTTGGTCGGTTGGTTCAATCCATTGTAGAAAGTATCAATTTGGTGTAACTCGGAAAAACCGTGGTGAGGACATTTGCGAAGTAATTCTTTAAAACGGTCCCACGCTTCACTAAAAGATTCATCAAATTTTTGAGTAAATTTGGTAATTTCATTTTTTAAACTTGTGGTTTTTGAAGGTGGAAAGAATTCGTTCACAAATTTCGACACCAAATCTTCCCAAGTTAAGATAAAACGAGGGGGTTGTTTTTCAAGCCAAATCCGGGCTGCCCCCTCAAGAGAGAAAGGAAAGAGAAGCAATTTGATTGCTTCTGGAGGAACATCCCAACATTTGATGGTCGATGAAATTTTGTTGAACCATCGAATGTGGGAATGAGGGTCATCCCTCTCGAAACCGTAAAATTGATTTGACGTTACTAAGGATAGTAATGCCGGGTTAAGCTCGAAATTATCGGCAACGATCGGGGGAACAACAATAGCATCTCCGTAACCCTCGATGGGTGCTTGGAGAAGCTCAAGCATGGTGCGATTCTCCGCCATTATGATAATGGGAGGATCGAGATTAGTACGAATCTCCGGTTCGACTAATGAGGCAGCACGTCTTCGATTACGTGTGCGCATGCACCAAGAACATTAGGGTTAAAGAAGAATATTTTTGGTTTTTTGGTTTTTTCAATTTTTTTTGGATTTTTGATAAAAAAATATTCACAAGATATATACGAAACTTCACGAGGAAGGTTCTTCAAGTCACTAATCGTCAAACCATGACGATATTGTCGCAACACACCTCCCCGGCAGCGGCGCCAAAAATTGATAGTTGGTCAAGCACGCCACAAGCCAAAACCTCTCACGAAGAAAAATCAACTCGCGACGATTTAACGCAACAATCAATTGTAATAAACCAGATAAGCGAATACCCGGGTCGTAGTCTCAACGAGGTGTGAAATTGAGGATATTATTTTCGGTTTGGTATTAAAATGCTTGAAAAGACAAGGGTCACTTTGGTTTTTAATATCTAATAAAACGAAAACAAAATAACGTATACCGGGAAACGAAAACGAGCAAAAACGTCAAATCTATTAAAAACTAACCCTACGGATACCAAAATAATTTTCCTACGTCCTAAATGACAAAATAAAATTTTGAAAAAAAGAATTATATTTTTTTGACTTTTTAATAATTAATTACGAATTAAAAACTAATTAAAAGAAAATAAATAATTAAAAATACTAAACGACAAGAGAAAAATCTGAAATTTTTTTTAAAAATACTTTATACTACCAGAAAGCTAAGAAAAATGTAAAAAGTGAAACTGCTTTTGGAAATGAGCTAAAAATAAGCAAAAGAGTTAAATAAGCTTTATAAAGAAAAATGGGTTAAAAGGATTAATAGTGCAAAGGATTTCAGAAAAATCCCAAGTGTGCAATGGTTAAGGCTATGTGTGTGTGTGTGAGCTAGGAGACTGGGGTTCGAACCCCAGTCATGGCTTTTTGCACAAAATTTTTTTTTTTGGTATATATATATATATATATATATATATATATATATATATATTTAAAAAAAACAGATTAAGTACTCAAAGATGTGGAACTTTTGTGAAAGTTTTCTTTTTGAAAATCACTGATAAGCTCAGAATGAGCTTATCTTACTGATCAGTGGTCTCAAGTAGGAAACAAGCTAAAAGCAATGTTCATAAGGACAAAAAAAAAGCTAATATAAGCTATAAGGGGTTATAACTAAGCTACCTTAACCAAAATCCAATTTAAATAATCAAAATAAATCAGAAAAGAACTGCTTATAACCACAGATAAGCTCTAAATACTCAAAAGGCAAAAAAAACAAGAAACTGATATAGACTAAAAATTACTACTGAGGTGCTGATCTAGGCCCTAAAAAGCTATCAATAAGCACTCCAAAAATTTCTTAAAAATAAGCTTTAGCTAAACAAGCTACCAAGGTTGTTCAGTACCAATTTTCAGCTATTGAGGGCTTATAATGAAGCAGTTACAAGTCCAAATGAAAAGCCAAAAACCAATGAGGGCTGCAAAAACAGTCTGTTGTGACTGTTTGGGTATTTGGACCTCAGATCATTCCAAACTCACTGAAACTTGACCAACTCTAGGAATATCACTTAGACAACTAAAATACACCTTAAATGCCCCAAAAAATGGACCAAATAAGCCTTAGCTTATTAGGAGCTTGTAAAGGCAGTTTTGGGGTCTAGATTTGGACCTACAAACACAAAACCTCAATTCTCCTCAAATCAGCTAAACACCTAATGACAACAGCTTATATAACCTTAAATAAGCTCTATCTAATCTCAGAAAAAGGCAGATGAACAATAGTGGCTAGAAATCTCCCAAAAGTGGCTTATGCCAAACACACTTGAAGAAAACTGAAATTGAAATTTATACTAGCAACACCTAATATAAGCTATGATTCTACTCAACTACTGATTATCTAACTTACTCTTAACCTAGTAAGCAACTTTCAACTGAAAAATGAGCAATAAATAAGTTGCTACCTAAATGACCATTTTTGGCTTTTTTCAAATTTTTTAGCAAAAACTTAAACTAGAACTATGAAAACTGATAAAAGCATTAAATAGGTGATACTGGACATAACTTAAACTAAAGATAAGCTCAAAAAGCTGAAATAAGCAATAAGCAACAAATAAGCTAAACAGTAAAACTTGAAATTTAAAATAACAACTGAATTTAAATTAAAACAAAAGTAAATTACAATGCTTTTAATTAAAATAAGCTGAAACAAAATACAAAATACCTTCAAATTTTAAGCTAAATAAAACCTAGCTATTTTCTACTGCTACACTATCTATTTATACTAAAAGGAAATTAGGGTTTCTCTTGCTTGTGCTTCTTGTGTGAGAGTGTCCCAGCTTGTGCTTCTTCTGCTTGATTACTGACCCTTGGATATTTCTTGCTCCCCAAAACATTGATTCTGAGCCGTTGATCAATCTTTGTGTTTGGGATTGCCAACGTGGCAATGGAGGAGGGGGAGACAACACCCATGTGAGGGTTTTGGCTGGTAGTGAGGGTGAGAGTGACTGGTTGGGGGTTTAGGGGTTTTGGCGGGTTAATCTTAGGTTAGGGATGGATGAATAGTAATTTGGGTATGGGTTTGACCTAATCTTTGACCTTTGACCCCGGGTTTAGTTAACAATGTTGGGAATTTCGGAAATAAGATATTTCTTGTTGCTGCCGATAGTGAAAGCTGGTTCCTGCCGATAGTGTTAGTTCCTGCTGAAGCTCATTGCTGCTGATAGTGATATTTTGTTTCTGCTGATAGTGTTTGTTGCTGCGGATATTATTGTTAGTTATCCGTATGTTTAGTATGTTTGTTAGAGTTATTTTTAGAAGAGATCATGTTTATCTCTTTACTCGTTTTCTTGTATGACGGGTTAGGGTTAGGGTTTCTTATATCATTATAAAAGAAACACCCCGTCTATGAGTTTACTACATCTTTACAACTTAACAACCTTCAATAAAAATCATCTTTTAGTTCATTATACGATCCATAGAGGATCATAGCATTAGTTCTTTTCTGTTCTACTTTGTATTCAGAGATTCTCTTGTAGTGTGCTTGTGTTTACATAGGCATCCTACCGATCCACTAAGGCTCAAAGATCTAGCAGGTGTGTTAGATTCATCAAGTGGTATCAGAGCCTCGTGAGGATCTCTGATCAAGAAGCAAAAGTTCTCAAAACAATCTCTCTAAACCCTTTAACAATGGGCGATGAAAACCCTGAATTCGCTGCCATTAACAATGAAGAACCTGAACCCACAAAAGTTCAACAACAAATTGTTACAACCACTGTGTCCAACAGTAATGCTAAGTTCCCATATCTTAAGAAGGAAGAGTATGAAGTCTGGGCTATGAAGATGGAGTACTGGATCTCCAACAGTGATCATCATCTTTGGAATGTTATCCTCACTGGGAATAGCAAGAAGAGAATTGGAAGAGATAAGAATGGGGGTATCATTATTCTCGCTCCTACATCAGCTGAGGAGCAGCTGGCTGTGCAAAGGGAAACTAAAGCAAGAACTCTCTTGCTTCAGGCTCTCCCAGAGGATCACATGGGTGATTTTCATCACCTGGATGATGCTAGAGAAATCTGGCTTGTTGTAAAAGCTAGATTCAGTGGGAATGAGGAGTCCAAAAAGATGAGGAAATCAATGCTTAAGCAGGAATTTTAGGAGTTTAAGATCTCTGAGGAAGAAGGTATTCACAAAGGGTATGATCGATTTCACAAGATCCTCAGCCAACTTAATCAGTTGCAGGCTCGACCAGACAATGAAGACTGCAACACAAAGTTTCTGAGGGCTTTACCTTCATCCTGGTCTCAAGTTTCCATAACTCTGAAAGCCAAAGGAGGATTGGACTACCTAAGCTTTGATGATCTGTACAACAAGCTCAAGACCCTAGAGATTGACATCAAAGGGGTTTCTACTTATTCATCTCATACACCTACTCATACTGCATTTGTTAGTGCTTTCAGTGCTAACAAGGTCTCTCATGGTGATAGCCCAAACCCCTCATCTTCATCTGTTTCCTATTCTCCTGCAACACCAAGATCTCAATCAAGGAATGACAATGTTGTTGAGGAAATTCTTCATTCATTTGTTGCTGAAAGTACTCCACAACAGCAGTTTATGTATGATGACTTTGATCAAATTGATCAATTTGATTTGGAGGAGATGGACATCAAGTGGCAGCTGGCTATGCTGTCATTAAAGGTTAACAGGTTTGAGCAGCAGTCTGGGAGGAAGCTCAATCTCAATGGAAGGGAAGGTGCAAGGTTTGACAGAAGGAAGGTGAAGTGTTTCAAATGTGGTCAGATAGGTCACTTTGCCAGAGAATGCCAAGACAAGAAAGTTGATGATAGAACAAGGTATTCGGCATTCAGAATGAAAGAATTAGAGTCAGAGGAAGATAAAGCTCTAGTGTCTGTGGATTCAATGCTGGATTGGGGACAACATGAGGAGACTGGAGCTTCACGGATTTATGGGATGATTGCTGGAAATGGAGCTGAGACACATGTGGCTGGAGAATTTGGAATGATGGGCTATCCAACTCAGGTACTCAAGTGTCCTTTTGATTGTGAAATTAAATATACTAAATTGCAAAAGGATAGTGAAAATAAATACACTGAGTTAAAAATGGAATTTGATGAAATGGAGTCTGAATATAATAAATTGTTTGTAGAAATTCAAGCTTATAAAAAGGCACTTAAAACTGTGGAAAAACAAAAGGCTTGGCATGAAGCTAATCAGCTAGCATATGAACAAAAGATAAGGGTTTTGGAAAGAGATTTAGAGAACTCCAATAACTGTCTAAAACATTCTGAAAGAGAATATGCTAAGTTGAAATTAGAAAATCAGGATATAAAGGCTAAACTGGATAGTGAAGTGGCTAGGATAAATTCATGGCAACAATCAGAAAAAATATCTTGTTAACTATGGTAATCAGTCTGGTTGGCGTAAGAAAGGGTTGGGATATGATGTTGGGAAATATAACCCTAGAATATTTGACCCTACCCCTAAGGAAGTTGATTATCAAGTGCCTGTTAAGTTTGTTAAGGAAGGAGGGATGAATGCAGTTCCTCCACCTATAAGAGGTGTTTTTAAGCCTGTTCCTATCCACTCAGCCCTTGACCTTGACTTTGATGATTCACAAATGACTTATGGCAAAAAGGCAAAGAACTTGCCTGATCTTGATTGTGACTCTAATGAGTTTGTCTCTTGTTCTAACAGTGACAAATCTGAAGAAATCAAGACTGATGACTATGCCACATGTGGATCAAGTGAGAAGTCTGCATCAATAAAATCAGAAGATCTATCTTCAAAAGTGGCAACTGATGAATCCCAAAGAGTTGAAGATGTTTCTTTTGATAATGTTAAAAACAATAATGTTTCTAGTTTTGGTTTTATTTCAAACAGTTCTGGTTGTGATTTTAATTTTGTTAAGGATAATTTTAATTGTGTTGGTTTGAATTCTTCTGATTGCAATAAGAAAGATAATGTTAAGAAAAAGTCTCCTAGAAAGAAATCTTGCTTTGTGTTTCGTAGTTATGATCATCTTATTAAAGATTGTGACTATTATGATAAACAGATGGGTAAATATGCTTGTCAAAATAGGTCTGTGTGGAACAATGTCAATGAAATTCCCCCATATATTCCACAAGCAGCAAGAATAAACTCTTGTAGAGCTTCTGTTGCTGCTGGCAAGCCAGTTCCTGCTGGTAAGCCAGTTGCTGCTGATAAGTCCATTCTTGCTGATTGGAGGAGCAATGTTTCTAGACCTTACTACAGACCTACCAGCACTTACTTTCAAAATGATATGTGGCCTGTTTATTTTGACACCTTAAACATGGGAAGGGCAAGATGGGGAACTGCTGTTAAGTCCTCAGCAGGTTGTTCTTGGAGAAACAATAACAAATATATGAGAATGGGGTCCAAGAACAATGGTGGATCTCATCAATCTCCATGGTTTAATTTTTATTGATCCACAAGGCAGACCCAAGTCAGTAATGACTTGGGCCTCCCATGTATCTAACATTGTTGTATGTAATTTTGTTATGTAGGACATTCCTTTTAAGAGTAAAGAAGTAGGTATTGTTGACAGTGGTTGTTCAAGGAGTATGACAGGAAATTTGGAAAGGTTGCATAACTTTGTACCCTTTTATGGAGGAACTGTGACATTTGGAGGAGGTGATGGAAAGATTACAGGGAAAGGAACCATTAAGACTCCTAAACTGGACTTTGAGAATGTTCTTTATGTGAAGGAACTCAAGAACTTCAATTTGTTCTCTGTCTCACAAATATGTGATAAGAAGAATGGAGTTCTCTTCACTGAGACTGACTGTCTTGTGCTCTCCAAGGACTTCAAGATGCCTGATGATAGTGAGATAGTGCTCAAAGTTCCAAGGACTCACAACCTGTATTGTTTCAATCTGAATGATGTTAACCCTGAGGGTAATCTTGCTTGTATGGTGGCAAAGGCTTTTGTGGATGAAGCAAACAAATGGCACAGAAGAATGGCACATGTGAACTTCAAGAATATCAACAAGCTGGCAAAGAATGGCTTAGTGCATGGACTCCCTTTCAAGACCTTCACAAATGAACACAATTGTGTTGCCTGCAATAAAGGAAAGCAACACAGGGCATCATACAAGGCCATTACTGCTGTGAGCACCATCTCTGAGCCTCTGCAACTGCTTCATATGGATCTTTTTGGTCCAACTTCTATCAGAAGTAGAGACCATAAGTATTATTGTCTGGTGATTACTGATGAGTTTAGCAGGTTTTCTTGGACTTTCTTTTTAGGTACTAAAAATGAAACCTATTCTGTGATTAGGGATTTTATTACCTTAATTGAAAACCAGCTAAATAGAAAGGTTAAGGCTATAAGGTGTGATAATGGAAGTGAGTTTAAAAACTCTAATTTAATTGAATTTTGTGGGAATAATGGGATTAAAAGAGATTATAGCAGTGCCAGAACCCCACAACAAAATAGGGTTGCAGAAAGGAAAAATAGGACCCTTATAGAAGCAGCTAGATCTATGCTAGCTGACTCTAAGTTGCCTACCATGTTTTGGACTGAAGCAGTAAGCACTGCTTGCTATGTACTGAATAGGGTATCTATTACTAATCCCCACAACAAAACTCCTTATGAGCTCTTGTCTGGAAAGGTTCCCAACATAAGTTACCTTAAGCCTTTTGGATGTCATGTAACTATCTTGAATACTAGTGATCACCTAGGTAAATTTGAAGAAAAGGCAGATGAGGGGTTCATTGTTGGATATTCTGCTCATAGTAAGGCCTATAGGGTTTATAACTTGTCTGCTAAGAGGGTAGAAGAAACACTCAATTTAAGGTTTCTAGAAGACAAACCTAATTTACAGGGTGCAGGTCATGACTGGTATTTTGACCTAGATTATCTGACTGATTCATTGGGTTATTCTAGATATAAAGCTAATCAATCTGTAGGTACAAATGTTTATCCATCTCACAATGCAGGTACCTCAGATGATGAGTCTGATTCAGAGTGTGATGAACAATCCATAGTTGTTCCTTCTTTTCCCTCTAACCACTTTTCAGGTTCAGAACTCAAAGATTCTTCTGATAAGACTGAAGATAATTCAAGTTTTGCAGAAGACCTTGCTAGGCTTCAAAGACAAGAATATCAAGCCAAGAGAGCTGCTGAAAAGTTTGGTTCTGGGTTTTCACAAGATACAGTGGAGCTATTGAGAAATGCTGAAGCTGAATTCAGAAGAGAAATGGCTTCTGCTGGTGGTATTCCTGTTCCTGCTAATGTTAATTCTGTTGGTAGTACACCTGTTAATGCTGATACATCTGTTGTTCCTGCCGATGTCACCAATCCTGCTGCTTCTTTGTCTACTCCATCTGCTGATTTGTTGGGATTCAATGAGCCTCCAACTAGATTCCCAAGTCCATCTGATCTTGGAAATTCACTCTCTTTAGCAGCTAAGCTGAATTATCCTCATCATCAGTCAAGATCTGGAATTTTCACTCACTCTTCTTATGATGGTGAAGCAAATCCCTCTATTACTAATCAAGCTACAACCTATGAAGTAGATCCTGTTGTTACCAAGAGGATTAACACTGTACATCCTCAATCTTTGATTCTTGGTGATCTCAATTCTCCTGTTCAAACAAGAAGCAGGTTAAGTCAATTCAAGTTTGGAGAGTCTGCTTTTCTCAGTTACATTCAGGAACAGTTAAGGAGCAATCACACTGACTATCTTCATTGCCTCTATGCTTGTTTTCTATCTCAAATTGAACCAAGTAGTGTAGCTCAAGCCCTTGATAATTCTGATTGGGTTGAGGCTATGCAAGAGGAAATGCAGCAGTTCAAGAATCAGAAAGTATGGGTATTAGTACCATTGCCTGAAGGAAAACATGCAATTGGAACTAAATGGATTCTCAAGAATAAACGGGATGCTAGGGGAATTGTGGTTCGAAATAAAGCTAGGTTGGTAGCTCAAGGACATAGACAAGAGGAGGGTATCGACTATGATGAGGTGTTTGCACCAGTAGCAAGAGTTGAAGCTATTCGACTGTTTTTGGCTTTTGCTTCATTTATGGGGTTTGTGGTTTATCAGATGGATGTGAAGAGTGCATTTCTGTATGGGAGTATTGAAGAGGAAGTGTATGTTACTCAACCACAGGGATTTGTGGATCCACAAAATCCTGATTTGGTTTATAAAGTGGTGAAAGCACTCTATGGACTTCATCAAGCACCAAGAGCATGGTATGCCAGGTTGTCTGCCTTTCTACTTAAACATGGTTACAGAAGAGGAACAATAGATAAAACACTTTTCATTAGGAAGAATTTTAAAGATATCATCTTGGTACAAGTGTATGTAGATGATATTATTTTTGGTTCCACTAATGAAGCCTGGTGTAAGGATTTTGAGGAATTAATGAAAAGTGAATTTGAAATGAGTGCTATGGGGCAGATGACATTCTTTTTGGGCTTACAGGTTCAACAAAGATCAGATGGTATCTTCATTAATCAAGAAAAGTATGTTCATGACATACTTAAGAAGTTTGACTTGGACAGTGTGAGGACTGCTACAACACCTTTTGAAGCTCCAAAGCCTAAATCCAATAATGAACCTGATGATGCTGTAAATGTTCACTTATACAGGTCTATGATAGGTTCTTTGATGTATTTGACAGCTTCAAGGCCTGATATCATGTTTGCAGTCTGTGCTTGTGCTAGACATCAGGTGACACCTTTGACATCTCATTTAAATGCTGTCAAGAGAATCTTCAAGTATTTAAAAGGACAGCCTAAGCTGGGACTTTGGTACCCAAAGGATTCTTCTTTTGTGCTGCAAGCTTATAGTGATAGTGACTATGCTGGAGCAAACTTTGATAGAAAATCTACTACTGGGGGTTGCCAGTTTTTGGGAAGAAGGTTGGTTTCTTGGCAATGCAAGAAGCAGACTATTGTAGCTACATCTTCTACTGAGGCAGAGTATGTTGCTGCTGCTAGTTGCTGTGGACAGGTCCTTTGGTTGCAAAATCAATTGTTAGATTATGGGTTCAACTTCATGAATACTAAAATTTTCATTGACAACCAAAGTACCATCTGTATTGTTAAAAATCCAGTGTTTCATCAAAGAACAAAGCACATAGAGATTAGGCATCATTTCATAAGGGATGCTTATGAGAAGCATCTCATTCAGGTGCTTAAGATCGACTCTGATGAGATTGTGGCTGACCTGTTGACTAAAGCATTTGATGGTCCAAGGTTCAACTATCTGGTGGTTCATATTGGAATGCTCAATCCTTAGGTGCTGAGATTAAGGGGAGGTTTAAGCCTAAGGGGACGCTTCTTGTTGTTGTATATCTTTCTTTCTTTTTCTTTTGGTTTGTTTCTGATTTCTTTTAGTTCAAAAAAAATAAAAAAAAAATAAAAAAATAAAAAAAAATTCTTGTATATTTTGTGTGCTAATAAGTTGGTTTGAGCAACACCTTGCAGGTACAGTGTTGGTGTTTACACCTACACAACAAATGGTATTCAACTCACAATGTCTTGCAGACAAGAAAGAGTTGACTCACCATGAGGGTACGGCTCTGGTGTGATAATCAAATCCGTTGATAGCTGTAATAGCTTGCTCAAAGCTATAGGGTACTTCAACTCACCGATGGTTCATTCCTGAGAGTTGAAATGGTTCTCAATTCACCATGGATGTAACCCTTTATGGGATCCAAAGAATTGGCTAGTCCACAAAAGTATGGTTTGTGGTAAAGACATTTGGTATCCATATTTGGTATTCAATTCACCAAGGTTCAGTTGAAACCAAGAATTGGCTAGTCCTGAGCAAACGGCTACAGGTAAAGACAACTCAAATCCGTTTATAGTTGCTGGTTTACTAAAAATCAGATGGTTATCAATGTACCATGGTCTTACACACCTAAACATTGGCTACTCCAGTAGTGATGGCTATTGGTAAAGAGACATCAAATCCATTAATTTTCAATGATTCACCTCTCACAGGAGTTAACACACCTGGATGTGATGAGAATAGTATGAAACTTAAAGTGATTTGATGTACTTATTGTCATAGTAGCAGTCCAGATCAAATACATGACATGGTGACCAGTTTCTCTTTTGAAGATAATTTCCTATTGCTGCTGAACTATCGAAGTTGCTGCTGGTTACTTACTGATGTTGTTGCTGGTCTAATCCTCTCCCTATGAACTTCAAAGTACTTTCAGAGTAGAGTGAACGCTTAGGGAATCTTGTCGGAAATAAGCTATTTCCTCAAGATTAGGGGAGGATTGTTGGGAATTTCGGAAATAAGATATTTCTTGTTGCTGCCGATAGTGAAAGCTGGTTCCTGCCGATAGTGTTAGTTCCTGCTGAAGCTCATTGCTGCTGATAGTGATATTTTGTTTCTGCTGATAGTGTTTGTTGCTGCGGATATTATTGTTAGTTATCCGTATGTTTAGTATGTTTGTTAGAGTTATTTTTAGAAGAGATCATGTTTATCTCTTTACTCGTTTTCTTGTATGATGGGTTAGGGTTAGGGTTTCTTATCATTATAAAAGAAACACCCCGTCTATGAGTTTACTACATCTTTACAACTTAACAACCTTCAATAAAAATCATCTTTTAGTTCATTATACGATCCATAGAGGATAATAACATTAGTTCTTTTCTGTTCTACTTTGTATTCAGAGATTCTCTTGTAGTGTGCTTGTGATTACATAGGCATCCTACCGATCCACTAAGGCTCAAAGATCTAGCAGGTGTGTTAGATTCATCAAACAAAGGGTAGGGGATTGGGCTTGTGGGTTGTGATGGGCTTGTGGGTTTAAGTTTTAGAATAGGATGGGTTATTTTTATTTCTTTGGATCCGGTTCTAGGGTATTAGTTTTTAGATAGGATAAAATGGTTTGTTTAGGGACCAAAGGTGTAAATGTGGAAATTGTAGGGACCAAACTTGCCATTTTAGCAAAGTTAATCAAGGGCCAATTTTGCCAAATGAAAATAATCCAAGGGCCATGTTGAGATTTTCGAGCTCGAACTAAATCCAAATGAATAATGTCTTTTCCGGCTTCGGCTTCTTGTGCTCTTTTCCATTCCAAGCTCGGTTTTGTCCGTTTTTTGCCCCGTTTTCAATCCTTTTGTACCTGAAACACATAAAACACAATCCAAGGATATTTGTAACAATATTGGGTCCATTTGGGTGTTTTTGGTCATTTTTGTGGGGTTTTTCGGGTATAAAATGATGAGTAAAAGGCCACTCATCAATATTATACTTGGTGTGGAGATGTTTTGTTGAATGAGAAATTGATTGATCTCATAAGCTTATGCTAGCATTTGCTTAGCACCTTATCATATGGAGTTCGATCGCGATTTCTTGGCCCGGGAAGTTTCATTTCTCTTGGACTATTTATTTATTTATTTTCCCAATTTTACATGCTTTGAAGTTAATTTTCATTACATTTTGGACAATGTTTAACTTAAGTGTGGGGGGAAGTAAATAGAAAAAACGAAACTAATTTTCAAATTTATAATTTTCAGGGCCAATTTAAAATTTTGTATACTTGTTTGCCCTTGTGATTTAATTGTTTTCACGCTTTTAGGATAATATATTAGAATAACTGGATCAATCCACTGGTGAAATCTGTAATTTTGAAAAAATTGAGATGTGTCCCGATTAATATTGCAATCCATTCTGGGATCGATAACATTTGCTAGCACATATTATAGCCATTTCCACTAATATGTGAGGATTTGAGCCTGTTTCGTATATAACATACATCTGTTATGCTTGGATCTTTTGCTATGAGTGTGCCGGTGATTTTATTTATTCTAAAACTTGTACTTGTAAATCATTACCAGGCCGCAGTAAGATCACATTCGTGTGATATAAGTGTATTCGTGTGATAAAGAGGCATCCTTAGGAATAACACCAAATGGCCATCCGTTTACAAAATAATTTTTGCTAACCACATCGGTTAGTTAACCTCGTATTTGGAACCCATTTGTTAGCGTTTATCTTTAGCGCTAGATACCCTTAGTTCACCCTCCGAACCAATCCTTTTCATTTGTGTTACATCCAGAAAAATACAAAAATATTTAACACTTTAAACCTTAGCATAACCCTTAGTCGAAGTCTAAATGGTGGTTGCTAGGTGCTTGGAATGTTGGATTGTTTTCGATGATTGATAGTTAGCCACACTTTGCCAGTTGTGTGTGCCATTCCGACAAAGACGAAGGATGCATACTTCTTATTTGTATTTTTGTGGTGTATGCTTATATGAAGTGTGGGGGGGGGAGATGTGTATGTATGAAGAAGAAAAAAAAGTATTAAAAAAAAGGAAAAAAAGAAGAAGATAAGTCATCGCAACTATAAGGTGACAATTATAGCCAATGTGCTATATATGAAGATGAAGAAAGAAAGTTATGTGATATGTTGTTATCCAATGAGCTAAATATGAGGAATATTATTATGGCGAATCGATGTATCGATATGGGAAAGTTCAAAGAAGAGGAAGTTGTTAACTATAATCATTTACGGGTTTGCGGTTTGTTCGGTAACTTGCAACAATGGGACTTAGACTTGACTTTATTTTTCTTTTAAAACCAATTTCATAAATACTCCCATGCCTTATCCCTACCCTTACCAAATTACTTTATTCGTTGTTAGCTTTCGAGCATCCGGATATAGTGATGGCTTTGTGAAAATATGTAGTGCATTAATATTTTAGTGATCATCCGGCTTTTGAGTGATCGAATGACGTGCCAGCGATCTAGTGTGTATTTTGGTGACCATCCGTTATGTGAATAGCGCGCCAGCAATCCAAGATATGCCCTAGTGACCATCCGTTGTTCGAGTAAATCAAGAATTCGTGCTAGCGATCTAATATGTTCTTGTATGAGATATTTAAACATAAGCCTGGTACAACCTCGAAGCCTGTACATTACAACCCGAATAAAAGACCTCTTTAGATGTTTACACTTGGCGCTTACGCCACGTCGGTGGAGTTTTGTTTCTTGTACAAGCCTATGGTAATAAACGGATCATGACTGAGCAATGAGTGTGATTTCTCTTATATATACTCCACTACCTAAATAAATGAGTGATTGAGTGAATTATACTTCGTTTCTTTTTCGTGAGGTGTTTAGAAATGTTACTCAAGCAAGAAAATCTATGGGTATTGTCATACATCTCGGTTTTTCACCATAACGCTTAAAAATGATGAATCGTATTTTGTACTTGTACTTGGTAGATTTGCATCATAATTTTTATAATCATTTTTCATGCACCATGTGGGATCTATTTTTCTTAATATTTACTTGAGGGCAAGCAAACCCTTAAGTGTGGGGGAGTTTGCGCTCATTTTCTCTTCTTTTAAAAAAAATTCAAAATTTTTAAAATTTTCTTTTCGTTTTGTCATTTAGGTATGAATTTCAATTTTTCTTTTTCTAGATTTGCTTGAGGGCAAGCAAAGTTCAAGTGTGGGGGAATTTGATAACGCTCAAATTGTACATGTTTTTAGGAGCGTTATCGTGGATTTTATGCATATATATTGATCACTTTTATGAACTTATGGTACTTAATGAAGTATAATTTCTATTTTAGGTTCATGGAAGCTCACGACAAAGAAAACCAAGAAAAAGATGAAGAAACGATCAATAAACGAAGATTTATGCATATACGAAGAATTCCCGACAAAAGCGAGTCTCTTGGAGTATATTCGAGAAGATAAAGTCATGAAGTTGTCACTCCAAAGACTCAAAAATAAAGAACAAGAGGGAAAATGAGAAAAGAAATGAAGAAAAGAAGCTAAAACGAAGAAACAATGGAAGACTCGTTGTTCCCGACACACCTCTACCATTTTGGCCATAATTTGAGCATACGAACTCGGATTTAGATAATTCAAGCGGCCACGGAACCGAGAGAGAAGTATCTACAACTTTCGTGTTTATTATTTCTGGCGAAAATGCTCCATCCGATCAGTATTGGCTCACAACTGATTCGGATGGAGCTAATTTTTCATCCATTCGATCGGTATGGTTCCGTATCCGATCGGATGGACCAATCTGACCTTCCCAAGTTATTTTTAATGCATTATTAAGTGTTATTAAGCCCCAAGCCCGATCACTTACCTCCATTTACTCCATTTCCTGGTATTTTATGACACTTAGTGCCCAAGTTTCATACTTAGAGGCTAAGGGTTAATTTCTACTATATATATGAGTGCTTAGGCTTGGTTTTCATGGTGAAATTCTACCCTCCACCCTTAAGGATGAATCTTCACCAACTTATCTCTCCCAAAAGACCACCAACCTCTGCCATTTTCAGAAGAAGGCTCAAACACATGGAAGAAGGTGTTGGGTATTATTTTCCGGCTTGGTAGAAAGCGTATAGTTGATTGGAGGCTTGAAGGTTGCTATAAATCCTTTACCTTTTCCTATTGTAATTCATACTTTGGGTAAACCTTGTTACTTTTATATTTCATGATGTTTATGATTACCATGATTGTTGAATCTTTGTGTTTGATTGAAATAACCATGGAATAGTTTTGTATACTTGTTTGGATATTATGATAACTTGTGATAAAGGGATGTTTAGATATTTGTAGTGTTTGTTTGAAATATGATGATAACATCATATTTGGTTAAATTGGAACTTGTCTTGTTTATTGTCTTGATTAATCATTGTTGAGTCTAAATGTCGAAAGGGTTCTCAATAGTGGTTGATTTCAATTCATTAGTCGACGAATGTTTTGGTCTTGTACTTTGTGACGATTGTATGAGAAACTTAATAAATATAACAAGTGAAAGTTTAATTTAGATTAAGGGTCGAAAGGCATCTTTTGAATATGTGTTCTAATCATTTTTCAAGTAAATGGAACTTCACGAATTAATAACATCAAAGTCTAAAGTTCGAAAGGATTCTTTCTTGTTATAGGCATAAGGCTCATGACATGACCATTTGATTGAGGCTTATACATATTTGATTTATAAAACACTAAATTATTATTGGTAATAAAGGTCGTAAGGATTACTTTTGATAATATGTTTTCCAAACTAAGCTTCCTAATATCCATGTGATCATTTGTCCAAACATGTATGTTCTTTGTGTGATTTTTCTTATATTGCTTTTCTTGTTGGTTTGATCTGTGACAATCATAACCATCAACTTGTTACTTGCTTAAACAAACAAACGACACTTGAGTGCAACCAAGTCTCTTGGGACGACCTTGACTTACCAACCCCAATACTACATATGACTAGGGTATACTTGCCCGAATGTGTTCCTAGTTAATCGGTAATTCTTGTTTATAAATTTAAAGCTTCGATGGAGCGCATCATCATACCTCTTTTCTGCTTCAAGACTGACCACAGCAAGTATTCTAAGATCACTCATCATTGGTGTTGGAGACTTCTTCGTGAGTTTACTTTTGTACCATGTTCTCCTCTTCTCAAACCAGTGTTAAATTCCTAATTGCGCATCTTGATCATACTGCACTCTGTTTGTAACGAAGAGTCTGGTGGCAGTTTCTTCGATGACTGGTTGTGGATAGCTTGCTGCAGGAATCAAGGTTATGGAAGTAGCATACTTGGGTTGACACTTAATGCCGTGCACGAGGAGTTCGAGATCGTTGTTGAAGAAGAATTTATAAGGAACAGCAGGTTGATCTGAAACTCTAATTACCAGCAGAGGCTTTGTCCAATCTGTAATGTGTGGTTGGTTGGGTTGAGAAGTGATATCAACCACATGCACATCCGGATTGGTCCAGCTGAACTCACTAAACATTGCTCGTGCAATGTTTTTCAGGTGATATTCTAGCTCAGCTGCACTGGAAGACCTATCTTTAAGCAAATTGAAGGCATCATTCTTGATTCGACGAAGTTCTCCTTTTGTGAGCTTCTTGATGCGTTGGTCACATTTGAGTTTTTGCGTGAACTCAAGCGTGCGACCTTCGATCATAGAGTCATCGTCTACATGAGGTTGAGCACTGACAAGTTGATCGAATCATTCATTCCCTTTTGACGAGTCTTCATCCAGCCATGAGACAACAGTTGGTTTTTTGGAAGTTGTCTTCTTGCCAGGTTTAGACGTTGTTGCTTTTGTCTTGGGAGGAGAGTCTGGTTGATCTTGGTGTGGTTGATATTCTTCGTTTGCAGTGAACTCAAACTGATGCTCCATTGTTGTAGGTCCGGAGCCTGAAGCCTTGGGTGGTTGAGTTGCTGTAGTGGTTGCTGAAGGTCTGTTGGGTCTAAAATGCTACTGATTCGAGAAACACAACTCTGCTGGATAGTTATGTGACTCTGCTGATTAGCACAAGAACTCTGCTGTTTTGATAACTCTGCTGTTTTGGATAATAGGCAAAGTATAACTCTGCTGCTAGCTCACGAGGACTCTGCTGCTAGAAGATTTACTCTGCTGCTTATTAGATATGTATAGTATGTTAAGGATAAGTATAGAAAAGATACGTAAGATATTTTTCTTGTATAGAAAGTCTTGTAAACCGACTAGGACTCCTTACGCTATAAAAGGAGGTTCTAGGGTTAGGGTTAGACATCGATTATCTTAGCATACGTATTGTTTTACACTTCAAGGTTTCTTGTAACCCTATTGCTATTCAGAGCAATCGTATTAATACTGAAGTGTTGTTAGAGAATTTGTTTGTGTTTATTCTTCTTAAGATCAAGTATTAGTTTCCGCATAATATTTGATATACAACTCAAGATCAGTTTCTATACCGATTACCTTAGATTTATCTAAAGTAATTAATAAGATCGTGAAGCTCAACTGGGATCAACAAGTGGTATCAGAGCTTGTGATCTAGAAACTGGTACCAAGAAGAATTTTTGAATACAAGATTTGCTAATCATCACAGTAAGCAATGGATTCCGACTCTACACACATGGTTACTGCATCAAGAGTTCCCATGCTCAAGACTGGAGAGTATGAGATCTGGAAGATGAGGATTCAACAATACATAAGAATGGTTGATTACTCACTTTGGGAAGTTGTTCTTAATGGCGATAGTGTGCAAACCAATACTGCTACTGGATCAGTCTTGACTCTCAAGACAAGTGAGGAGAAAGCACAGAGAAGATTGGAGGTTAAGGCTCACAGTATTCTCATGATGGGAATACCTAATGATTATCAATTGAGCTTTAATCATATCGAGTCTGCTAAGGAGTTATGGGAAGCAATTGAACTTCGATTTGGTGGGAATGAGGCTACCAAGAAATCAAGAAAGAATCTACTGAAGCACCAGTTTGAGACTTTTTCTACTTTGGGTTCTGAGAACATTGAGGGAACTTATGATCGACTTCATAAGTTAACCAGTCAGATGGCTCTTTTGAAGATTGAGCCATCTCAAGAAGATGTAAATCTAAAGTTTCTGAGAATTCTATCTTCTGAATGGAACACTCATACAGTGGTTTGGAGGCACAAGGAAGATTTTGATACTATGACATTGGATGATCTGTATAACAACTTGAAGGTGTATGAATCTAAAGTTAAAGGATTGTCAAGCTCATCTACTACCACAAATAATCTTGCTTTTGTTTTCTTAAACAGCAAGAATATTGGTAGACATCAAGAACAGCACTCTGCTGCTGGTGCTTTTGCTCCTGCTATTGGTTTACATGTCTCTGCTGCTGACTCTGCTAACACCAACACCATCAGTGATGCTGCAATTTGTGCTTATTTGGCTGAACTTACTACAAGTACTTCAGTCATGCCTCAAGATCTGGATGAACTTGATCCTAATGATGTTGAGGAGATTGATATGCAATGGCAATTTGCAATGCTTACTATGAGGGCAAGAAGGTTTCTTAAGCGCACTGGGAAAGAGATGAAGTTCAGAAGGAACAAGAGTGTGGGATTTGACAAGTCAAAGGCTGAATGTTTTAATTGCAGAAAGAAGGGACACTTTGCAAGAGAATGCAAAGCACCAAAAAGAAGCAATGAAAATTTCAAGAAGTCTGCTGATGAAGAGCCAAATTCTACTACTGCTATGGTATCATGTGATGGGTTAGGTGATTTTGATTGGAGTGATCTTGCTGAGGATGGTCCAAATTGTGCATTGATAGCTGAAGAGGAACCTGAAGTACAACATTTTGCTCTCATGGCCTATTCTTCTTCTGGATCAGACTCTGAGGTATCCAATGAATCATCTTGTTCTTTTAAATCATGTACTGATACAATTGAGATACTTAAGTCTAGCAATGGAAACCTTAAAATGGAAAATGAAACACTTAAGCTAGATAATCTTAGTTATGCATATGGTTTAAAGAATTTAGAAAAGAAGCTAGAATTTTATAAAAAGGCTGAAATTGAATACCTTGATCAGATCACTATCCTGAAAAATGAAATTATCAAGAAAGATGATGAGATTAAGGTTCTTATGGAAAAAGTAGGAGAGGCTGAACAGGCTAGAGACTTAGCTAAGAGTGAGTCTGAAAAACACATTGTTAGGGTGGAAAAACAACAATTTGCTACTGACATTCTCAGTAAACCATTAGGAAGACACTTTAATGGTATAGGATATAATGCTGTTGCTCACCCTGAGAAACTTAGTGCCAATGCCCCTCCTACTAGGACACTAACTTTCATATCTGAGTCTGAGGCTAAACCTGTAGGTGAAACTAGTAAACCTGTCGATGAAACTAGTGAAAAAGAAATAGAGTCACCTAAGGTTGAGATAAAGAAGTATGAACACGCACCCCTGATTGAAGATTGGGTGTCTGACAGTGATGATGATGAAGTAGAATCTGATTCAACCTCTAAGAACAAAAAGGAAGAAATTCCTACTGTTGTTGAATCAAAAGTACCTAGGGCTAAAAGGGTTGATTTTGTTAAGCCTAGGTTTGGTAAAGGTATCTCTAGGAAGATGGCTGAGTATGAAAACACACCTAGAGTATATCCTAAAAGAACAAATAACTTGCCTAGGGGAAACCAGAGAAATTGGAACAACCTAGTTTCGCAAAAATTATGTACTGATTTTCAATTACTTAAGAAGGCATGTTATTGTTGTGGTAGTTTTGAACATCTGAAAGATGAGTGCTATAAGAAACCAGCTTGGAACCAATACACTAGGGTGAACCATAGAAACTTTGCTAGAAAGACTCACCCTCACCCCAAAAGAAATATGGTTCCCAAGGAAGTTTTGATGAGAGATGGTGTGTCTAGAGTTATCTCTCCTATTGCACCAAAAGGGCCCATAAAGAAGGAAATAGTCGATTCTGCTGATAAGGCAAACTCTGCTGTTAAGGCAGACTCTGCTGTTTTGCCTAAAGTTGTTACTGATACTGTTGTGGGCAATCATTTTTATGCTGTTAAAGCCTCAGCTTGCTGGGTCTGGAAACCAAAAGTTAAAGTTTTAGATCATGTTCTCAGACACAGCAGTGCACCAATGCAGTTGAAGAAATTTGACTACTTTGATGCACAAGGTAGATCCAAGTCAGTAATGGCTTGGGTCCCCAAGAGAAACTAATTCTCTTACTTTATGTGCAGGGCAATTTACAAAAGGAGCTAAAGGACAAATGTATTTTTGATAGTGGATGCTCTTCACATATGACTGGAGACCAAAGCAACTTGGAGAATTTTGAAGCTTTGGATGGTGGTTATGTGGCCTTTGGGAATGACCCTAAAGGAGGAAAAATTGTTGGTAAAGGCATAATCAGAACTGGAAAATTGGATTTTGAAAAAGTGTATTTGGTGAATGGCTTAAAGTTCAATCTTTTTAGTGTCTCACAAATGTGTGACAGAAAGAATTTTGTTCTTTTTACAGACACTGAATGTCTTGTCTTATCTCCCGACTATAAGATACCTGATGATAAATTGGTACTTCTTAAAGTCCCTAGAAATGACAACATATACAGTGTGGACATAAAGAACATCATTCCCAAAAGAGATTTAACTTGTCTGTTTGCCAAAGCCACAATTGATGAATCCAAACTATGGCACAGAAGGCTTGGACATCTGAACTACAAGGCTATCAACAAGTTGGTGAAAGGGAACTTGGTCAGAGGATTACCTTCAAAGATTTTTGAGAATCCTGAAGTAAGTGTTGCTTGTCAGATGGGAAAGCAACATAGAGCATCTTGTAAGTCCAAATTGGTGAATTCTATAACTGAACCTTTGTTTATGTTACACATGGACTTATTTGGACCTACTTATGTGAATAGTTTGAACAAAAAGATGTATGGCTTAGTGGTCACTGATGATTTTAGTAGGTTTACTTGGGTATTCTTTTTAGCAACTAAGAATGAGACAGCTGGCATTCTTAAGGCTTTTATTACAAGGATAGAAAACCTATTTAATCACAAGGTTAAAATCATCAGATGTGACAATGGAACTGAATTTAAGAATCAAGTGATGAATCAGTTCTGTGAGGAAAAGGGTATAACTAGACAATTTAGTGTGGCTAGAACTCCTCAGCAAAATGGTGTGGCTGAGAGAAGAAATAGAACATTAATTGAAGCTGCTAGGACTATGTTGTCAGAGTCTAAGTTACCCACTATCTTTTGGGCTGAAGCAGTCAACACTGCTTGCTATGTGCAAAATAGAACTAAGATAGTTAAACCTCACAATAAGACCCCTTATGAGTTATTGCATGGTAGGAAACCACTGATTGATTTCTTTAGACCATTTGGGTGTCCTGTCACTATCTTAAACACCATTGACCACTTAGGCAAGTTTAGTGAGAAAGCAGACATAGGTTACTTTGTTGGATACTCTACTGAAAGTAAGGCTTTTAGGGTTTTCAATCAAAGGACTGGGCATGTGGTGGAAAATTTGCATGTTAGAATTAGAGAAACCACACCTAATGTTGATGGAAAAGGTCCTGAGTGGATGTTTGATATTGATTCTTTAACCAAGAGTATGAATTATCAACCACTCATTGCAGGTACTACTAACATGTCTGCAGGTACACAAACTAACCCTAATGCAGGTACACAAGCAAAGAAGGATGAGCCTGCAGAGGAGTTTGTTTTGATTGAAAGAAGCAAGTTTGATCAGTACTTCACTCCAACAGATAAAGAGGGAAAAAGTTCAGATGATGCTGCTGTTCATAAGGAAGTTCCAAAGGTTAATGTAGAAGGTGATGATGAACCTTCTCATGATGTCAAGAATGATGATAAGGAATGGAATACAGAGTCAGATGTTGCTGGGAAACAAGGAAATAAACATAGCAGCAGTTCTCTCAACTCTGCTGCCAAGCCAAAGCACTCTGCTGATAAGCCAAAGCACTCTGCTGTTAGGCCGAAACACTCTGCTGTTAGGTTTGGTAACTCTGCTGCTATGGACAAGGACTCTGCTGCTGATAAAGATGGTGATTCTTATGATGATTCTTCTGATGAGATGCCTGAATTAGAAGAAGTGTATGTGGATACTGATGATGAAGTTGTTGATGTTTTTGGTGTTGAAGCTGATTTATCAAATTTGGAGACTGATATACCTGTTAGTCCCACTCCAACAACCAGAGTCCACAGGAATCATCCAAAGGAGCAAATAATTGGTGATGTTCACTCTGCTGTTCAGACCAGAAGTAAATCAAAAGGGTTAAGTGATTTGCTTGATCAGGGATTATTTGCTCAAACACTCAAGAAGAGGAATAGCCACAAGGATTTACAGAATTGCATGTTTGCCTGTTTCTTATCTCAAGAAGAACCCAAGACCATTCTCAAGGCTTTGAAAGATGAAAGTTGGGTTGAAGCTATGCAAGAGGAGTTGCTGCAGTTCAAGCTTCAGGAGGTCTGGACATTAGTTGATTTGCCTAATGGAAAAAGGGCAATTGGTACAAAATGGGTGTTCAGATGTAAAAGAGATGAAAGAGGTATTGTCATCAGAAACAAGGCTAGATTGGTGGCTCAGGGATACACTCAGGAAGAAGGGATAGACTATGATGAGGTCTTTTCCCTAGTTGCAAGATTGGAGGCTATCAGACTTTTCTTGGCATATGCCTCATACAAGAATTTTCCTGTGTATCAAATGGATGTGAAAAGTGCTTTCTTGTATGGAAAGATACCTGAAGAGGTTTATGTGATGCAACCACCTGGGTTTGAAGATCCTAAGTATCCTGATAGGGTCTACAAGGTGAAGAAAGCACTGTATGGACTACATCAAGCTCCTAGAGCTTGGTATGACACCTTATCTTAGTATTTGTTGAATAATGGTTTTTACAGAGGAACCATTGATAAAACATTGTTCATTAAGAAAGACAAAAAGGATATCCTACTTGTTCAGGTTTATGTAGATGATATCATTTTTGGGTCTACAAATAAGGTGTTATGTGAAGGATTTGAGAAGCTAATGCACAGCAGGTTTGAGATGAGTTCTATGGGAGAACTGACTTTCTTTTTAGGGCTTCAAGTAAAGCAGAAGTCAGATGGGATTTTTATTAGCCAAGACAAGTATGTGGCTGATATGTTAAAGAAATTTGGTTTCAAAGATGTGAAGGCAGCCAAGACACCCATGGATAAAAATAAACCTTTGCTCAAGGATGAAGATGGGGTAGAGGTTGATGTGCATCTGTACAGATCAATGATTGGCTCATTGATGTATCTGACTGCTTCAAGGCCAGATATCATGTTTTCTGTGTGTGCTTGTGCTAGATTCCAAGTGTCCCCAAAAGTTTCACACTTGGAGGTAGTCAAAAGAATTTTTAGGTACCTAAAGGGTCAACCAAAATTGGGTCTTTGGTATCCTAATAATTCACCATTTGACTTGATAGCATACTCAGATAGTGACTATGCTGGAGCTACTATGGATAGAAAATCAACCACTGGAGGATGTCAGTACCTTGGACATAGGCTAATCTCTTGGCAATGTAAGAAACAAACAGTGGTGGCTAATTCGACAACTGAAGCAGAGTATGTTGCTGCTTCTAGCTGCTATGGACAAGTGCTCTGGATTCAGAACCAATTGCTGGATTATGGGTACAATTTCATGAACACAAAAATTTTTATTGACAACAACAGCACAATGTGTATTATCAAAAATCCTGTTTTTCATTCTAAAACAAAACACATAGAGATAAGACATCATTTTATTAGAGATTGTTATGAGAAAAAGTTAATACAAGTGGTTAAAATACATACTGACAATAATGTTGCTGATCTACTTACCAAAAGTTTTGACATAAGTAGGTTTCAATTTTTAGTTGCTAGTATTGGTATGATCAATCTTTAAATCTTTAACATCTTATCTCTGTATGTTTTTGTAAAATTTTGTAAGGATTTGTGCTGTTGATTAGTCATTATCTGGTGTTTAGTCAAAGTCTCCTGTTTAGTTGTTTATTGCTATGCCTACTTTGCTGCTATTATGGAATATTCTTGCTTGTGTTTGTTGTTTGCTACTAACCTTTTGCAGATACATATACATACACAATCAAGTAAAGCATGAAAAGAGGAAGTTCATTGATCAAAAGGCATAAGTACATCATATAGTTTCCTTACATTCATGCTATTCAAAAGAAAGATCAAAAGATAACAAGATACAAAGATCCACAACCTAAATCCTAGCAAAGTCAGGCATGACCTTGCTACGAGGTCCCCTAGTGTCCATGGCTTCAAACACCCTTGGATAGGGGAGAGCAAGTACTACTGATCGTGGAGGTGGACTCTGCTGTTGACTTGTTGAGGGAGCTGATTTCTTCTGCTGCTTCTTCTTCTTTGGAACAGGGGTTTTCTGCTCAACCGTACTTGGCTTTGGATGAGGCAGGTGGACACTCTTCGCGAAGGCGGCAGCGGCATTCTCCATTTGCTTCTGCAGCTCAGCAGTCAAAGGATGCTGTGGAGGATCGATTTTTGTTCTTTTATCATCATCAGAATCCTCAAAGGAGGATGGTGTTGATGGAAGTGGGTCGGAATATTCCTCTTCAACAACCGCTTTTCCTTTTGGTTTTGCTGACGATGAACTTGCTAGATAACCTTGAGGAAAATAGCTTGCCCACCCTTGTGAGTCATCGGATGAGGAATCTGAGGAAATCTCAATGATTAGAGTTTTTGATGAACTCATGATTTGTTGATTTTGAGTTAGGGTTTGTGAATTGGGGATTTATTTAAGTAATTAAGGGATTTTTGGACTTCAATGAGGGGTTGGTATGGTATTTAAGGAGGTGCTTTTGAAGATATTGGGAATGTTGACTTTTGGTCAACACTATCTCAACTCTGCTGATGAGTTTGAAAGTTGAAGGGTCAAACTGAAACTTTTGGCGCGTTCTTAAACCTAATTAGATCAAAACGGTATCTTTCACCAATTTGATCTCATTACATTTTAATTGCTAAAAATTACATTCAACCTTCACCCAAGAACATCAATTCATATCATTTCACCCAAAACCCCCAAATCAAATGGCTCGAAGAACGTTTCCGGATGAACATAATCAGATAGCTTTTCTTAGTAAGGTTACTGCAGCTGATGGATTTTATGCGGTTATGGATTTTCTGAGTTCGTCTAAGTTAAGGTATGCGTTAACAGTTGGTCCTACCATTTACAAATCTCATATGAAGCAATTTTGGTCAACTGTTAAGTTGGATGTACTAGATGGTGAGGAACGATTGATAGGTAGTGTAGATGGGGAGAATATTGTAGTTAGTGAAACAACAATTAAGAGAAGTTTGCGCTTATCAGGCATACCAACACCCCCTACCATTACCCCAGAAACTGTTATGACTGAGCTTGAGAATATTGGATATGAGAGACCTGAGGTTGGTGGTACATTTTTGAAAGGTCGTCTCTGTCCACATTGGAAGTTTTTGCTACATACACTTCAACACTGCCTGTTTCCCAAAGTAGGTGGATGGAGTGAGTTTAGTGCCTCTCAGGCTATGGCTTTAGTGTGTTTGTCAACAGGGCAACCCTTTGATTTTTCTGCTATGATATTTGAGGGGATGAAGAAGTTTGTTAAGAAGAAGTTTTACTTGTACCCCAGGTTTCTACAACTTATTATAAACAGACAGCTAAGGGAACCATTGAGGCATGTAAATGTTGAGCCCTGTAGTAGAATGGCAATCAAGATGTTTGCATTTTTAAAGAAGAATGGGAAAGGTTTTTCTGGCACTATAACTCCCCTAACTGAGCACATCTTGAATGTAGTGGCTGCAGAGAATGAGGATGAAGAGGCTGGAACACTCACAGCTTCCCATCACACATCCTCATCAACAAGTTTGAATGACTCAGTGTCACATGAAACCCAAAACACCCAATCACCTAGGACTTCACCACAAGAGAACATTGTGCTACCTCAGGCCAATGTTAGTATGGATGCAGATGAGGCTGATACAGGTGATGGAGGTATCATGATGGAAGAGGCTGGCACTACTGTTTCTAACTTAGTAGTTGAACAGGATAGTGCTAACATTATTAAGACCTCAACCATGGCAACATCTTTTGTAGAAGGTTCTCAAGAACCCAACACAACTGATGGTAACCCCAGCCAAATGGCTTCTATGGGGGGCTCAGATGTTCAACCTAGGGTTGAGACTGAGTTTGTGTCCCAAGATTCACCTCTCGGAGAAGGTAACACATCTCGAAGTGATGAGGACAGAGATGATACTATTGAATTGATGGACACTAATGTACATATTGACATTGCAAATGATACACCTCTCAGACCAGGTTACACAGGTCGAAGTGTTGATGCTAGTATTAAACATGACACTGAGGATTTGACGGTTAAAACACCAGTACATAATGCCAATTCCAATGATCAACCTCTCGGGTCAGGTTACATAGACCGAAGTTGTGAGGATATCATGAAACAATTGAAAGAATTGTCGGATAATTGTACAAAATTGTCAAAGGAGGTCCTTGGTCTTCGAAAGGAGTTAAAGACAGTCAAGGCTACTCAAGGTGCTGAAATAAGAAGGCTTAAGCTAAGGGTTGCACACCTTGAGGGGAGGCTAAAGAAGAGTTCCAAACCAAGTTTGGAAGAGGATGCTTCCAAACAGGGGAGGAATGATCAGGAGGCTCAAGTGAATGATCAGGATCAGGAAGGTGTAATGGGTTCAGGGGAGGTTGTTAAAGATTTTGTTGAAAATGTTGGTGATGAGTGTGACAAGGTTGACTCTGCTGGTGCAGAACACTCTGCTGATAGGTTAAAGGTTTCTGCTGATGACACTGAGAAGAGTGCAGAAGTTAAGGACTCTGCTGATTCAGATGATGAACAGATAACCTTAGCTCAAGTACTGTTGAATATGAACAAAGGAACTAAAACAACAACATCCACACCATCACAACAACAAGCTGCTGAATCTGCTGAAGAGATTGAAAGGATGCAAAAGTTGGCTGATGAACAAGCTCAAATTGCTCAGGATGAAGAATATGCAAAAATTGTTGTTGCTGATGAAGTAAGAAATCAGTTTGAACTTATGGAAAGCTCTACTTTTAAAGAAGTTAATCAAGAAGAATTAGATGAACAATTGCAGTATTTCATTGATTCTGATATGATAGTAAGAGGTGAAGCTAGGATGATAACCAATGATGAGCAGTTAGATGGAAGTGAAAAGACAAAAGAGCTTGTTGATTTTATACTAAAAAAGAATGGATTAGCTAAGTGGGAAGAGCTGATTAAGAGGATTAAAGATGCACAGAAGCATGGTTACAAACAAAAGTCATCTTCAAGGAAAGCAGTGGTTAATGATATGAAGTATTACTTGAAGAATGCAAGAGGTTATCAGATGAAGGATTTCAAAGGAAAGTTAGATCACTTAATTGAAAAGGAATTTTATGAAACTTATGCTAAGTTAAATCCAAGAAAAGTTTCTGAGAAGAAGAGAAATCCAGAAGTTATGGGATCTGAAAATATGAAAGCATCTGGGAGTGGAAGTGTTTCAAAGCCCATAGGATCTGATGTTGAAAAGGAGAAAGAAATTGTTGTTGAAGCTGAAGTTATGACTGAATCCTCTGCTGGTACAAAGAGATATAGGAGAAAAGTAAAGCAGGTGGGTAGGAAGAAGAGAAGAACACAGTCAGTAGTGATGAGTGATTCGGATAAAGAGGAGAAAGAGAGTAGTAATTCAGAGAAAGAAGAAGTGACTGCAGATGATATGCAAGGGATTATGCATCTCACAGTTCATGAACCTCAAGAAGAGCCTGAGTTGCTTAATGAAGTTCCTTTATCAGTAAAATATCCAATCATTTCCTATTCACATGATGTTCTAAGTGATAGTCAAGTATGCTGGATAATTAAGAGATCAAATGGTTCAAGTATGGGGTATATTAGTTTTTCTCAGATGTTGCACTATATGGATAGGGAGGATATTTTACAACTCTGGAATCTTTACAAGATGAATTATGGTAATACAAGACCAGAGTTGGTTTATGAAAGACTCAACTATTATCATTTGAAGAATATGTTTGAACCAGATGAGAAGAGTATTGAATGGAAGAAGTTACTGAGTTCCACAGTTCAGAAATGGTATTTATATCAATCTTGTGGAGTTCATGTTTTGTAGGGTATTCACAATGCATGAATCACTATTGAGAGACTTATATGGATCGAATGGAAGAAGTTTTCTAGAGAGAAGTGGGAGCCTTTTAGAGAGAGAAAGGAACTAGTGTAATATTAGATTGAAAAGGTCCAACCCTTCCCTTGTGTGGGAAGGGGTATATATACTACTACATATTATGTCCCTAGTGGACTGTGGAGCGAGCTGACAGAGGGTAAAGACCCGACCCACTCCACAATAGTAATTAATACCTAAGCTACTAATAATATTACTGATAATCTAATGAGCTATGATGATCTAATAAGTACTCGGGGTGACCGAGTCTTCTGCTGAATATTCATATTCCTAACAATCTCCCCCTAAGGGAGGTCACCCCAGAAGTAATGTTCTGAAATTCAGCACTTCTTCCTTGGATCTTGACATCATAGCTCGTACTCATTGAATCTTCAATGTCATAGATTGCTGTGCAAACATCAGTGATCTGAAGATGACTTCTCTTTTGTCTTGGATGAATTTTGAATAATCTCTGAACGTATCATCCCACTTGAGTCTCCAAGTCATCTTTCTGTAGTAATACTCCATGTGATGAAATATACTTAGAGCCGACATGCGCACACGATATGGGGTCATGATCTTCAGCATCAGAGTTAGCAGAAGCTGTGTTGAAGGTCTTTTAGGTCGATCATGACTTCTTTGATGATGATGTGGTATGAACATGTGGTGATGGATTGGCATCTTTTCTGCAACCAGCTACAACAGCAACCAGCTACAGCTTTCCACATCTACAATCGCCAGAAGTTCCTGCATACGACAGTTAGCAATAATTCGACCGGTACTTACAAGTTTGGACTTCGAGACAGTCAACAGCATAGTGTGAAGACTCTCTCTAATCCTTACTAAGACCGTTCCTAATCGAAAACCCACAGAGGGCTTTTTAAGATTTTACCGTAGTAAATCAACGATTAGGTGAGTCGCTGGAGATCACTCCACGACTGTAGACCGGTTGAAACCGCCGCGACCACTAAGCGTAATCCACGAGGAATTACCGAAGTGACCTGCTTTCAGGGCTGCTTGATGTTGACCCTGGCAGGAATTTCCATTCAATCATTGAGAATTACATAAGTAAATTCCCTCATAAATGTTCTGGCAGATTGCTAAGATCTGCGTAGGACTCATGAGATTACAACTGGTGTCCTTAATGTTGAACAACCAGAGTAGAAATGATTCGTGTCCCTATGAGATCTTATTATGTATCTCGTGGCTCTAGACTCAATTGTGCGTTTTGATTTGGTGATCGGAGGCTGGAGAGGACTGCCACCTTTTCAATATCATCTAACTCGGAGTGAGAGAGATGATAGGAATGCATTGAACTCCGTGACAATTGAAACAAGAATCCTTTGAGGGACCTTGAGTGGCTAGGGAGGGTTGTGCAGCGTATCACTGGGTCCATGATACTTTGTCTTCAATGCCAGCAATCAACTAGGTGATTCTGACAGCATATGTATTGACCCGGTTTCTGCCTAAGTTGTAAGGAGGGCTATTTCTTTTCACCCTTTCTCTTTACAATTCTTTTTCATTCTTCAACCCCTTCAGTGCTTACCGAGACTTCAAAACTAACACCTTGTTGGGTTTGTTCCAGTGTTAGCTCCATCTCAGTTGGCACTATTCCCTTATGCACATTTCTCCTTTTTAATCATACCTAAGGACTTCTACACTAACTAGTGGATTGTCCCTGGGTAGATCCCTCCGGCTCTGGCGGGATCGTGGGAACTTGAGCCTAACCTAACCATCCTTATAACTCCATGCATTAATTAAAATGGTCGGTCTTTGGTATTCATCCACAATTTCCAAACCAAATCTTTGAAAAATCTCTCAAAGTGTTCATGATTCTGAAACACATTTTTGCAAACACTTGAGAGTTTTATATTTTTCAAATGCTCCCCCTCAACATGTGCTCGAGTGATAGTTTTATAAATTTGCACATGTTAGGTAGAGCTTGCACTTTTTGAATTGATCCACTTTCAGTGAACATGACCGATTCGAGACACGCTTACATCACTGGTTAGACCAGCTTGAAATTATTACCCGTCCTGGTCAAGTCCATAGAAAGTTTCTCGAAACAGTACACTCTACTCAGATACATCTTTTTCGAGACACGCTTACATCACTGGTTAAACCAGCTTGAAATTATTACCCGGCCAAGACGTATCCTTTCGATTGATGACAATTCAAGTTTCGTCAATTCTTTTGTTAATTCTGAGTCACAGCCACATGCGATGCCAAATCCTTTGTTTTGTAAAACCATTTGCTCCCCCTCAATATATGTATTGATATAAGAAAGATTTTCGTACATATGGAGGAGCTTGCATTTATGACCAAAACATTTTGCTCCCCCTCAATATGTGCCTTGATATGCAAAATGGTTTAGCACATACGGGAGAGCTTACATTAATTGCCAAATCATCACATTTTATCAGAATTTCCTATTTAAATCACATTCTCTCCCCCGATCAAAAATTTCAAACCATTTGAGATTTGTGATCCCAATTGATTTAAATACGTTTAGAAAAATTCGGGAGAAAATGTGGTCAGGTTTAAATGTATTCTGATTTAGGAGCATACGATGCTCCCCCTGAAACAACGAGAGAGTGTCACTGCTGATGTTGCACAAATTTGGTAAGGTGTCGAAAATTTGAACAAATATGCTCCCCCTCAATTAATGACTCGTTTTCCATTAAAAGAGCTGTAGTCATTCAATTGAGCGACGGACATTTGTGAAAATTTAGTTCATTTTACCACCTTGTGTAACATCAAGACTCTCTTGAGGGATCTAACAAGATAGAGAATCTTGATGAAAAGAAGACTTCTCTTCTTATATACGAAGTGATGCACTGAAACGTACATCAAGTCGGGAGAACATGGATATAAAGTAATCCATGCCCAGGTGAACATCACCCGGTTGGAGAAACAGCTGTCTTTTTGGCGACATGCTTTCCCCATTGTACAGTGCGGGTTGCAGTATGAAGTAACTGCAAGCCATTAAGACATGTTTTAACTGATTAGTATAACTTCTGCTCGAGCTTCATTTAAGAATCCGTGCCATTGTTGAATGACATTTCTAGATACGTAAATGTTATCGATAAACAGAAGACATGCCTAGGTAGAACTATTTTTGGTATTTTCTGATTTTTCAATTTTTATGGTTTTTATAGGTTTTATATTTTTGTATTTTTCTTTTTGATTTAAGATATATACAACTATGTACAAGGATATAAGAAGACAATCCTTTACTCCTCCTTTTCTTCCTGAAGACGCTTGAGGGTTTCAGGAGTCATGCTTTTCATGCCAAGGCGTGGGAGAATAAACTGAAACCTTTCTCTTGGGAGTGCCTTGGTGAAGATGTCAGCTAACTGAAACTCAGTCCTCACGAAGTATAGCTCCACAATTCCTTTTTCCACCTGTTCCCTGATGAAGTGATGTCTGATGTCGATGTGTTTAGACCTGGAGTGCTGAACATTGTTACAACAAAGAGCAATGGCGCTTTTGTTGTCACAATATAGGAGAATTTTGTTGTATGAGAATCCATAGTCCGAAAGCTGTGATCGCATCCAAAGGATTTGTGCACAGCAAGCAGACATAGCAATGTACTCAGCTTCAGTAGATGATATGGAAGTACTCATCTGTTTCTTAGAAGACCAACTAACCAACTTTTCCCCTAAAAATTGAGCTCCTCCTGAAGTACTTCGACGAGTGTCTTGACATCCCGCATGATCAGCATCTGCGTATGCCGTTAACTCCATTGCAGTGTCCTTAGGATACCAGAGACCCATATGAACCGTGCCTTGAAGATATCGGAAGATCCTTTTCACTGCTTCAACATGCTTCTTGGTTGGTCTGGATTGATACCGAGCACACATACACACAGCAAACAGAAGATCTGGTCTGCTAGCCGTGATGTACATCAAAGATCCAATCATGCTTCGATACTGTGTTATATCAACTGGAATCCCTGAAGGATCTTCATCCAGCTTCGTTCTATCAACCATGGGAGTGTCAACAGGTTCACTTGAATGGAATCCAAACTTTTTTAGGATCTCGTTGGCGTATTTGGATTGATTGATGAATATGCCTCCGGGACTTTGAGAAACTTGTAGTCCTAAGAAAAATGACATTTGTCCCATCATGGACATTTGGAATTTGGAATTCATCTCCTTTGAGAAACTATCACATTCACCAGGATCCGTTGAAGCAAAGATGATATCATCTACATATATCTGAACTAGCAGTAGATGGTTTCTTGACTTCCTGGTGAATAGTGTAGGATCAACAACACCCTTGGAGAATCTGTTCGCTAGGAGGAACTTGGACAATGTATCATACCATGCCCTTGGCGCCTGTTTTAGCCCATAAAGAGCCTTCTTCAAGCGGTAAACATGAGTAGGGTGTTCAGCATCCACGAATCCCTCAGGTTGACTCACATAAACTTCTTCCTTTAAGTCACCATTCAAGAATGCCGTTTTGACATCCATCTGGTAGACTATCATATTACGACTCGCAGCATTTGCCAGGAAGATTCTTATGGCTTCAATTCTAGCAACCGGAGCAAACGATTCTTCAAAATCAATGCCCTCTTCTTGTCTAAACCCTTTAGCAACTAGCCGTGCCTTGTTCTTTAGGACATCACCATACTCGTCAAGCTTCACTTTGAAGATCCACTTCAAAGCAATGATCATTGCACGCTCCGGAGGAGGCACTAATTCCCAAACTTCAAGTCGATCAAATTCATGGATTTCATCCTGCATGGCCTGGAACCAGCAATCTTTAGTCATTGCTTCTTTGGCATCCTTTGGTTCGACTTTAGACAGTACGGAATTGAAGAAGCACCATAGTGCATTAGTGGCTAGTTGATTACGTGTAGATACTGGACGTGAGGGATTGCCAATGATGTTGTCGATTGGATGATCACTGGTCCATTTCCTGAGATGATCGTGAGGTTGATGGTTATGAACAGATGTAGCAGTGCTGTGTTCCTCAGGTAAGGATGTGTCTGATGAATGTTCAGGAGCAAATATGTTTTCAAAAGGAGCCTCTTCAACAGGAGCAAAAGGATTAACTCCCAAAGGATTATTATCTGAAGATTCTTGCATTACTGGAGAAGTTTGAGTGTTTGATGACGAAGGCGATTGACTGGCAGCAGGAGCATTGTGACTGACTGATACTGAAGCTGCAGGGCCTTCTGAGCCTTGTGGGGCTTGAACCTCATCCATAGGAATTATATCTGGTTCACTCGGGATGGTTCCATTCGTTGGCTCAAAGTATTCATCAAACATAGGATCGAATAACTTCTTCAACTCCTCACATGTAGGAGGCACATAAGAATCTGCAGGCGTGGAATTCTGTAAAAGTCCTGAACTAATGGGTCCAGGAGACAAAAGGTGAAGATCGGGTCCAGAACTGATTTGTCCTGAAACAGGTAGCTCACTCAGCTCATCGAACGTAACATGAATGGTTTCCATGATTTTACGGGTCCTTTTATTGTAGATTCGATACCCTTTACTGTCAGGTGCGTATCCAACGAAAATACCTATATCTGCTTTAGCTCTTAACTTTCCCAAGTCTTGACTATCATTAGTTGGATAGCAAAGAGCACCAAACACACGCAGAAAGGAAAGATCTGGTTTCTTGTTATGAATTAACTCGAAGGGAGTCTTCTCATGAACCGGATGAATTAGGGATCGGTTTTGAGTGTAACATGCTGTTGCTATAGCTTCTGCCCAGAGAAACATCGGTGTCTTTGAAAATATAAGCATGGTTCTTGCAGCCTCCACCAGAGTACGGTTCCTTCGTTCAACCACCCCGTTCTGTTGAGGCGTGCGAGGGATACTTTTCTGATGCGTGATGCCAATACTTTCATAGAAATTACGGAGTTGTTGGTTAACAAACTCAGTACCATTATCTGTGCGAATGATTCTGACAGTTTTATCTAGCCTTACTTGCAGCTGTTTTATCAGTTTAATGATAACCTCTGGAGTTTCGTCCTTGGTTCTCAAAAACTTTACCCATGTGAACCGAGAATAATCATCTACTATCACCAGAACATACTTCTTTCCATTTATGGTTTGTATTCTCATTGGACCGCACAAGTCCATGTGGAGGGTGTGAAGAACTTCCAAGTTGGTGTTGACGGTTTTAGGCTTGTGGGTTTGTTTCTTGCTTTTACCCAGTTGACATGCAGAGCAGAGATGATCTTTCTCATATTTCAGTCTGGGCATCCCTCTAACAAGATCTTTACGGGAAAGATTATTTATGGTACCGAAGTTCAAGTGGTTCAAACGACGATGCCACAGCCATGATTTTGTTTTAGAGGCTTTAGAAAGCAAGCATATTGGAGAGGACTTCAACATTTCTTCAATTGAGATGGTGTATAAATTGGTGCCCCGACTGCCCTTGAGGAGATCTAAACAATCCAATTCTCTGACGAAACATGTATGCTTTCTGAAAGCCACTTCCAGATCTGAATCACAAAATTGACCCACAGAAAACAAATTGTGTCCTAGTCCTTCCACATAATACACCCTTGAGATTACACTATTACCAAACACATAATCTCCAAAACCCCATAATAGCACCAAAGTGGTCGTTCCCAAATCTAACTGTACCGATAAACTTTTTCACGAAGTTCTTGAGCCGTGAGCGATCTCCAGTCATATGTTTTGAGCAGCCTGAGTCCAAATACCACAGGACGATTTGTACGACCTGCATTTGAAACCAGACAACAATGGATGACTGAAAAATGTGGATCCCCAAGTGCAATTGGGGTCCATTTGGTCAGCACACACATATTCAGGAACCACAGATTTCACAGATGCTACTATCTTTACTGTGGAGACAGAACTTGAGACAGGACAAGACCTAGATGGAAGGCATTGTGATTCTAAAGGCAATATTCTACCAGTTGGTCTCCATTCCTTATTCTTCACAATTTTATGCATATTCATTTTAGGTAATGGTCTCTGTTTTCCTAAATTGAATTTCCTTCCAGTGGGTCTCCATTCCTTAACGTTAACAATTTTATGCTTATTCATTTTAGGTAACGTGCACTGTTTTCCTAAATTGAATTTCCTTCCAGTGGGTCTCCATTGATAGCCTATGCTAGCAAATGTTTTTCCTGTTGCTTTTCAAACCTTTTTGCATGCTTCAGATATCCTACCATTCTTAACATGGGATGATGCAGAAGACATCAGGAAAGACACAACACATTCATCATGATTAGCAGAAATTAAACAATTGTCGCAAGTTTTACAGATAGCATTAGAATTCGAATTAATTACAGTACTTTTGATACTAGAATCAACACGATTCATCCTACTCATTGTAAACTTATTGTTCCTAGGTTGGGCTTCTACATTCTTCAAGTGATCATTCTTAGCTGGCGCAGTCATATCCTTTCTTTCATTTCCTCTAGACCTTGACCCGCTAGCTTGGGTGTCACTTTTTACTCCTGTAGAAGCATCGAAGGTAACATTAGTTTGTTTTTCTGTCACATGCCTTCCTGATAATGATGTGTTGGGTTCTGATGTTTTGGATGGTAGGTCAACGGCTACATACTTGTTCACAACATTGGATGATGATGCAACAGATCTATCTCTATGGCCTCTAAACTTAGGAATTGAGCCTATGGCATATTCTAAGTTTTCCTGAATCCTTTTCGTGAGTTTGCATGCATAGACAACTGCTTGATCAAGTGGCTTATCATTCCTATCCTCTTCAACTACCTCACGAAGTGTGTCAAGACCTTCTCTAAGATGATCTAGATATGTTTGATGGGCAAGGTTGTTATTTCTAAGCTTAAACGGAATACGCCCAACATCAACATCATACTTTTTACAATCAGTAGCCTTTGGTGTATCACAATTACAAGTGGTGCATGGCATTTTACCTTTCACCCGAGCCTTAAGATTCTCAATTTCATTTGTCAAAGAGGTTATTTGATTATTATGATTGCTTCTTGTAACTTTAATAGAATCATATAACTCTTTGAAATGTTGTTTGACCTTTGAATTTTCTTCTCGATAACACTCATTTTCGTAATGTAACTTATTTATGGTGTTTTGATATTGAAAATTCTGAGAATCTGAAGACGAAGGTTTATTGGTGCCATATACTTCATGCTTTTTGGATTTCAGTTGGGCAATTTGGGCCCTCAGCAGTCGAATCGTGTTCGTGTGAGCTTGAATTGATTCATCACGTTTGCTTAATTCAAAATATGTATCAAACTCAGGAGCATCCGTGGATGTCTTGACATTTGATATTTTGCATTTTTCTTCTAAGTGTTGATGTTTAAGTTGCAAGTTCAGATAATCAACTTCTAGTTTCGAAAAACGTTTAACCATGTTATCATGGTCATCATTTTGAATTTTTTCAAGCAATTTCAAATTCTCCCCCTCAAGCTCAACGACACGATTCTGGGTGACATTTAACGCAATAGCATACTCATGAAATTGACAAGCAGACAATGCAGAATCAGTGACAGTGTAAAATACATCTTGTGCAATACATTTAGCAATCAAGTTGTCATTAATGATGAGTATGTTTTTTCTTTCAATCTCTCGACTCTTAAGTTCTATTGCATGTTCATTCACCTCATTTTCCATATCTTTAAACACTACTTTCATTTCATTTATTTCGGCTTTAAGAGCAGTTTGCAACCCTTCAAAGTGTTCTTTAAGTAGTTTAAAGAATGGCATGACCTCAGTTAAGTAACACCTTTTTGCATGTTCAAAACACCTTTCCCCCTCAGTAATGCCGGTTGGTGTGATTCTCTTCTTACATGTTTTATCAAAATCAGCAAACAGTTGCCAAAGCACATATAAGCTAATAAAGGTTTTGCATTCAGTGGGAAGAGACAAAGGCACCAGATTCCTAGGTGTATTGGGAGGATACACCGTTATGGACGCAACTTTTCGAATGAGGGGGGCGTTGGCCTTAAGTTTATCTTCCTTAAGTTTTTCACTATCTTGTTTCCAAAATATCTGTTCAGGTGTTAACTTCTTTTGAGGAGCAAACACAGTCAAACGATTTTCCTCATAATAATCATGGGGTTTGATTATTATTCGTCTGGCTATGCACTCGGGATCCCTCATTTTTTCATTCATTTTTTCTTTCGTTTTCTCACTTAACTCATCCTCTTCATCAGTGTAGATATGCTCAGGTTGGTCATGAATAGGCTTAATCATCACATTACCATCATATAGAGCTGGTTGAAGTATTTGCATACCCTTAAGGATGGTAGACTTTGGTTCACCTATCATGATTTTACTATGCTTATCACTCAACTTTCTGTGCTTATGAATCATTTGAGCAGTTTGTATGGTTTGATTTTGTGTGTACAACTTATCTTCAAGCTTGTTTTTTAACGTCTTGAGTTTAGAGAAATCATTTAAAAGAGTTGTTTCTTTTTGTTTGAATTCTTGCTTAAGTGTTGTTACACACTTTTGTGCTTCCTGTTTTTGTTTGACAGACTGTTCTAGCTGACTTTTCAAAGAACTTAACTCTAATTTTAATGTTTCTTCTCGCACTCTAGATTCTTTAATAAGTGTACTCATTTGACCTTCTAATTTCTGCTCACGATCATTAAGCTCAAACTTAGCACGCTGTTCATACATAGCAACTTGTTCTTTATAGATGTTAAGTCTAGTGATCAAGTTATTATCAGGGACAGGCAATTTGGTCTCATGGTACACACAAGCATTATCTACATTACTCGCATTATCTAAGGCACATACATTACTCATAGCACACACATCATTATTGACAAAGGATTCACCATTTGGTACATCAGGCGAGTTGTTGCTATTCAAATACTGTTCATATGAGACAATATTGCTATTTTCCATATCAACATCACTTGAGTCAGAAACAACTGCCTGATGTACTTCTTCGGGAATCTGATGTCCCTCGACAATATTATATGTGTCATAAATTTTTAGTACCTCAGAAATCACGGATGCATTAGAAGAACCAGATTTTCGAGATGATGTCAGGGAAGACAAGTTAGCCATGAAGATTGTTTGAGCAGTAGGTTCATCATCCACATCAGAGTCAAATGCATCACAGTCATCTGCCTTGAAGATGTTAGGATCATTAAGTGCCAGATCCTGAACAGGTTTCTCATCCACATCTTCATCAAAAGTATTTCCTCCATCTCCTGCCAAGAACAATAACTCTTCCTCATCCAATACAGCACCATTTTCTTGAGCTTGCATTAACAGCATCTTGTCTTTGAAGTAATCTGAGTTCTGAGGACGTTTAGGTTGATTGCAGTTTCTAGCAATGTGTCCAAGCCCCCCACAATTATAACACTTGATCTGTTTCCCTTGCCCCTGATTGGCATTCCCTGCTCTGTTCTGCACATAACCTCGACCCATGTTTCTACCAGCTCTCCCTTGCACATTCTGGACCACAATTTTCCCGTCCTCCACCATTGCTAGATTGCGTGGGTTGGAAGAATTCCTTAACTGATTGTTGGTCTGAGGGAGTGATGCTTGAAACTGTTGAACCAGTAGAGATACTTGATTGGTGAGGTTGTCAATCATTTTGTCGGTCTGAGAGTAGCCTGAGTCAAGTTGTGAACTCATAGCAGGTACTTGTGAGTGAAGTTGGTGATAGCTTGGATTGGATGATGATTGGATTGTTGGTTGTACATTTGTCATGAAAGCCAGTGGGTCATTCGTAGTTGAAGGATTCAACTTTTCTCTCAGCACCCGATCATAGGCAGCATGCTTCTCATGTTGTTGCAGGTAAGCATACAGCTGCTCATAGTTAGTCTCCCTTAAACCTTTGTTGAGTTTGACGGCAGTAACAAATCTGTCCCATTCCGGAGTCATGTTGTTCACAAACTTTGAGTTAAGTTGGATGTTGGGCATAGTCATTCTGATCATCCTCATATCATTCACCAACTTATGAAATCTCACATAGTAATCTGTGATATTTTCTCCTGGGTTCATTTTGAAATGCTCGAACTCATCATACAGCTGTGACTCACGATCTTCCTTTGTGAGTTCTGACCCTGCCAACAACATTTTAACGTTGTCCCACACAGCCTTGGCTTCAGTGTTAAAATTGATGAGCTTGTATACATCCTTTGGAAGACCTTGAATAACTATGTTGGAGGCTCTAATATCGGCATCATACCTCTTCTTTTCTTCTTCATTAAGATCATTGTAGTTTCTAGGTCTGTCGATGCCCCAAGTTACAGTACCATCTTCACCAGTTGTAACAACGTCTCTGGTGGTACCCATCTGATAAGGTCCTTCGTCAATTGACTTAAGAATGTTAACACCATTATCTTTTCCCAAGCAGTAAAGTCTAATTCGTTGTGCCCAAGACTCATAATCCGTCCTATCTAGCATAGGTGGACGAGTGTCAGATCCTGCTGCTTGAATATCATCTGATGATGTACTTGATGTGGTAGCCATAGTAACTACGGGATTTTACTGATCTTGTGATTTAACCGAGAAATCGAATCTTTCGCGGGAATTTCTAAAATCACCAAGACACAAACCGCCTAGACAAACAGCGTAGACACAAACCGCGTGTGCGCCAAAGAGACAAACCGAGTTCACACCAAAGACACAAACCGCGTATACGCCAAATAGACAAACCGAGTTCACACCGGATATACAAACCGCGTATGTGCCAAGAGACAAACCGAGTTCACAATGGAGATACAAACCGAGTTCACACCAAAGATACAAACCGCGTTGACACAAACCGCGTATGCGCCAAATAGACAAACCGAGTTCACACCGGATATACAAACCGCGTTGACACAAACCGCGTGTGCGCCTTAGAGACAAACCGAGTTCACACCAAAGATACAAACCGCGTATTCGCCAAATAGACAAACCGAGTTCACACCGGATACACAAACCGCGTAGACACAAACCGCGTACGCACCGTAGAGACAAACCGCGTTGGCACAAACTTCCAAACCTGTCACTATCAATGCCGTTTGTCCTTTTGTCTAAACTAGTATAAAGACAAACCGCGTACCCGATGCTACACAAACCGCATTCAAGAATCGTCCAAACAACACAAACCGCATCCAAGAACTCTTGAAAGAAAAGCACTCGAATCACCCACAAACACCACACGAGCCTTAAATCTGTGAATCCAAACACTAAATACCACTCTAATACTAATCTTAATCTAGAAAGTACAAAGTAAAACAACTTCTAATCACTAAACAAAGTAGAAAGATGAAATTTATGCTACTTAAACAAACCGAACCAAAACTTAAAGAAAACTACAAATCTAAACAAATCTAACCAAGAAAAACCTAAAGAACTACACAAATTCAATATAAAACAACCTCTAATCACTAAACAAAAACACAAAATGAAGCGTATGCCACAAATCGAACCGAACAAAGATCTTGAAAACTCCAACTCGACCCAAAAGTAAAAAACACCTCACAAACTACACAAATTCGTGAATACCAACTCTCATGGACCTAACCATGGCTCTTGATACCAATTGTAGGGTATTCACAATGCATGAATCACTATTGAGAGACTTGTATGGATCGAATGGAAGAAGTTTTCTAGAGAGAAGTGGGAGCCTTTTAGAGAGAGAAAGGAACTAGTGTAATATTAGATTGAAAAGGTCCAACCCTTCCCTTGTGTGGGAAGGGGTATATATACTACTACATATTATGTCCCTAGTGGACTGTGGAGCGAGCTGACAGAGGGTAAAGACCCGACCCACTCCACAATAGTAATTAATACCTAAGCTACTAATAATATTACTGATAATCTAATGAGCTATGATGATCTAATAAGTACTCGGGGTGACCGAGTCTTCTGCTGAATATTCATATTCCTAACATGTTTTATCATGCATAGGTGTGACTGTGTATATGCTTGTGGAGAAGGATTATGTCATCAACAATAGTACATCTATTCTGTATCAAATGTTGCAGCCTGGTAAGTTGACATTACAAAGACCATTTGATGCAGATCATCAAGCAAAAGAACTGATTGAGAAATATAAAAAGTTGCTGGAATCAAAGGTTTCAAAACAATAAAGTGTTTGGAAGCATCCTCCTGGTGGATAGTTGGATTTAAGGAAACTTGATGATTTTTGATGAAAAATATCAAGTTTAGGGGAGGATTGTTGGGTCTAAAATGCTGCTGATTCGAGAAACACAACTCTGCTGGATAGTTATGTGACTCTGCTGATTAGCACAAGAACTCTGCTGTTTTGATAACTCTGCTGTTTTGGATAATAGGCAAAGTGTAACTCTGCTGCTAGCTCACGAGGACTCTGCTGCTAGAAGATTTACTCTGCTGCTTATTAGATATGTATAGTATGTTAAGGATAAGTATAGAAAAGATACGTAAGATATTTTTCTTGTATAGAAAGTCTTGTAAACCGACTAGGACTCCTTACGCTATAAAAGGAGGTTCTAGGGTTAGGGTTAGACATCGATTATCTTAGCATACGTATTGTTTTACACTTCAAGGTTTCTTGTAACCCTATTGCTATTCAGAGCAATCGTATTAATATTGAAGTGTTGTTTGAGAATTTGTTTGTGTTTATTCTTCTTAAGATCAAGTATTAGTTTCCGCATAATATTTGATATACAACTCAAGATCAGTTTCTATACCGATTACCTTAGATTTATCTAAAGTAATTAATAAGATCGTGAAGCTCAACTGGGATCAACAAGGTCAGACTGGTTCTTTAAGTTGAGAAGCAGATATGCCAACACTCTTTTGTTTCTTGGCTTGTGAGTTTAGATCTGGTTCTTCGTCCTCTCTTGGACGTTTACCTTTGTCGGCCTCAGCTTTGCACGACTCCTTCTCAATATTCGTCTTTAAAGCCTCAGTGATGGCTATTTGCTCAGGAGTTGGTGAGGTAATGCTTGTTAATCTTTCAAAGAGTTTAAGTTGAAGTTCTTCTAGAGTTGGTTCTTTAGGCTCCGTCGACTGGGTTTGAAAGACAAGTGGAACTGTAGCTATAATATTCTTGACCATATGTTCGATGTTCGGGTCAAGATATTCTTCCACCTTTTTAGATGCAATATTAGGAAAATACTTCTTTAAGTACACTTTAGTGTTGCCCTTGATCGCAGTGAGCATCCTTTCTTGAACTTCGTTTGTAAAGAACTCATCGACACGAGCTTTGGTGCTTTGAAGCTCGTTTACTTGTCCGACAAGGCCGGTGACCATATTAGTTAAAGTTTCGACTTGGTCATGAATCTGGTCATCTTTCTTGGCACATACCAGCTTTGCAGCCTGCTTCACCCTTTTAGAAGCTTGGGAGATTATATCATCCCTTTTGAGCCTAGTCATCTTCCTTGATTTCTTGCTTGTCTTGCTTGTTTTTGCTTTTGTTGGTGGTGGTGAAGTGTGTGTGGATGATTCAGGAGGTTGTTGAACTTTGGGTGGAAAAACTTGCTAAGATACTAGAGGTGTTTCATGGGCAATTGGTGGAGAATGTGGAGGAGTGGTTGGTGGTGTTTGAATATATCGGTCGGCTTCCTTTTCCTCAGCCAACCTTTCTTCTTCCTCCCTTTTCTTTTCCAATTCCACCTCTGCAGTATCTTTATTGATCTCTTCCTCATCACTAAACACCTTTTCTGTCTCTTCATCCTCATCCATGTCAAAGTCTTTGGCCTTTTCATCTTCATTCTTTTCCTCGTCATTACCGGGTTGATTAACCGGATCAGGACGAGGTGGAGTAACTTCTTTTACAGCCCCAGACCCACCGGGTTGATTAACCGGATCGACAGAGGTCTGGCCTTCATCAAAGTCTTTGGCTAATTCCTCTTCCATTCTCATTTGTTCTTCAAGCATCATCTTCCTCCGCCTTTTCTCATCAGCTTTATAGGACTCACGGCTTTCTTCTAAAGCAATCTGTGTAGCTATTTCTTCCTTGTAGATTGTTGGTTCATCATCGGTCTCCGTATCAGAACTGGATCCCTCTTCTTCAACAATCTTTTCTTCTTCTTGCTCGGGCTTAGCAATCTTAACCGGAACTCTCCTCTTTGTGTATTTAGGAGCAGCTGGTTTGATCTTCTTAGATGTGCTAGAAGTGCTGCCTGACTCAGCAATATCGAGAACGGTTGGAGCCGGAGCAAATGGATTAAAGAATGCATTTCCGTCATAATTTGCAGGTGTGGGTACTTTTTGTTGTAGGAGATATTCAGCTGCATTCTCAGTATTGGAAGCGGTTTGTTCTTCTGTTGATGGTGATTCAGTTGGAGGTGCATCTGCAGCAACTGTTGTTGTTGTAGTAGCAGGTGTATCAGGTACTAGAGTATGATCAGGTTGAGCAGCGGAACTTGTAGATACATCTGGTGCACGAATAACAAAAGAATCATCGAACAATGGAGCAAACAAGTTTTCCAAATCCTTACGGTTGAGGAAGAGTGGTGCAGCTGATTGATCGGGAAAATTGAGACAGTTAGTTGCGGGTCCTAAGCTGTTTTGCTCAGAAGCCATATCTGTGAGTTCATCAAAATTAGCATGTATTGTCTCATGAATTTCTCTAGTGCGACGGTTCCATATACGAAAACCTTTAGAGTTCTCACAATATCCGATAAAGATACCAATATCAGCTTTGGCTTTTAGTTTTCCAAAGTCATCACAATCATTATTTGGGTAACAAAGGGCACCAAATACATGAAAGTAATTTATGTTCGGTTTACGGTTGTGAACAAGCTCATATGGAGTTTTGTAATTCCTTTTGTTGATCATACAACGGTTTTGAGTGTCACAAGCGGTTGAGACAGCTTCAGCCCATAGGTAATCAGGTAATTGAGCATTGATTAACATCGTCCTTGCAGCTTCCACTAACGTCATGTTGCATCTTTCGACAACCCCATTCTGTTCTGGACTTCTGGCAATAGATGTTTGGTGTTCAATTCCCACTTTCTCAAAATAATCACGAAGAGTTTGATTCTTGAATTCGGTTCCATTGTCTGTTCTGACTTTTCTAACTGTATTGCGAAGCTGAACCTGAATTTTAGTGAGAAAGGTGATGATCATCGAAGGAGCTTGATCTTTGGTTCGTAGAAAGTGGACCCAAGTCCATCTGGAAAACTCATCGACGATTACCAAAATGTAGCGTTTCCCGTTGATTGTTTGAACACGCATCGGGCTACACAAATCCATATGGAGAAGTTGAAGAACATGATCACTACTGTGTTCGGTTTTAGAAGGAAAATGAGCACGAGTACTTTTCCCTTGTTCACATGCTGGACATAGGTGATCTTTTGCATACCAAAACCTTGGAAGACCGTCGACTAGTTTATGACGAGCAAGATCTGTCATGGTCTTGAAATTCAAATGGGACAGTCGTTTGTGCCATAACCAGGATTTTGTAGAGTGTGCTTTGGAGAGTAAACATATGGGAGAAGAAGCGGTCATGTCAGACATAGAATTGGTGTAAAGACTTGTTCCGCGTTTGCCCGTCATGAGGTCGTTTCCTTGTAAATCACGAACGAAGCAAGTTTTCTCCCTAAAAGCTACTTCCAAATCACCATCACAAAATTGCCCTACTAAGAAAAGGTTGTGTCCAAGGCCTTCGACGTAATATACACGGCTAATCTCGATATTGCCATTGACATAGTCTCCATAGCCCATTATAGCAGCAAAATGATCATTCCCGAATCTGACAGTTCCTATGAACTTTGCAACAAAGTTTACTAAAAGTTTGAGGTTGCCTGTCATATGTCGGGAACAGCCGCTATCAACAATCCAAAGAACAATTTGAATCACCTGCATCACATGAAGACAACGCAGATGGAGAGATGGTAACGGTGGAACCCGTTGGGTTAGTAGCATAGTTATTAAGCATTTTAGGTAACCAAGTAAAACTAGGTTTCCTTTGTAGCCAACGTTGCCATGTCCAACTAGATTCAACTTTCTTCTTAGTAAATGCACTAGGTGATTGGATTGTTTTAGTAGCAATTATGGTTTTGTCTACGGCATTCTTAGAAACTACACTTGGCGGTTTTCCTAATATTGACTTAGCAGCAGTAGTGGGCCTAGAGGAAATGCCATATGTACGTTTCATATTACGAGACAAAAGAGATTTTGCAACACACTTTTTATGATTACCAGATAATATGCTTGTACGACAAAACACACAAGAAGCATCAATATTCAAAACATTCATAACATTCAAAGTCTTAGCATTTGTTACATCAAGATTAGAATTACAAGTTTTTAAGTTTGATTCTACATCAGACGCAACATGCTTTTTATTCAAACTCCTAAGGTGGTCTTCTACTTCTTGGTCTTTTAGTGTGCCGCTCTTACGTTGCCAGATACTAGTCTTTTTTTTGCTGCTCTTAGGCCTGGATCTGCTAACGCTAGGAGGGGTGACTATTCCTGTAGGAGTCGAAGCATTCACATTAGTAGTCTGAGGGGATGCTTTCCTAGGTGTTTCATCTATTTTATACATTCCTGGTGCAATCACATTTGTGTGTACAAATTTCCCTTTTTCAAGTAATTTAATTTTCTCTTTTAGTTCAATGATGATGTGATTCTTTTGTTGAATTTTGGAATCCAATTCTCGATTTAAGCGAACAGTGTCATTCCGATTTTGACAAACTTCATCAATGTCCTTTTCATATTCAAAAATTTGACCTTTTAAAACAACATTTTCCTTTTCAAGATTCTGAACTTTGGAAGCGTGACTGGTTTGAAAGGACATTAATTCTTTTTGACTTTGTAATTTTAACTCAAAATCAAGACTCTGAGTCTGACACCATTGCAGCTTTTGATTGAGTTGAAAATTTTCTTTTGACAATTTACTTTGCACATCATCATTGATTTTGTTGATTCTCTCATTTTCTCTTTTTAAATTTACAATTTCAAGTCTCAACATTTCAGTATCAGCAGAATGATCATCAACAAGCACTGCATTGCAAGACACATAAATGGAATTCATGAACACAGAGATAATATCAGAACATAGAACATCTTCCAAGAGTCGATATGCTTCTTTTTGTAAAACTTTGTTTCTACGTTTTTGTTTTGAGATCGCATTTTCAGTTGCATTGAAAGTGTTCATCATGGATGTTACTTCTGATTGAAGTTCCTGTTCTCAGTGTGTAGCACAAAGACGCAAATGTTGAACATATGGTAAAAAAAAATTGAAAAAATTTTCTCTTTTCTTTTTCATAAGGAGAAAGAAAAGTGGAAACTTTTATTTCAGAATTACGTTCAATTGCTTGTTCCAAAAATTTTATGTCTTCCATAAATGTATCAAAATATCTAAGTACAAGACATCTTTTTGGTAATGGTTCAATTACACCCGAATTTGGTAAAGGACCATTTACTTGTGCCACTGGTTTGACAGGACCAACCTCAGAAGAAGATTCATTCATTTGCATTAAAAACCATGATTGTTCTGTTTTATCTTGTTGATGAATGAAGGTGTCGGTAATATGAGGTACTTTTGAGTAATCAAATGGTTTATTAAACTTGACATTGCTCATTTTAGATCGACTCTCTTCTTCCTGTTCCATTTCTTCCTCACAATTATGTACAACAACACGCATAATAGAGTCATCAAAAAGATGTTCTGCACTATACAACTTTGGATTTTCCTTGAGTGCTTTATGTAGATAACGTGGTTTGTCATCCCCAGTAGCAAAGTCATATCCTTAGGGATTTTACTTTAGAGTAAATTTCTAAATTGTTGTTACTGACTCACCAGTTTTATAAACAACTTTTTGAAACTCTTTTAGTTTACATTCCAACTCTGCGATTTCCTCAAGATAGGAATCAATCCGTTTCCTAGATACTTGTTTGTGTTCAGAAAAACTATCTTGACAAGTTGACAACTCTATTTTTGTTTTTGAAAGTTCAGAGTGTAGGTGTTCAACCTGTTGTTTGAAATCTAATTTTTCTTGTTCCATTTGAGAAATCAAGTCATTTTTGGAAACAATTAATTCCCGTATCTGATGTTCTAACTCTTGTTCTTTCACATAAGATTTTTGGAATGCAACTTCAAACTTTTTTCGCGTTTTTCTTTTGTTTCATAGTTTGTAAGTTGTATTTTATAGCACTCAAGATCCTTAGTCAATAATGCAACTTTTGGTTTTAAGTTTCTATTTATCTCATTGCATTTATCAATTTGGGATTTTTGTGAGTCCAACTGGGTTTGGGTGGTCAATAGCAAGGTCATGAGTTCTGGATCTGGACCAAGCAAAAGATCATTTTGTTCAAATTGATCATTGTTATCATCATCAATTGGATCATCAAATGTAACAACCGGGTTAATTTGATCTTCATCAAATGTAACAACTGTGTTAATTTGGTCATCTTCTTGAGGAGATAAGAATGCATCATCTTGAACAATTTGCTCCTCGCTTGATGCAGATGCAGATGGTGATACAATTTCATGTATTAGACATTAGCTTCCAAGTCTTCCATATCATCATCAGAGTATGCATTAGCTATGAAGTTGTTCTCTTTTTCAGTAAGAGTGCCCCCAGATTCATCCTTAAGAGCAAGAAGTAGTGCTTGCTTGTGATACTCACTGCCTCTTGTTCTCGGTTTGGGACATGCACTAGCCAAATGACCCTTTCCATTACAGTTGTAACATCTGACCATTGTATTTCCAATCCCTTGATTCCCGGTTTCAACAATCTCAGCCCTTCTCTGTGGAGTACCAGCATTGTTCCTACTGCCACCTGCTGCATTAAACCTCTGTCCAGTTCCTGAGTTTCCCATGTAACCTCCCGATCCATTTCTTCCATAAGCTCGGTTCTGAATCTCAACTCTTTCATCTTGGACAACAGCTTGATTACGAGTGTTGGATGAAGTACGAAGACGGTTATTGGATTTGTTGGAGAACTTGCTGAAAGTACGAGCGATTAATGCAAATCCTTCATTCAATGAATTGAATGCATCATCTTCATCACTGTTGGCATTGAAGTAAAGCATGGTATCCGTGCTGTCATAAGGAACAATTTGATTGTCAGTTGATAGCGGTGTTGATTCATATGGAATCTATAAGCAAAGTGATGTTGTTGTTGGACAAAAGTCTGATTTGACTATGGAGCAAAATGAGATTGAGCTATCAGTGCTAATGAGTTAGGAGTTGTTGACGGTGAATAACTACCACGAGCAGCTCTATCTTTGTCAACTTCTGACTGATGATGCTTCAAATAATCATACAACAACCCATAAGATGCGTTGTGTAGATTCTTTGCTTGACGAACAAAGGTGACATATTTCTGCCAGTCAGGACCAAGACAACTGAGGAACTTTGTGTTTACTGTAATCCTGGGTAGAATAATGTTGTGTCTATCCAAGTCGTTTATGATGTTGGTGAACCTATGGTAATAAGACTCTAATGATTCTCCTGCTTCAATCATGAACATTGTGTATTCAAGAGAGAGTTTTGATTCCATATCTTCTTGGTTCAATTCAGTGCCTTCCATGAGGAGATGAACGTGTTCCCACATGTCCTTAGCAGTCTTCTGTGCATCAATACTTCTGAAGATTGGATTAGGAATTCCCTGAAGAATGTAAGACATTGCAAGTTCATTGGCTTCTTTATGAAGTACTTGTTCTGCTGTAAGCTGAGCAACAGGAATAGGGGTCACAGTTGCTTCTCTTGGAGGAATGGCATTTGGATCTCCAGGAACCGTTGTGGTTGGCACTTGAAATGGTCCTTCAATGATGGCCTTTTTCATGTATTTGCCATGCGGTTTCTTGAGTTCAATGAACCGTAAGAATCGACTTGCCCATTGCACATAGTTACCCGGAGTGAGCATGGGAGGTGTGTCTAATGATCCAGCCTCATGTCTTGATTGTTGACTACTTATGGCTTCACACGTCTGATCAAACCAGTGTGGTTGTTTTGCTGGAAGTGGGTAGGACTGCATTGGTTGTTGTTGATATGGTTGTTGTTGAGGGAAAATTTGATGTTGTTGCATAAAGAGTTGTTGTTGAGGATACTGTGGTTGTTGATGATATTGTTGATGCTGATGATACTGCTGTTGTTGATTGTAAAAATAGTTGTAGTTGGGTGGTTGAGACATTCTTATAGAAGTAACTTGTGTTCTTATGGATCTTGTAGACAATTGAGAAGTGTGTTATGAGTTTTAAAGTTTGGTTTTGGTTAAGTGTGAATTTAGATGTTTTACTGTTCAATTCCAACAAAACACTGTTCACATTCAATTCCGACAAAACACTTTTCACAGTTGCTAATTGCGATGAGGGCACTAAATTGCGATGGATTATCTGAATTTTGATAAAATTTCCTATTCCGATGGATTTATCTAATTCCGACAAAAGTAGCTGAATTCTGATGGACTATTCAATTTCGACGGATCTTTAGGAATTGCGATGGACTTTGCAATTGCGACAGAATTTTGCAATTTCGATAACTTATCTGAATTGCAATTCCGATAATTTTCTCGTTACCTTATACAAGATAGGAGATTTTCCTCAAAGTCGAAGTATTTTCACAAGCTTGTACAAGCAAGGAATCTACTGAGTAACAATTCCGATAAGCCTTAAGTCGTCAAATCCGATAAACCCTAATTGCTCCAATTCCGATAATCCCTAATTACCAATTCTGATAAACCCTCGTAACGAATTCCGACAAACCCTTTTCTCCAATTCCGATAGAAACACAGATCAAACAAAACACTTTTTACCAATCAAAAATGATGTTTAAACTGTATCTCTTTGGATCAAAATGTTTAAAAACACTTTAATAATAAGAAAGTTTCAAGCTTTAATGTTTTAAACGAAATTTGAAGAATTTCGATGATATGCAACTATGAAAGTCGAATGTAAATCTAATGTAATTCGATAAAAATCTAACCTTTTGATTATAAATCACAATTCTACACACTATAGAGATCTTAACACTTTACAAGTGTGAAGATTAAGTGCTATAAATAAGACTTTGTCACAAATTCACTACAAAACCAAACGTTAACTATGAATAAGCTTCGAACTACTCAAAAACATATAAATCAATTATCTTCTAGCGAATGATACCACTTGTTAGGTCCTAGATTAAGCTTAACACAAGTAATAACACACGTACAAGATAAGAGAAAGAGAGAAGAAGAGAAGAGAGTGAGGTGGCCGGATTCAATCACACGTATGAATGGCAAAGGTTCAATAGCATAAGTGATAAAACCAACAAATAATAAGAGTAGATTACATGTGTATTTATAGGCAAGTGTTAGGGCAACACTTTGCCTTGACATCTTCTAGAAACTAAGACTATATCTCACGGCCCATAGGGCTTCTAATAGGGCCGTGAGATGAATTACTAGCATAAAGCCCATAAGCAACCTAATAACATGACCAAGACTTGATTACATAAAGCCCACGTGGCTACACGAACAAGCACTCTTGTTCACTTGGATTTACACACAATCCAAGTCTTCACACGGATGATCACCCCGTCCAAATCTTCACACGGACGATCACCCCGTCCACTTGAATCTTCACCCGATCCAAGTCTTCACGAACCTTCACTTGGTCCTAGTCTTCACTTCTCGGACTCACACCAAGTCCAAGTCTTCACATACACCAACACACCGACTTACACAAAATCCTAATCTAGATACACCACTTTACGAACTTACACTTTGTCCGTATTTATCCTAACACACCTAATCACGACTCACACACAAGTCGGATACACAAAGTTACAATATATACAAATAAGAGAGTTTGGGGGAAGAAGAGAATCGTAACACAAGTTACGTTTGTGTGTGATGACTCTAACACTTCGTTTCTTGATGAATACGAGCGTTCTTCTCTTGCACTTTGATATAGAGGGTAACGAGATCACTTATAAACACATATCGACACGTTATAGTGATCAAAGAAGAGAGGAAGAAAGACCAGAAAGTTTTTGTGCAAAGAGGGTTGGTTTTTCTGAGAAAACAGTGCAGTATTTATAGGCACCAGGAGGAGCGGGGTACGGTCCCTTAAAGTTGGACGGTCCCGTATATATAAGGGACCGTCGCCATGTTTACGGGACCGTCCTGACATACGCTCATTGTTGATCCCAGTTGAGCTTCACGATCTTATTAATTGCTTTAGATAAATCTAAGACAATTGGTATAGAAACTAATCTTGAGTTGTATATCAAATATTATGCAGAAACTAATACTTGATCTTAAGAAGAATAAACACAAACGAATTATCAAACAACACTTCAATTATATTAATAACGATTGCTCAATAGCAATAGGGTTACAGAAACCTTGAAGTGTAAACAATACTACGTATGCTAAGATAATCGATGTCTAACCCTAACTCTAGAATCTCCTTTTATAGCGTAAGGAGTCCTAGTCGGTTTACAAGACTTTCTATACAAGAAAAATATCTTACGTATCTTTTCTATACTTATCCTTAACATACTATACATATCTAATAAGCAGCAGAGTAAATCTTCTAGCAGCAGAGTCTTCGTGAGCTAGCAGCAGAGTTACACTTTGCTTATTCTTCCAATCAGCAGAGTCACAAACAGCAGAGTTATTGTACTAATCAGCAGAGTCACATAACTATTCAGCAGAGTTATGTTTCTCGAATCAGCAGCATCTTTTAGACCCAACAATCCTCCCCTAAACATGATATTTTTCTTCAAAAATCATCAAGTTTCTTTTAAACCCAGCTAACCACCAGGAGGATGCTTCCAAACACTTTACTGTTTTGATGTCTTTGATTCAAGCACTTTTCTATATCTCTCTACTAATTCAAAAGCTTGATGATCTGATAAGAATGGTCTTTGCAAACTTAACTTTCCAGGTTGTAACATGTTAGTCAGAAGAGCAGTATTCTTGAACACAGGATAATCCTTCTCTATTAACATGTACAAACACAAACCATCACTTCCAGTCAAAACATGTACTCCACATGATTGATATAGATACCATCTGATAAATTTGCTTGAACTAATCACACTCTTCCAATCAAGACTTCTTTCATCAGGTTCAAACATATTCTTCAAAAAGTAATAGTTAAGTCTTTCATGCACCACCTCTGGTCTAGTATCACCATATTTCATCTTGTAAAGATTCCAGAGTTGTACAATATCATCCCTATCCATGTGGTGCACCATCTGAGAAAAACTAACATATCCAACACTTGAACCATTTGATCTCTTAATCACCCAACATGCTTGACTACCATCTAGAACATCATGTGAGTATGAAATGATTGGATATTTAGTTGACAAAGGTACTGCATTAAGTAACTCAGGTTCTTCTTGAGGTTTATGAACTGTGAGATCCATAATCCCTTTCATATCATCTGCAGTCACTTCTTCAAAATTATGCTCATCAGTCACTTCTTCTTTCTCAGAAACACTATCCTCTTTCTCTGAATCACTCTTTACCAATGACTCAGTCTTTCTCTTCTTTCTAGCCACCTTCTTTATTTTCCTACCATATCTCTTTACACCAACAGTAGGTTCAGGCTTTTTCTCTGCAACTACATTCTCTTTCTCAACCTCCATAGTCTCATTGTCATCTTGCTTCTTTGAAACACTTCCAGATGCTTTCATATGGTTAGATTCCATAACCTCTGTTTTTCTCTTCTTTTCAGAAACTTTTCTTGGATTTAGTTTAGCATAGGTTTCATAAAACTCCTTTTCAATTATAGCATCTGACTTTCTCTTGAAATCCTTCATCTGATAACCTCTTGCATTCTTTAAATAATACTTCATATCATTCACCAATGCTTTCCTTGAAGATGACTTTGGTTTGAAACCATGCTTCTGTGCTTCTTTAATCCTCATAATCAACTCTTCCCACTTAGCCACTCCATTCTTTCTGAGTATAAACTCAACAAGCTCTTTTGTCTTTTCACTTCCTTCCAACTGCTCATCATTTGTTATCAAGAAAGCTTCACCTCTTACAATCATATCAGAGTCTAAGAAATACTGCAATTGTTCATTGAATTCTTCTTGATTAACTTCTTTAGATGTGGAGCTTTCCTTAAATTCAAACATATTTCTTTCCTCATCAGCTGCAATACTTCTTGCATATTCTTCATCCTGAGCAATTTGAGCTTTTTCATCAACTAAGGCCTTTTCTTGAAGTTGCCTTTCAAGTTCTTCAGCAATTTCTTTATCATGATGTGATGTAGATTCAGCAGCAGGTTGTTGTGATGATGTGAGTGTTTTAGTTCCTTTGTTCATGTTCAGCAGTACTTGAGCTAAAGTCATCTGTTCATCATCTGATTCAGCAGAGTCCTTTTCTCCTGCACTCTTCTCAGTATCAACAGCAGGAACCTTTATCCCAACAGCAGAGTGTTCTGCTCCAGCAGAGTCAACAACTTTTTCACTCTTATCACCAACATTTTCTCCTGATTTCTTAACAACCTCCCCTGAACCTATTACAACTTCCTGATCCTGAGCATTCACTACAGCCTCCTGATTATTCCTCCCCTGTTTGGAAGCATCCTCTTCCAAACATGGTTTGGAACTCTTCTTCAACCTCCCCTCAAGATGAGTAACCCTGAGCTTAAGCCTTCTTATTTCAGCACCTTGAGAAGCTTTGACTGTTGATAACTCCTTTCTTAAACCAAGAACCTCCTGTGACAATTTTGTACATTTATCCGTCAATTCCTTAAATTGTTTCATGATATCCTCACAACTTCGGTCTGTGTTACCTGACCCGAGAGGTTGATCACTGGAATTGGCATTTTGTACAGGGGTATTAACCGTCAAATCATCTTTTTCAAGTTCCGAGAGGTGTATCATGGGCAATGTCAATATGTACATCAGTGTCCATCAATTCAATAGTTTCATCTCTGTCCTCATCACTTCGAGATGTGTTACCTTCTCCGAGAGGTGAATCTTTGGACACAAACTCAGTCTCAACCCTAGGTTGAACAGCTGAGCCCCCCATAGAAGCCATTTGGCTGGGGTTACCATCAGTTGTATTAGGTTCTTGAGAACCTTCTACAAAAGATGTTGCCATGGTTGAGGTCTTAATTATGTTAGCACTGTCCTGCTCAACTACTAAGTTGGAAACAGTAGTGCCAGCCTCTTCCATCATGATACCTCCAACACCTGTATCAGCCTCATCTGCATCCATACTAACATTGGCCTGAGGTAGCACAATGTCCTCATGTGGTGAAGTCCTAGGTGATTGGGTATTTTGGGGTTCATGTGACACTGATACATTCAAACTTGTTGATGAGGATGTGTGATGGGAAGCTGTGGGTGTTCCAGCTTCTTCATCCTCATTAACTGCAGCCACAATATTCAAGATGTGTTCAGTCAGGGGAGTTATAGCACCAGAAAAGCCTTTTCCAGTCTTCTTTAGAAAAGCAAACATCTTGATAGCCATTCTACTACAGGGCTCAATATTTGTATGCCTCAATGGTTCTCTTATCTGATAGTTGATAATAAGTTGTAGAAACCTTGGATACAAATAGAACTTCTTCTTTATAAACTTCTTCATACCCTCAAAAATCATAGAATAAAAATCAAAGGGTTGCCCTGTTGCCAAACACACTAAAGCCATAGCTTGAGAAGCACTAAACTCACTCCATCCACCTACTTTGGGAAACAAGCAGTGTTGAAGAGTATGCAACAAAAACTTCCAATGGGGACAAAGACGACCTTTCAAAAATGTTCCACCAGCCTCAGGTCTCTCATATCCTATGTTCTCAAGCTCAGTCAAAACAATTTCTGGGGTAAGGGTAGGGGGTGTAGATATGCCTGATAAGTGAAGACTTCTTTTAATGGTTGTTTCACTAACTACAATATTCTCCCCATCCACACTACCTATCAATCTTTCCTCCCCGTCAAGTATATCCAGCTTAACAGTTGACCAAAATTGTTGCATATGAGATTTATAAATGGTAGGAGCAACTGTTAAAGCATACCTTAGTTTAGAAGCACTCAGAAAATCCATAACCTCATGAAATCCCGCAGCAGCAGAAACCTTACTCAGAAATGCAATTTGATTATGTTCTTCCGGAAACGTTCGTCGAGCCATTATGATTTGGGGGTTTTGGGTTTAACGAAATAAATTAATGTTTTTGGGTGAGAATCAAATTTAGTTTTGAGCAATTACAAGTTAATGAGATCAATTTGGTTTATGAGACCGTTTTGATCTAATTAGGTTTAAGAACGCGCCAAAAGTTTCAATTTGACCCTTCTACTTTCAAACTCATCAGCAGAGTTAAGAAAGTGTTGACCAAAAGTCAACTCTCCCATTATAATCACTCCCTTAAATACAATACCAACCTCTCATTGAATCCATATTTCCCTTAAGCTCTTTAGCAAATCCCCAATTCACAAACCCTAACTCCAATAATAACCAACCATGAGTTCATCAAAAGCTCCAATCATCGACATATCATCAGATTCATCTTCTGACGATTCACAAGGGTGGGCAAGTTACTTTCCTCAGAATGCATCAACATCACAACGAAAAGGTAAAGCAGTTGTGGAAGAAGAATACTCTGACCCACTCCCATCAACACCATCTTCGTTTGTAGATTCAAGCGATGATGAAGAAACAAAATCATGGCCGAAATCAATGAAATTCTACCAAGGTGTCTGGGAAATCGATCCTCCACAACATCCTTTGACCGCTGAGCTTCAAAAGCAAATGGAGAATGCTGCCGCCGCCTTTGCGAAGAGTGTCCATCTGCCTCATCCAAAGCCAAGTACGGTTGAGCAGAAACCCCCTGTTCCAAAGAAGAAGAAGCAGCAGAAGAAATCAGCTCCCTCAACAAGCCAACAGCAGAGTCCACCGCCACGACCAGTAGTACTTGCGCTTCCCTGTCCAAGAGTATTTGAAGCCATGGGTACTAGAAGACCTCGCAGCAAGGTCATGCCTGACTTTGCTAGAATTTAGGTTGTGAATCCATGGTTCTTGTTGTCTTTTGAACTCTTTTGATCAATGGTTGTAAGAAAACTTCATCTTGTACTTTTGCTGTAGTTATCAATGAATGTTTAAGTTTCCTTGCTTTACTTGATTGTATGTTCATGTAAATCTGCAAAAGGTTAGTAGAAAACCACAAACACAAGCAAGAATATCCAAAAATAACAGCAGAGTAGAATAGCAGTAGACAACCAAACAGCAAACAACTTAACAAACAGCAAATTTTGACTTAACAAACAGCACAAATCCTTACAAAAGTTTACAAAAACATACAGAGATAAGTCGGTTAAAGATTAAAGATTTATCATGCCAATACTAGCAACTAAAAATTGAAATCTACTTACATCAAAACTTTTTGTAAGTAAATCAGCAACATTGTTGTCAGTATGTATTTTAACCACTTGAATTAGCTTTTTCTCATAGCAATCTCTAATAAAATGATGTCTTATCTCTATGTGTTTTGTTTTAGAATGAAAAACAGGATTTTTGATAATACACATTGTGCTGTTGTTGTCAATGAAAATTTTTGTGTTCATGAAATTGTACCCATAATCCAGCAATTGGTTCTGAATCCAGAGCACTTGTCCACAGCAGCTAGAAGCAGCAACATATTCTGCTTCAGTTGTTGAATTAGCCACCACTGTTTGTTTCTTACATTGCCAAGAGATCAGCCTATGTCCAAGGTACTGACAGCCTCCAGTGGTTGACTTTCTATCCATAGTAGCTCCAGCATAGTCACTATCTGAGTATGCTATCAAGTCAAATGGTGAATTATTAGGATACCAAAGACCCAATTTTGGTTGACCCTTTAGGTACCTAAAAATTCTTTTGACTACTTCCAAGTGTGAAACTTTTGGGGACACTTGAAATCTAGCACAAGCACACACAGAAAACATAATATCTGGCCTTGAAGCAGTCAGATACATCAATGAACCAATCATTGATCTATAAAGATGTACATCAACCTCTACCCCATCTTCATCCTTGAGAAAAGGTTTGTTTTTATCCATTGGTGTCTTAGCTGCCTTCACATCCTTGAAACCAAATTTCTTTAACAACTCAGCCACATACTTGTCTTGGCTAATAAAAATCCCATCTGGCTTCTGCTTAACTTGAAGCCCCAAAAAGAAAGTCAGTTCTCCCATAGAACTCATCTCAAACCTGCTGTGCATAAGCTTCTCAAATCCTTCACACAACACCTTATTTGTAGACCCAAAAATGATATCATCTACATAAACTTGAACAAGTAGGATATCCTTTTTGTCTTTCTTAATGAACAATGTTTTATCAATGGTTCCTCTGCAAAAACCATTGTTCAACAAATACTGGGATAAGGTGTCATACCAAGCTCTAGGAGCTTGATGTAGCCCATACAGTGCTTTCTTCACCTTGTAGACCCTATCAGGATACTTAGGATCTTCAAACCCAGGTGGTTGCATCACATATACTTCATCAGGAATCTTTCCATACAAGAAAGCACTTTTCACATCCATTTGATACACAGGAAAATTCTTAAATGAAGCATATGCTAAAAATAGTCTGATAGCCTCAATCCTTGCAACTGGGGCAAATACCTCATCATAATCTATTCCTTCTTCTTGAGTGAATCCCTGAGCCACTAATCTAGCCTTGTTTCTGATAACAATTCCTCTCTCATCTCTTTTGCATCTGAAAACCCATTTAGTACCAATTTCTCTTTGTCCATTAGGCAAATCCACCAATGTCCAGACTTCTTGAAGCTTGAACTGTAGTTCTATCAGGTGGTATCAGAGATTGGGGAGCTTCTTTAACAATAACAACGTGCTAAGATAGTTTCTTGGATCGTTTTGAGCCTTAGGGTTTAACAATAACAATGAATAATATATGCAGCGGAATAAGAACAATCAATTGCTATTGACACAAAGTTTCTCACACCAATCACTTCAATTATATTAATAACGTGTTACCTAATCTATAACAAGGATCAAACTGATCTTGAAGTGAAATAAACAAAACCCTAGACGTTTTCTATGACAAACGTCTAGAACACACACACACACACACTTTAGGTTACATTGTGGAAGACTTACAATAATAAAAACCCTAACCCTTGATCTCTTTATATAATAGAGATTTAGGGTTTACAAAATACTACGAAGGACTAAAATATAAATCTTCTTTTGCAAGTAAGTCCTTCATGTTTAATTCTTTCTTGTTTCATTCTTTCTTGTTTTGTATCATCAAATCTATAAACCCAACACTCATATTTTTGTCCTGATGTGGTGAAAGTTTATCTGGTGAAAAACTTATCTGATTTGAGCGGGAAAACTAGGAGATTTGAAATTCAAATTTATTTTCTTTAATAAAACATTTCTTTTTAATTACAAAAATACTTTTGTTAAAATGTTTTGTCACATAAAAATGTGAAGTTTTGAGAAAATAAAATATTTGATCACTTTACTAATGTCGGTATTGTGTTTGTTCATACCTGAAGTGATGTTGTAGTCGATACGTTGTTGAAACGATTTTCCTCGTTTAAAAACTTATCATATGCAGTTTTATGTATCGTGTTTTTATATTTTTTGATTATCAAAACGTATAGAGACCGAATAATGAAAATGACGTTTTTGACATTATTTGTATTAACATTCTTAATAGTTTATTGATCTAACTCAGTCAGAGGTGGTCAAAGACTAGAGCCAAAAAGCGTGTGTGTTATTTTCTCATCTTTAAGAGACTGTGATTGTTAAGAGCCTTTTTTTTTTTTATTTGATCATTAAGAGTCCGTAAGAGGAAAAAACCTCTTATTTGAACTAGATGTAGAGAGAGTGTTTTAACATTTTTAATATCTCTTAATTTCTTTTATTTTGTATTTTCTTAGTTTTTTGTTATATTTTTCACATGGTTATTCTTTTTCCATTTTGTATTTTTTTTCTTTTTGTTTCAACTTTCTTTTCAGTATTGAAAGTAAGATTTACAAATATTATTAGACAATATGATACTGCATTAAGGTGACAAATTGTGTTGTGTTCATGTTAACGAGCTCAAATTAACATTATAAATACATCTTGGTTATTGTAAACTCGATATTCGATACTTATTTTTCTAAAACATTTTCCCAACCATAAAATAACAAGGGTACTACTAAATGTACCGATATATATATATATATATATATTAGGGGCGCGTTCTATGCAGTACCAATATTAGATGCAGTACTTTACAGTACTCATTTAGACCAATAGGAATTTAGTATTAATAAACATTTTATTTAATTGAAAAGGGCATAATAGTCAAACACATTTTTATTTTATTTTTTATTTTTTTAAATTAAAAAACATTTTTAAATTCCCTTAATTTTCGGATTTTTTTTTTTAATTTTTTTCCAGCATACATGTTTTCAAAAAAATGAAGTGCATATGTGTTTTTTTTTTAATATTGTAAATTTACATATGTTTCTTGTGTACAATTGTTTTGGAATAATGTTGACAACATGCATGTTTTTCAATAGTAAGGTGCATATGTGTTTTTTTAGATAATGTAAATTTATAACAAACCACAAACATAAATGTTAAACACAAAATTCGATATCGATTGAAATACAATTAACGCAGGACATATGTGCACACTAATTGTTATCAACATTTTTAGAAGTCAAACATATATGCACGCCTTCAATGTGCTCTTGTGTCTCATTCCGCAATTGTATCTTTACATCTTTATGATAATCAACTTCTCTTTAGAAAGTATGTACTAGTTGAAGACACATGTGCACTCTTTAAACTAGTCATAGTCCTCATCTTTATCAAACATGTTCATACCTGAAATTAAAAACAATTGTTATTTTTTTTATCATAAACAACTAAGATGTACATATTCACAATCTAAACACATATGCACAATTTAAAACATATATGCATACATTTTTCTTTGATTTTATATCAACCATAAAACATATATGCACATTCATTTTAATTGATTTTAAACCAATTAACAAACACATATGCACAATCTAAACATGTATGCGCAATCTAAAATGCCTCATTTTTAAAACAAGTAAGAAAAACAAACTTCCGTTTTGCGTTAATAAACAACAAACCATGGTTTTTCATCTTATAATGAGACAAGCCAGCTGCAGGCGTCTCTGCAGGGATCTAATGATGGACTTGTCAATACTAACATTATATCTCAGTTATCTTTCGTCTTACATTGTGGAAATTGACAATCAAAGCACTCTTGGGCCTGGTGAGTCAATTGCTTATATTTTTTTATTCTTAGGCGTGTTTGGCTATGCATTTTGGAACTGATTAGTTAAGTCTCATTTCACAAACGTCTCTCATTTGTTCAGTTTTGCATTAATAAACAACAAACCAATTAATAAACCACAAACCAATTAATTCTTGCAGCCCCACATTTGATTATTTAATCCGAATTAAATAATTCATTTTCGATTATTTAATCCGATCAATTAATTCTTGCAGCCCCACAAACCAAAAACTAATTAAATGACCGATCAATTCGATTATTCTTGCAGCCCCACATTCGATTAAATAAACCACAAACCAATAAATTGTAGTACGAGGTTTCTTTTTGTGAATCAGCCAATTTAAAATCGAACGTACCATGTGCAGATCTGCTCTGATAAAAAAAATACGATTACCTTAACTTTCACCAGATCTGCTTCTGATTCATCCAATCTGCTCCAAAACTATTGAAAAAATGGTACTGCTAACAGGCATCTCAAGCAACGGTGATGTAAACATTTGTAAATGAGGTCTGTGAATGATGAGGAGATGGGGCGGTGAATGATAGAGAGATGGGTGTGGTTATGGTGGCTGTGAAACTAGGGAGAAAGAAAGGCAGTTAGTTCTCTCTTAAACAATAAAAGTGACTGTATTTTCTCCTTAATTTAGGGGACGGTTTTTAAAATACTTAAAAGTAAAATCCCCATAATACCCTTTTAGCCTTTTGTGTAATTAAAAAAGAAACCTTCATCTTTTGTTTAATTATAATTTTGGCACTTTTAATCCTAACCATTGATTAAACTCATCCAATGGCCTAGATTCATTTTAATGGTACTGTAAAGTACTGTATCTAATATTGGTACTGCATAGAATACAACACTATATATATATATATATATATATATATATATATATATATATATATATATATATATATATATATATATATATATATATATATATATATATATATATATATATATATAAACCTTGATAAATGTGTTCCCATTTTACCTCGTATTTTGCAACTTATTTAGTTTTAAGTGGGACCCATGACATTGTAAAATACTAATAGTGTTGCAACTCAGTTAATATTTTTTCTTTTTCATTTTACTTACTCCGTAGTATTTTACTTCTACGTCATGTTTGTCAATATTACTTTTTGCATCTTTTAATTTCGCAAGTAAAGTACATTGGAATAATCTTTTGTGTAATAAGAGAAAGGGTAAAACCAGGCCGAACCGTAAATTTTGATTTTTTTCAAAATACAAAAATCAGACCATCGGTTTTTCAGTCGGTTTTGGTTTTCTGGTTTCGCTTTCTCGATTTAGGTTTGGTTGTTCGGTTTTTTGCACGCCCCACAGATATATTTAGATAAGTAACACTATAGTGTATTACTACACTATTTTCTTTTCGAAATAGACCTTAACGAGGAACCGCCAAGACATAGTTCATGCTCAAACTATGAAACACGCGCACGCGGTGTGTTGCTGGACTTAGACAAAGAACCTCTGATCGCGTGCGCTGGACTTAGACAAAGAACCTCTGAAACGCAATTCATATGTGAACCAATCGTCCGCGAAACATGTTTCATATATGGTAACACGCGTTCCGGAAAGATTTTTGAAACAATTTCCAGAGATTTTCCATCCATATGTTACAGACTTACAAAATGTCATAGATGATGGAAATTGCGGATTTCGGTCTGTCACGATCGGTCTCAGTCTCCCTCAAGATCAGTGGCCCCGAAAAACACACATCATGGAATAGCTTCATTCGTTCAGAAAACGAATCCAAACAACACGAGGGGTTATTGTTAACAACGAGAGGTTGCCTTTTTTTATTGCAGAATCTTTTTTTAGTTTGCGTAAAAAAACTGAAAATTGGATGGAAATGCCACACGGGTTTGGTTATTGCATCAACATATAAAAAGGTTGTTATAAGTCTAACTCATGGAGGAAATGTCGGAGGCTGCACTACGGGTTTTCCGCTTTGGTCGAGTCCACCACAATTGTGAATGGCAACCATTATATTAAAGCGACACTACGCGAAGGTTGTATATTACCGTTAGTCGTCAAAATGTGTTTCGTGAATATTATTATCGTATTCCGAAAAATATTGACCAAAAAAAGTAATTATGTAACGTTCTTTATATTGTATTTTTAATTCTTTATTTTCAATAAAAATTGTAGTATTTCTTCACTTATATATAAGTATATGTATGAAAAAAGTAAAAATTAACTATAAAAATAAATAAATAAGGAAAAAGAAAAAAAAATATAAAAATAAACAATGATTAACTAATCTTAACTCCCTTATAAAGATTATGCAACCTGTTGAAAAAAAGAGTTGCGAAATATCGAAAATACCCTTTAGTCAAATGCCCCCAACATTAAATACACACAACACAAAAATACACACACACAACTCTCATCTCTCAAAAACAACACACACACCAACCCCACTCTCATCTACAAACCCACCACCACCTCAACTGCCGACGCACTTCACCACCAGAACACCACCACCTCTCGAATCTGTTTATCCGCCGCACCTCACCACCACCACGAAACCTATAACCGCCGGCCACACCACGAAATAAGTTTAATTTGTATAGATCTATTGTTTTTGTTATAAATCTATATATTTTGTTTGTAGATCTATTGTTTTTTTTTATAGATCTAACGTTTTTTATATTTTTTTGTAGATCTATTGGTCGCCGGAAAAAGTTACCGCCACCGGAAAAAATGAGGTATTTTTCGTTAATATTTTTCGTATTTGGTATTTTTTCGTTAATAGTTTCTCGCCGGAATTTTTTCTTGCCGGAAAATATTTTGTGTTAATATTTTTCGTTATTATAGATCTATATGTTTTTTCGTTATATTTTTCATTAATATATATTTTTTATTTATAGACTCGCCGGAAAATTTGCTGCCTCGCCGGAAACTTTGCTGCCTCGCCGGAATTTGTTGCTATCGCCGGAAACGTAAGATTTTTTTTGTTCACCACCACTGCTGGATGTCTTTTTAAAAATATGAGTTGTGGTAATCTTTGTTGGTGTAAACATGGTTGAAATTAAATCTCTATCGTGGTTTGTTTGTACATGTTTTAATAATTGAAAATGACCAATGTGTTTTTATAGATTGATTTTAAATAAATATGTTTCATAGATACAAATCTTTTATCGTGGTCCCAAGTATTTTTTGGATTTGTTGGGTGTTGGTTTAGTTATTGTTTTATGTATGTCGATTGAAGCAGAAAGAAAGCATGGGTGGTGTGTGGCCGAATAAGAGAAAGAGACAAGTATGGTTGCATGGGTGTCGAACACAAGGAGGGTCAAATTGGGAACATGTGTTATTGATTTTTGGGTTTGACCGAATGAGAGTAAGAAGCAAGGCATGCTTGCTTAGTTCAAGGTGAGGAGGGCATGTGTTATGTGTTTTTGTTGTTTCAGTCGATTAAAGAAAAGGAGCATGGCTTTGGTTTTTGTTATTTTTAATATCTCATTGCATGGTTTCAAGGAAATAATGAAGAGTGGTGCATGCATTTGCATGGTTGGGAAAATAAAAAGAGGAATATTGTGTTAGAGAGTGAGGCGTGTGATTGGTAATAGCAATTTAGTTGGTGCTGTTTATTCTTTGTCGAGTGGTTAGAGTTATATCAAAAGAGAATTGCATTTTTATATAGGCAAGTATAGGTTTTAAATAATGTTTTATGTGAGTTAGTGTAAAGCAGGGTAGGATGATTAGTAATAAAGAATGTGTTAGTGTATATTTACGTTTGTGTTAGTGAATAAAGAAAATGTTGTATCGCTTTTGCAAATGAAGAAAAAAAATGTGTGTTGTGTATATTTATTTGTTTTTATGTCGATTTACAAGAAACCAAAATGAAGGAGTTGGGTTGTGTCGTGCGTAGGCAAAAGAAAAAGAGAAGAAAAGTGTTGATGTGTTTTAAAATAAATTATCTCATGTTGGGCTTAAGATAGAAACAAGAAAAGAAAAGTAAAGTGTGAGTGGTGTTAATTTTACAAAAGGTAGTGACACCGAAATGTGTTTGTAACCTGTTGCCGGAAACGTGTTTGGCCGGCAGTGACACCGAAATTTGGTTGTGTTTGAAAATGATAATATTTGGGTATGTTGTGTTTGGATATGGTGAATACGACTATGATGAATTGATGATTCGTGGCCGGGCAATGAACGGATTGGTATTCGAGAATACAACCGGTTGTTTTTGCAGCCAAAACAAAATATGAGCCAAAGTTTTGAAAGTTGAAAAATTAACTTTTTAAAAATTCTAACGAAAGTGACTGATTTGGCATCTGTCGAATGCTATGCCATAAAGTGACTTCCTTGAGCCACAAAATCTTTTACTTTTAGCAAAAAGTTGAAATGTACAAAGCCAAATGGTCAAGAGTTGAAATGTACAAAGCCAAAAATTTGAAATGTACAAAGCATGAAAATTTGATTATTACCTACTGCGACTTGAAACATTTGGAAAAAAACACATACACACAAATGGATGCTACTAGATTTTATGTAAATGAAAAAAAAAAAAAAGTCCAACAAACATTTGGAAAAAAACACATACACACAAATGGATGCTACTAGCTTTTATGTAAATGAAAAAAAAAAAAAAAAAAAAAAAAAAAAAAAAGTCCAACGGAATCACATTTTTTTTGTGCCAACGGTAATGGTACTAAATGTGGTGTCAAAGGGTTTCTGGTGCCGTTGAGTATTTTGCTGACGTGACAGTGTTTTTGGAGAACGACACGAGCCAAACGGCTCCACGACACCAACTGCTCTAAGAATGTGGTTTATCAAAAGAAAATTACGCACCCCCAAAATTTAGTCAAAAACTAGACCCCGCTGCCGTTAGGCGCAGGTACTCGGCTAGTACGGATTAACTAATCCGGGTATTTAGACTCGGGCAATAACAAACATTACCCTTTTGTATACTTGACTAGGGATTATTTATAGGATTCAAAAATAGTATCATTCTCTTTGCACCTGACATTTGATGCTGAGAAAATGGCAACGACGGCCATGACATCCCAAACCCCAATAAACCCCCCACACCATTCCAATCACAACCATCAATTACCATCAAAACTAAAATTCACCCTAAGTCACCATAACGTAATACGTCGATTTAGTATTAAATCATCTTCCATTCAACGAAGTGAAGGCAGCAGCAGCAAAAGCACTTCCCTTCCAAGTAATTATTAATTTATTTCCAAACATTTTATTATTTCGTTTGTGATGATTGATTTTTTTTTTTTTTTTTTTTTTTTTTTAATAAAATATTTAGGGCCTTTAACTTCTACTGATTTGACTGGATTGCCGTCCGAGGGTTCGAGATTAATGCGTGTCGCTTACCAGGTTTTCTTTTTATCAAATTATTATACCCTAATTGCATTGTTTACAAAATAAGCAATTCAGTAGCGTGCTTATTCTTAAAACAGCTTATAAGTCATTATTTATTAGCAGAAGCATAAACACCCTCTAACTTATAGTATGGGGTGTTTGTTTCGGCTTATATAGTGGGCTTATGGCTTATTTGGTTTTCGGCTTATGTTTCATAAGCTCACTTTTTGTGGCCTATTTTGAGATTCTGTCTTATATAAGCTTATCATGTCATGATAAGTTTACGTAATCTCATAAGTTTCAAAATAAGCCACAAAAAGTGAGCTTGTGAAACATAAGCCGAAAACCACATAAGCCATAAGCACACTATATAAGCCGAAACAAACACCCCCATACTATAAGTTAGAGGGTTTTTATGCTTCTGCTAATAAATAATGACTTATAAGCTGTTTTAAGAATAAGCACTACTGAATTGCTTATTATGTAAACAATGCAATTATACTCGAAAAAGATATGGATTTCTTTTAATCAAATACGTTTATTGAATCAAGCAGCTATGTACCTTTTTGTTGGAAATTGCTTATTTTACCTCAAAATAACACAACAGAAAACGTAAGCAGAAAAAAAAAAAAAAAATCGAGATTCCTCATTATTGGAAGGACGAAAAGTGCTGGTTTTTTTATTAATCAACGGTGTTATTGGCAGGGAGTACCAGGGGCATATAGTGAATCTGCTGCTGAGAAAGCTTATCCTAGCTGTGAAGCTGTCCCTTGTGAACAGTTTGAGACCGCTTTTGAGGTCGGTACCATTTCGTTTCCTTTCGTTTACTCGTATTGCTTTAGCTGAGCTTAATATAAACTACTTCTGTCAGTGTTTGGTTATGCTTATATTGTAGAACAATGCCAGATTACCTGAAAAAGTATTTCATTTGTTGGAAATTTAAATCAAATCCAATTATAAAAGGTTTTAGGTTAAGGGATGATGGTATAGTCTCTTCTCAAATAAGCAACTTCCTATCCCACTTGCTTATTTTAGGTTAAGTGAAGCGGAGTAGCATAAGTGGTTTGGATGACACAATACTGCCTCTGCTTAGAAATAGGCACATAAGTAGATAAACTAAGCAATCCCAAACACCCCCTTCGTAACTTGTAGCATACTTTTAGATGTTAATCTTCTTATCGTCAAGCCACACGATCTACTAGAAATTTTTAAAAAACTGAATGTAGTTTGTATCGCAATGAATAGAAAAAGGAATCGACCAAACATGCACATGGTTCTTAATAATTAGAAATAGACATATCACCTCCACTTTTGCACATGTTCTTGATATGGCATGCTACATAACATCAGCAACCAACAGTCATTTTGCACTAATACCAACTACGGTTGAGATAAGGGGCGTGTTCTATTCTTTCTACCATGTGGTGTTAATAAATATCACCTCCACCTTTGCGCATGGTCAAATTTGTTTATTGGCATTTGAAGCTTATAATTTCCATATTCATGTATACGAATTTGTAATACGAATAACTGAATAAGATGAAGTAGGATCCACATACATCTTTCCAATTTGCATAACTCGTGGGGCAGGTTACATGTACACTTTATGACAAATATCAGATGTAGCGTGTTATTACATAGTCTTGGATTTGGTATTGGGATTAGTAATTAAATTGGCTATTTGGTCCCTTGGTGAAAGTCGTGTTTGTAGTGAAATTTTTTATTTATGATTTGTTGGTTCGTCCATTAATGATGTTAGATGGTATTTGATGGAAATTCATATTGCACACTTTTAACTAGCTCATTTCGGGAAAAAAAAAAAAACTATACTTACATACTTGTAGCTCATATGCTTCCCTGCTCAAAATTTTAGCCCATTCTGAGTTTTGTCTTCTTTATTTGTTATTTACTATGTTTGCTGTTGAAATTGGAGATAGCAGATTATAAGTCATGACACGTTACTATGGAAAATATTTTGGTTAATGAAGAGAGCCTAAAATTTGGGACGTTTATTGGCATGATTAATCCAACCGAGTTTTTTTTTTTTGCTATTAATGCACGTTATACTATGTGGATATACTTATTATGTTTAGTGATGTGTAAAAGATGGGAGTGATACTTAAAGGTTTACTTTTATGTTCACAGCATCAGTAGTAGCCTTGTTAATGTTTTACCACCAGCAATGATTGACCCTAAATGCATACCAGTACACGGTGATTATTAGCCAAATCCAAATGCTCAAAATATATTCAAGCACATACATTAAAAAGAAATCGTGGGGGATTGAGTAATCTTAACAATTATTTTTATAATCTGGAAGTGTAAAAGCTCTTGCTGGACAGAATAGTTTCTAACACTCTTATAAGCACTAGAATTGTTGACCATCATAGTTGACAAGGATCTGAGTACTGCAACAGAAGAAATAGCTTATAATCAGTTCTAACCCAATTCCACAATCATAAACTTTAACACTACTGCATTCACCTTAGGAAGCTGAATATTGGCACTTCAACTAAAAATGAAGACTGGAATATGCTATGAAGATGCACTTTCACTAAATTCTTGTTATTTGTTTTTTCTCTTTTACACCATGATACTGTTTTCTCTATGCTTTAGAAGTATCTTTAGTTATCTGTAACTTAGAAGAATCTTTATCTGTATTGAGATGACGATCTTTGAAGTAGCAAAAGTTTATATTCCTTTTGGAGTTTGCTAGCCTTTAAAATATTGAGAATTATGTGGCATTTCTACTGACCATTTGCAATTAGAAAAATCTAATATATAAATTAAGCATTCCAAGTGAACTAACTACAATAAGATTTGAGACTGGTTTCATAGTCATTCCCATGTATGGCTTACTAACTTTTATCGTGAATTATCGACATGTATAAATGATAGAAACATTATGGATGATAATTTTGTACAGCGTATTAATTATCGACATGTATTATGCTAAATCTCCAGTGTACGTTTTTTGCTTGTATGTCTATGCAGTCTCAAGATTATTGGACCTTGTACATTACATCTGGTGTCACCCTAATACTTACAATTGATGTGAACAAAAGTCTATCTAGATAGACTATAAGAATTGATTTGAAATTTTTCTTTATTAATGACACTGCAGGCTGTTGAGCGGTGGCTAGTCGATCGGGCAGTTTTACCTATTGAAAATTCTTTAGGAGGTAGCATTCATAGGAACTATGACCTTTTACTTAGACACAGATTACACATTGTTGGGGAAGTCAAACTTTCCATCCGCCATTGCTTACTCGCTAACCATGGTGTCAAAGTTGAAGACCTCAAAAGGGTTCTTAGCCATCCTCAGGTACATCATTCGCTCTTCCTGTTTATTTAATTCTTTAATTATCACTGAGTGAACATAAACTGTACTTCAATGGCTTCTACAGGCTCTTGCCCAATGCGAGAACACATTAACAAAATTAGGCATCGTCAGAGAAGCCGTTGACGATACTGCTGGTGCTGCAAAGGTTGTTGAAACATCTTCAATCTCTATTTTGTAATTTAAAGCTAAGTAATAAGAGAGCAAAAGAAATACGGCTTTTTGAGAAAAGGATAACATCCAAACTTAGAATTATCCAGTGCTCGCATCTGTATGAGTGCCTAGGATATCCATGCAGTAGCCTTAAGACTGGCTATCTATTTATTAGGATGTGGTGATGCACAAATTGTTTCAATATAGTACATTCTTTAAGCTGGGTATTTTCTATTTCTTCGGGGGGAAAGATTTCCCTTTTTGGTGCGAGCTTATTGTTGGGCATGACACAGACAATCCTAGTTGATTCAGGTGCATTTTTAAGTATATAGTATGGGAAATTCTACATGGTTTAATGACAATGCACTTGCTGATAATGTTTGGTTGATCTTTGTTAATGAAAACATAGTTGGTAGTCCACAATGTATATACACTCCAACTTGAGTACTTCTAGAGTTGTGTTTTTTTTTTCCTTTCTGTATACTGTGTAATTTAAGTGTTCTTTGCTAAAGTGTCTTATTGTGGAGTGGAGGACTGGTTATTTGTTCCTAGCTTGATCCCTAGAAATGTTACCATGTTCTTGAGTCATAATTTAAAGTTTGTATGTGACTCGTACATCAGAAGGTTGCTCATGGTGGTCCTTAGAATTAAGACAAATCATGTTCCACAATAAGGGGTTGTTTCTTTTTGACTTAATGTCCTAGATAGAAACAAAACAAGATGGAAAGAGGAAAAATGAATGTTTCTTTTTAACTTATTACAGACATAAATCCTATTTTTGAAAGAGAGTAAAAAGGAGGGGCTTCCCCATCTAGGACATAATAAGCTCTTCTACTCCATCTTTTTCATTCCATCTGCTCTTCAACAATTATCTCCTCCACTTCATTCATCTTCCCACCAAACACTTTCCACCCGATTTTGACTTTTTTTACGTTGACTAAATCAATCATATCAGAACCCATCAAATTGGAGTGGTAAAAATTGGGCGTTTTTGTGGATTTGAGGTTGGTTTTTGTTTAATTGAAATGGGTATTTTTAATTTTTCTTAATTTTATCGGATTAAGGTTTAATTGAACAGATTAACTAAAAAACTGACTGAAATTGGGGGTTTGTTGTTTATAAAGATCTAATTTTTGAATTTGATTTATTTAACTTGGTGGACATAAGATTTGGATAAACATTGTTAAATGTGAATTTGTGTGTATAACAGATTGAACAATTTTAGTTGTTTATGATTTTTGGTTCTTCACAAAAGTTGCAATTGGTGAATTTGGAAATTGACTGTGAAGTTGTTCAGGTTGTTGCAGTTCAATATTTATTTGGATGAAAGGGTAAAGTGCTTATTTTAAGCCATTCATTAAGCAAAAAAAGAAACACAATTTTTTCATTCATCCCTTTTACAATAAGTGACACTTTATTGAACCAGGAATCTTCTACAAAAAGGAAAAAAAAAAGAAACAAAACCTAAGTCCAGGATTAAGACGTGAACCTGGTTTGTAATTGAATGTCAGTTTGTTGGTCATGTGTATAAATTCTGCCAAGTCTAATAAACATGTTCTTTTTGATTTTATTTTATTTTTTAAATATGTCTAGGTAAGCCTATTAGTAATTTTATGATATATTATAGTTGAATGTTTGGTGATGTTTTATTTGGTGTCTTCCACCCTTGCAGCATGTTGCCCTTCATGAACTCAAAGATACTGGAGCAGTTGCTAGTGCTGCTGCTGCTAAGATATATGGATTAAATCTGTTAGTTCAAGATATTCAGGTACCTCTTAAAGCTGTAGGATAAATACTGTCTGGTTCTTAGTATTGTGGATAAATTTTTTTTAACTCCTTTTGCAGGACTATTCTGATAATGTCACTCGCTTCTTAATGCTGGCAAGGGAGCCTATAATTCCTCGTACGGATAGACCATTCAAGGTTTGCTTCTTAATTTATGAATCAGTCAATTTTGGCTGTGTTTTATCTCAATCAGGTCGAATTAAGTATTTAGCTGAAGGTTAAAGACTTAAAGGGTAACAGATTGAAAGTCAGCAAGTTGTTCAAAGTCTGCATGTAGTTTGTCTAATATATTGATTTAGTTTATTATTAAAAACTCATAATAACAATGTTTTGCAATCAGTATTATTGCGATATTTATCTAGTAATAAATTTTTAGGGTGCGTTTAGTTGGGGGAAAACACCCTTGTTTTCTACAAAATGTTTTGTGGAAAACAAGGAAAACAGAGATCGCGTTCAAATCAACGTTTTCCAACAAAATGTTTTGCAAAACACAAAATCCCCTATTTCCTAACTTAACAAGGAAAACTACAAAACAAATTTTAGCTGTTTTCCTTTGTAACCCACAACCCTCCTTCCCCTTCTTCAAAATAGAAAATACAAACATCAACTAAACGCGTTTTCTATATTTTCAAGTGTTTTGTGGAGATAAATTTCCCTTTCAATTTTTTACAAAACTAGAGATAGAAAACAAGATAATTTTTTTTTTCCAACCAAACGCACCCTTAGTATCAGACAAAATGTGTTTTTGGATTAACCCAAACCAACCTGTCCACTACCCAAGCCACCTCTACTGAAAACTAAATTATATACTTCTTATATGTTAATTTCATTTACTTAGTCACATGTAATATATGAATTTATATCTCAGACTAGTATTGTCTTCTCACTCGACGAGGGTCCTGGGATGCTTTTCAAGGCACTTGCAGTATTTGCTATGAGACAAATTAATCTTACCAAGGCAGGTTCTTTATTTTTGTTGTCACTCATTGTTTAAGTTTGTTTTTCTTATAACATGTAGCTGATGTTCCAGAATTTGATTTACCTCAAAGCAGATTGAAAGCCGTCCTCTACAAAGGCAGGCTTTACCTGCACATACTGAAAGTACCAACGGGTTCCCTGGGTATGTAACGGAACTTCTCTTTGTATATAATCTTTGACTTTCAGTTTTTCTCAAAGGTGGCAAGATCGGCAGGTTGTGAAATAACTCAAAACAGGTCATGTTGGCTTGACCCATGACCACTTTGTTTACATTTCATGAAGTAAATTATGAATGCATTAACTGTGATTAAGAAATATACATTACCACTCTAGATTATGAACAAAGTGATTTATAAGGTTGTGTGCCTAAAAAGTACACTTTGGAGTACTTTTGACCTGTTTAACCTTTTCTTTTGTATGATTGAAAACAAATATGACATTCTGCCCATTCATAAGTAAATGTTTCAAATTTCCATCATTAGTTCTTCCAACTAATTTGTTTACTTTTCTCTGGTACAGGTCTTTCCCCTACCTTTTTTATGTCGACTTCCAAGCATCCATGGCAGACCAAAGGGCCCAGAATGCTCTTTCGCATCTTAAGGTCTCATTTTGTTTAAGTTAAACTTTATCTTAATTTCACTTGGTCAACATCATGAGCTATATTGACCTCATATGTTGCACATCTATGACAGGAGTTTGCTACTTTCTTGAGTGTGCTAGGAAGTTACCCTGAAGATGTCACCATATGAGACTTCCTAAGTATTGTGTTTTGGTAAGAGTTTCATATCTTATCACACTTTTTGACTTGTGGAATGACATTATACAACAATGCGTTATATTATTATCTTTGCAATACTAATATTTTTGACAAAAAGTTTACTCTTTATTGTATATTAGCTGACCTACTTTAATTTGGAATGTTAAAAAAAGTATAATCAATATAAGAGTTTACACAAAAAGATAAGTTTTTATGAAAGTTGTTATGATGCGTAAAAGTGCACAAGAACTGTTAAAGTACAAAGTTAATCAGTGTTAAAATGATATTACTAATGCTAATTACAAGTTTGACATTCAAAGTCGAAGGAAACAAGTCAAATAACTAATAAAGAATGAATGTAGAAGTCCAATGAACCCTACAATGTCTCGAGTCCTTGTTACAACAGTTCATCACATTATCATTGTAACATCTTGATTCTTTTCCTTTTTTTCTTTTTTTTTTTTTTTTTTCTTTTTTTTTTTTACATACTTCATATATATATTAGCATAGCATCAGATGAATTATTCTATGAAAAGAGATTTCCCTCATGAAAATAACTTACACTTGTAGGCTTGTAGAACTCACATTTTATTTAGTCAGGCCATATTTTTATCCTAAAAGTATCACTTTACCCTTGCATGTCATTTTTATTCTTGAAAGTAGGGTTTTTTGTACCATATTGACTATAATGTAGCAATTGAATTATTTTCATCCAAGATGTTTAACCTTGTACAAATCATTAATAATTGCTAAGATGTTTGCATTTCCTTCATTTAATTGTTTTTCTTATCATACTGTAGTCCCATATTGGTTGTTCTTACGTAGTTTGTTAAAAACGATGAAAATAATGTATTGTAATTAGTATAATTACTAGTTAGTGATATGTAACATGTGCGTGACAAATCTATTTCATATTATTCAGTTACTCAATAGAATTGTGAGGAAGTGGTGTGACTCCTTTCAAGTTAGGCAAGGTAGGTCCGAACATAACTTTGTTTTGCAAATTAAAGTCAGCTTGGATTGACCAGAAACATGGTAGTATAGCTCATGTATACATCTCACTGCTTTAAATATAGCTTATCTTTTGCTTAGGCCAAAAAAATCAAACTCAGATGGGAGGATAGACTTAAGCTCGACATGAAGGAGCTGCTCTTGTCCGAGGACATGACCTCAGATAGGAAGGCGTGGAGAGATAGAATTAGGATTTGCGGGTAGCTCAGGCTAGGTGTGTTGGGTTGCGTTGCCTTAGCTTTAGGCCCCGTGCGTTGCTCTGTTTTGCTTTGCTTTGTGTGGTTGCTTTGCCTTAGCTCTAGGCCCCGTGCGTTGCCCTGCTTTGCTATGACTTGCCTCCTCAGGTTTGCTTGTTTTTCTTGGTACTGTGCTCTGTGCTTTTTGTGTTTTTGTTCCTTCTATGTTTTTGTGTTTGCGTTTTTGTGTTTGCCGGCTCAGTTGCCTTCTTCTTGTCTGCTATGGTATTTCGGTTGCTCTCCTGCCCTACTCTCTCACGCGCACACATGCACCTGCCGGAGGTCTCTTTGGAAGCAGCTTCTCTACTCCCGGGTTTACCTAGGGGTAGGGGTAGGGTTTGTCTACATTCTACCTCCCCCATACCCTGCCCCGGCGGGATTGGGTTTGTTGTTGTTGTTATGCAACAGGTTTACTCATAAAAACAGGTAAGCGGAATGAGGTTTTCTCTGTTTAGATTATCTGGGGAGGGCTAGTTGACTTAGATTTACACGGACTAACGGTATCCCCGTGACTATTTCCGACCCTTTCTCTGGCAACCCCAAATGTATACCTAGTGAGGTTTACTTCAGTTATAAGTTTTGACCATAACCTACTTAGGCGAACAAAAGGACTAGGCATGTGTGCATTTGCGGCAGAGGTGGTAATATCGACCCATTTACTTCTGAAAGGGTAGTTTTGGTTGTAGTATCTACAAGTACTATCAAATAGTATATAAAAAGGAGTATTCCGTCCATTTAAAGTGTCCACAATGGTATCTTTGGTTGTCCCATTTAAAGTGTCCAGGAATATTTTCAACCAATGAGAAGAGTTTAGTGGGTAATAGTGATATTTAATTGGTGGAGAGTGTAGTTGGCCCACTTTCCTAAAACTTTGTGCAAATGGAAAGTGGACACTTTAAATGGGACGGAGGGAGCTACAAGTACTATCAAATAGTATATAAAAAGGAATGATGCTGGAAGAATTCTGATTAATACAACCTACTTAAATATCTCGACTTAAAAATTAGACTATTATTGTAATAATATTAATTTTCTGCTATATATAAGGAACAAAGTATTCTAATTACTATACTACAAAGATGGATACAAAGTGTCCTGAGTCGATAAGATGGATACAAAGTGTCCTGAGTCGATTGTATCAATGCAGAATATTATGTTTATTGACCTCAATCAGTCTCATGACAACCATTTTGTTATTTCGAGTGATCAAAAGATGTTTTATTTGCTCCCACATTAGCTTCTATTTTGAACATCATTTCATTTTTTATTTTTTTTCACTCAGGACTTGTTCTTAAAGACGAGATGTTACGGGACCAAAACTCATTCTCTTCATCAAAGTAGTCATAGAGGTATCATTTTTTGGTCAAATGACTCGGATAAAAAAAGAACATTTTTGGTATGATGCATTCTAAACTTGTATAGATGAAAATGAACTTTTTCAATGGAAGTCGCTCAGAGTAGCATCATATTACATTTATTGATTTGATTTGGTTTGAGCATGAAATTAAGGATTATTGGTTTATGCATCGTGGATAGTATGACCATTTTTTCCCTTCTAATTGAGAAACGGGAGTGGTTCTGTTATGAAATTCTTGGTTTAGGAATTATATATAACGAGATATGCTTCCTCGCGCGTTGCGGCGGGTGCAAAAACATTCATCTTCTAACTACGAAATGCAGTTTGCATTTTAGGAAATGTATATCGAAAAAGAATACATAACTAACTGCATATGTAATGATATAGTAAATATTTAAGATAAAACTATATGAGTAATAATAATATCTATAACAAAAATTTAAGCAAGTAAATTTGATTTCTAAAATATATACCTTTTTATTATTTTCGAATTTCAGAATAGCTATTTGCAATGTGGATGCTCAAATTATAAACAAATTGATGTGAAAGACATTTGAAAAATAGACAAAAGATCAATATAGAACTCGTATTTGTCATAGAACCAATCAACCAATCTTAGCCATTCATTTTTTTTTATCAAAATAAAAAAAATAAACTTACACCATTTTTTAAAAAATTAAATATCTCGCAAACCGTTAATCGTTACGCGAAAAAAATTATACTATCGCGACGAGAATTAAATTATCTTTCTATAGATATGCATTGTTATATACTTTCGACGAACTTTTTTTTTCGACAATTTTTTTTTTCAAAATTTTCGCCCAGAAAATAAAATCACATGTGATTCATTAAAATCACATGATCGTAAATCAATCATATGTGATTTTTACGAATCATGTGTGATTTGTAAAAATCACATGTGATTCGTAAGAATCATATGTGATTTGTAAAAATCAAATCATACGTGATTTGTACGAATCACATATGATTTTTCTGGGCGGAAATTTAAAAAAAAAGTTCGTCGAAAGCATATAGAATTGCATATCTATAGAAAGATAATTTAATTCTCGTCGCGATTGTGTATTTTTTGTAGCTTGAAGATTTACCATTTGCAAGATATATTGTTTTAAAAAAAAAAGGTGAAAAATGGTTTTTTATTAATTTGGATAAAAAATGGATGGCTATGATTGGTTCATTGGTTCTATGGCAAATATGAGTTCTATATTGATCTCACCTTTTGAAAAATATAAGTTCCGGAGTTTGGGTGTTAATTTGTTACTTTACTAAATATAAAAGAATGTTAAAACATAAAGTTTAAATAGTTGAAAGACTTATTTGTAATTTGCTTAATTTAAAGGGGTTTTTTATGAGGAATGTGTCATAAACAAAACTTTATGTTATAAGATACAATTCATGTTTGAGATAATTGATTATTTGATGTCATAAACAAAACTTGAGCGTGTTCATAGGGTTGAGAAATTATTGGAGTATGAAAATATTCTTATATATTTATGCCAAAGATTGCGAGAATAACAACTTTAAATATGCAAAGCTTTAATGATACTTAATGAAGTTTTCCTTACGAATATTTATAAACAGAATTAGCACAAATTTTTTTACCGGGGTAACCAAAAAGAATTAGCACAATACTTAATAACTTATTACAACATGTGCAGTTTATTCGTATGTTATTAGTACCCCTCAATATCAAAAATAAGTCTCAACTTTGAAAATGCACATAATTTTAGAAATTCCTGCTAATTACTAACTACATTCTCTATCAATCAAATAACGTTTATACCCACTAAAGTCTCCTTTTATTGGTTTAATATAAAGTCGACAATTATTTTTAGACAACTCAAAATGAGAACATGAACCCCTATTAATCAAATAACGTTTATACCCACTAAAGTATCCCTTTATTGGTTTAATATAAAGTCGACAATTATTTTTAGACAACTCAAAATGAGAACATGAACCCCTGTTAAGGAGTATGTAAAACTTGAATGGCGGAATGTGTGTATATATAAAGGAGGAACAACCTTGTTTGAGGGAATAACAACAACATACAAAATCTTTCACAATCAATTACAAATGGAAGGCATAAGTACAAGATAATTTTCTTGTAGATCGTAAGTCACAGACATGCTTTGTTGTTGCATGTATCCAAAAATAGACACTTTTTCATCATCGGGGTTAGCTACAATGGCCAAGCACGCTACGCCATCCTTTTCAAAGATGTAATACTCCCTTGTCAACTCCCAGTCCGTACCCTCAAAATGAAAAATCAGCTTCGGTATGATCTCAACATTGTATGGCGTATTGAAACAATTTTTAAGATCATCATTGAATGGAGCATGATCACCATCATATCTTTTTAGCTTTGTTTGATTCAAAAACTCATGATAAATCATATCGACAATGCGTCTTTCTAAGAAAGTAAAGGTTGTACCCGAGTCAATGATCATCCCCCCATCTCCATTTGCATTTATCGCGAAATCAACATTTGCGACAGGCAATCTGGTCTCACCTACTGAGATGCCTTCAAGAGAGATGTAGTAATACGACTGACCCCCTTGTTCGCGTAAAGGCATCATTTGGACGTTAGAATATGGGAAAGCACTAATTACTTTGGACCCTGGTATACAATACGAGAAGCTAGGCAGGATAGGCAACTTTAGTTGTGAAACCAATGATGATTTCCCTCGCCCCAGTCCTACTATTCCATCGTAGTGGAAATTTGTGTCGCTTGGTATCCCACATCCAAAGATCACACCGGGGTGTTCTTTATTATCCCAAATGGTTAATGTATCTGTGCCCAAACTTACATTAACGGACATGCCACTTTGGTACTTCTGTTGGCAGATGTCGCAACTTTCATCATCAACTTTAGAGAAAGACGAGGACATACTAGTGTCGAAGGGTGAAGGAAAGTTCTCGGAGTTGCATTTTATCCATATTAGGTCACTTCCTGTGTCCATGACGACTCTAATCTTCACGGGTGGAGTCCCAATGGATAAGTTCATGGTGTACACATCTTCCAAATTAGCTTTCACTAAGGGTTCATTACTAGCATTACTTGAACTAGCACTAGTCATATTGAATCGAAAGTGAAAGCCAGTTTCTGTTGTTCTAGTTGGGACTGAAACGGGTTTGGTTGCTAAAAGTAAGTGAAATAGGATCAACAAAAGGATAGGAGATGTAATAAAGATTGATGAGGCCATGAGAATTAAGAGCTGAAAGTTGAGAGGGTGTGATTCCTGAATAGTGCATGCAGGTATATAAACTTACGAATCTATCCTTGTCTTTTGGATTGCAATGTGGGCTTTGGTAAGTCTTGTTTACTTTTGGTCTTGGGTCGTATAATGAGAGCAAAAAAGTGATGTTATTATGTTAAGTCATGGTTTACTAGGTGGAGTATAAGATGGGCAGGCAATGCAAGTTAATGTTGACTCGAGCACAAAGAAAAAAAAAAAGGAGTTAATTTCATAAATGGTCCATGTGGTTTGTCGGGTTTAACGGCTATAGTCCCTATACTTTTTTTTAACGGATCATCTCCTTCTGGTTACGACCCATAACGGGTTTGGTCCTTTGACCAATATTTCTGTTAGATTGACTGTTAAAGTAAGGGCATAATTGTCTTTTCAATTGTTTAATATTAAAAACCCATATAAACTATTTCTCGAATACAAGATGAAATCCAAACTCTTTATCTGCTTCTTCTTTAACATCTTCAGAATTTTCAATCCGATTAATCCACGCATCTACATTATTGAATCAAAACATATAACAACACCATTTTTCTTACTATCAAACCCAAATTAAAACCCCTAAAATAAAACCCTTTCTTTCTATCAAATTTTAATAAGAAACATAAATCAATATCTACAAAAACTCAGATCTATACGCATAAAAATCTATGGAGCAGTGGTGGACGACGACGGGTGTAAGTGCAACAACAATGGGTGATGACGGTGGAGCAACAATGCGTGGTGGCTGGTGTAGTGAGTGGAGCAACATGGGTGGTGGCGTGGGTTCTTGGTGGTGGTGGTGGCATGTGTTGTTGTTGATGATGATGGACATGGTGATTTAATGGTTCCAATTGTTTAATATTAAAAACCCATCAAATCCAACGAACCACAGCCACCCCTGACTCCACAACAACCACCATACATAACCATCTGGACAACTGGTCAAACCACCCTCACTTTATTTCTTCAAAATATATACAGATATGAGATTTGTGTGGTGTAAAATGGGTTTTGTAATTTCAAGATATGATTTTTTTTTGTTTTGCATATGAATGTGAGTTTATGTTTAGCATGATTCCAAATTTGGTGGTGAAGATCTTATCTCTTTATGTGTTCTTGAAGAGTTTGAGTTTTTATGAAATTTAATTTAGATTTAAGTGCAAAATTAAATGCACATTTTAAAGTAAAGAATGCGAGGAATATGAATGTTTGATTGAGATAGTCGGAATTTGATAGAGGTCGCCGGAAAAAATGATGGCCGAAAATAATGGTGGTATGAGATGGTGTTTAGGTGTGGGGGGATGTTTCGAAGATGGGTATATTTGTTTTTCTTTTAGAGTGTAAAAACCTTTCTCATTTGATGAACTTTTCAAAAGAACATTTTGTTATTGTTGTTTAAAGATTTTTGGTGTTTTTAAAGTTAAAAAGATAGTGTTGAAATTTGATTGAAGAAATTGGCTGAAAAAAATGAGGTTGAAGAAAGTATATATTTATCTTTATATGTTAAAAAAGAATAATAATTAGAGGGTATTTATGTCATTTAAACAACCACTTCATGGTCAAACAAACGAAAAAATTGGTCCAGGGACCAAACCCGTTATGAGGAAACCACAAGGAAAGGATCCGTTAAAAAAAGTATAGGGACTATATCCGTTAAACCCGACAGACCACATGGACCATTTATGAAATTAACTCAAAAAAAAGGTTGACGCAAACAAAACAAAAAAAAAGAAACAACAATGGCATTTAAGACCACCAGTTATATATACAGTGGCATCCACCATACGTGAATGCCATGATAGAGGTGCTTTCTTGGCACGCGAAGGGGTGGAAATGAGGTTGGTTAGGTGGCTTGCTTCACCTAACTGGAACGCACTTTTTTTTTTTTTTTGTTTGCATGTGAGTGTGTATATTGTTAGGTATGTTCATATTAAGGTGGTGTTTGTTTATTAAGAGGTTATGAGTCTGAATCTGAGGCATAAATGTCTGAATCTGAATCATATCATGCTGTTTGTTTTTGTAAAATCGTCTGATTGATTAAAATTGTGTTCACAATTTAAATATGAAGTAAAACTACAAAATAAAACAATGGTTCAAAAATTTAACATGATATATACACAACTATTACAAAAATAATACTTTATCTAAAAGAAATAGTGTCCTTACCTAAAGTCTTTTCACTTTTTCAATGTTTCGGTTTGTTGTTCCCTTTACACGCTTAGAAGTAACTACAAAGTTAATCTAATTGTGTTTATGACTGAGATTAATGTATTGATTAATTATAACTGATAAGTAAAATGTAAATATAAAAACACTAAGTTTTTCAACGTTTAAATTCTTATTAGAAATCAATCAAAGAATCTATTACCCAAGTGTTTTGCGGACAAACACTTGGGATTGAATAGACAAGGTATGGGGTTGTCTCCTCTCTAAACTCAAGCTATGCTTTGAGTGGTAACAATAAGACCCACTGAGCTATCTCAGGGATGTGGTTACTCTTTGGAGGAGAAAAGTGGTTTTGTGAAAGTCTAAGCTTTTAATGCACAAAACTTATCCCACTTTTCTCCATCTGTTTCTATTTATACACAAGTATAAAAGAGCACTGATGATTAAAATATAAAAAGAATAAGCAAGCGTGTCTGACAATTACAACAATATTTGTCATTTCCAAGAACCAATAGGAATAGGCCAAAAGTCTTTTCGAGTGTCAGTTCTGACACTTCTTGACTTTTGCCGTTTTAGGGAAGGTTCATTTCTGGCCCGATAAGACTACTCCTTATCTCTTCAAACTCTTCCCTCCTAATCCCGCCTTTCTTTCAGACTTCAGGTTCTTCAGTCCACGCCTTCAGTCTTCAGTCTTTAATCACTTATTGTTGTTGAGGAGACTGGGGGTTCAGTGAGTTCTTGTCAAACACTCACTGAACCCATTACCTTCTTCTTTGGCTTAAGTGACATTCAGGGAGTTCCACCTCACTGAATGGTGAATCTTTCTTCTTAGACTCGTCCTAAGCATCTTGAAAGTAACTCACTGAGTGACTATTCACTCAGTGACTTTATAGTGTTTACGGTTGTTTAACACTTAGCTTAATTTGTGTCCAAATCCTATTTTCAGGACACTTGGGTACTGACGGACCCAACAATCTCCCCCTATTTGGATATAAATTATGCCTAAGTGTTTTGATCAGTTATAAGTGAGCAAATGGGCTTCTACTCATACTGAATATACTAGAAAGCAATGAAAGGATACTGAAATAACAAAACATGGGCCATCATTTTATTTATGTCATTTACAAAGTCCTAACATCTAACATAACACTCAGGGTTCTTGTTCTCCTTCCAATATACCCAAGAGTTCCAGTTTAGCTCTCTTCGACACTAACACTTCTTTGTCAGGTCGCTCTTTCATCATCTTATCCAACAGCTTGACAAACTCTTCATTTTCAGGACCCTTCACTTGAAGTGCCATTAGCTTGTATGCTAAGAGAGTTGTCGTTTCCACAAGCTTGATATCACTGACTCGTTGAAATGCCGGTTGGTTGAACTCATCGACAAAGAATATACCATACTCAGGCTCCTTGATGACCAGGTTGGGAACAAACTTGACTCCCTGAGGAGGAATCCTGTTGCAGTAAAGAGCAACTATGAATTGTTCAGGCTCCTGACTCACAACTTTTCTTTTCCTCCCGGTCTTCTGAGTAGGTTCAGGGATTGACAGTCCCTGAGAAGCAAGTGCCTTCTCATGATCTATACCTAAACTCTTAGCTACTTTTTCCAGTTCCTCATATTTAGAGTTCAGGGTCTTGAGAAGGCTGGGAACGATCTTGTCATGCTTCTTCCTCAGGATGGGCATCATCATGTCCCATTCCCTTAACCCATATTCTGAGAATCTGAAGGGTTTATTTACCTCAGACTTTCTTGGTCCCCTGTGAACCGTAACGCTTATTGGGTTGGTGAGGTGAATGTTCATGTCAGTGATTGTGCCTTCACCCTTAGTCTTTGTCATGTGCCACATGTACCTCTCATAGGTTTTCTTCCTCCTTTCTTCTTTAAGCCTGACCTGCTCATTGTGTTCCCTGATGCGGTCGGCCTGAAGTTTGAGGAATTCTTCCCCCCTGATATCCAGATCAGTCTCCTTTATTACCTCCTTGGAAACCTCAGCAATTATAGGTCTGTTGAGTTTCTTGTCTTTTTCTTTGGCCCTTCTTATGTCCTGTTCATGCAAGACTACGACCACTTCCGCTGGAGTTCCAAAGAATGTCTTTCCACCATCCAATTCAACCATAAATGGTGCATCAGGGTCCGGACGCCTTTCAGTTGATGCCGGAACCAATTGTAGTTGAGGAGGATCTTCAGTCACCATGATTCCCTTCCCTTTGTCAGTGGGAGGGGGTTGACTGGTGGAAGTCTCAGGAACTTCTGTTGCTATGGCTTCAGGTTGTACAGGGATTGTAGCAACAGCAAGTCCTGAGGATGAAGGTTCAGGAGTACGATCATCAAGTTTCTCCCCCTCAACAGGTGTTGGAACTTCAGTGTATGCACCTGTTGACTGAGGAGTTGGGGTAACCAGAGAGGCCTGAAGAATTGATAGAATACTGGAGACCATTTTCTTCATTTCAGAGGTCTCATTCTTCAGTGTGGACATTTCTGCGGTCATGGCATTCTGAGTGGAGGTGAGTTCAGTGACCTTGGTGGTATAGTGGGTGATCAGCTCATTATGTTTTGTTGAGAGCTGATCAAAGGCTGAGGATATTTTGTTCAGGTACTCCTTGGAATCAGCTACTGACTGATGAATAGAATCTTGCTGAGACCTTATGGTTTTGAGATCCACCCCCTGAAGAAGCTTGAGAAGCTCAGTAATGTTGGTGGAGGTGGTCGTCTAAGTGGTCATGTACTCAGTCAGCCTTGTGATCAGGGTGGGATCATCTCCGAGTTCTTCCTGAATAGAATCAAGAGCCTTCAATATGTTGGTGAGATGCTTGTCCTGTTCAGTACCTATGTTATCAAGAGACTCCCTCAGGTCACCGAGTTGTTTGTCAGTGAGTTTAGCGACCTGAAGCACTTTACCCTGTGATTCTTCAACAGCCCTGAAGTCAGCATAGTTGGCTGCTGCTTCAGTATGCTGATCCCATTGCTCTTCAGCAATCTCACGAAAGAGAGCATGGTTGGCTTTGCCGAGAAACATTACCAGCTACCTTTCAGTAAGTGGAAGAACATTGTCATATTTCTGCAACCACTGAGGAGTAGCAGGAGCAGATGAGTGACCTGATGATGTTGTTGGGTTGGTTATTGTGAGGGGTTGTTGATCCTCAGGAGGAGGAGATGATTGTTGTTGTTCAGGGTGCTGAGGAGAGTTGTGTGTTTCAGTCTCCATTTCCTCCTCAGCAGCAAAAATTTCTTCATCCCCAAAATCTACCATCTCCTCATTGGATTCTTCATCCATGAGATTCTGAATATCCGCAAGATTAGGAACCTTGGTTGAACCCGGCTCCCCCTCAGAAGAGGGCTTGCCTTCATTGTGGCCGGGTCCTGACCCCTCCAAGTGCACTGAGTGGGTTTTCTCAGCCTGGACTTTGGAGTCAGTTCCCGAGTGACTGGATCCACCATGAGGGGTTGTGGGTTCCGTATCAGCGGGTGGTTTGAATCCCTTTGAGTCTTTGTCCCCCTGAGTGCCTTCAAGGACTGGCGGGCGTTCTCCAGTACTATCATGAGGCAATGATTATTGATGGACCCCCTTCCCATCAGGGTTGTACTGCCCTTATGAGGTTTTAGGGTCCTTGTCTCCCTGAGATCCTGAGTGTGATTTCTCAGGACCGTAAACAGGATGTGATTGGGTGTGGGTCCCCTTCTCAGTAGAGTAGTGTTGCTCTACCGAGGGTATAGGATCCTGTACTCCCTCAGGAAAAGGCTGGGATTGACTAATTCCTTCATCGGGATGTGAGAGGTTAAAGGTTCCAGACCCCACTGACTTGTGTATGTCAGTAGGGCCATGAGGAAAGGTTTTGCCCGAGGATACTGAGGATGATTTCTCAGTATCCTCCATTGGTGTTTGTTTTAAGATCAAGAGGTTCTCAAGAGTAGGTGTCTCAGAGGTCTTGGCCGTTGTTTGCCTTTCTTTAGGCTCTGAGGCAGAGGTCTCAAGGGCGAGTGGTTTGGGTTTAACCACCTTCTTGGACCCTGCCTTCTTTTTCTTCTTCTTCTTCTTCTTCTTCTTCTGCTTTGTAGGAGAAGGAACAGGTGAGACAGCATTTGCTCCCTGAATGACCAACATCATGTATGTGGTCAGGGAGACTGGTTGTACCTCAGTAAGGTCTCTTGAATAGTTGGCTTTATGAAGGATGTCAGGTTTAGATCCCTCAACTTCAGGCATAACATAATCAGAGCCTAGTAAGTCCTGAAGCGCACAGGAAATGAACCTAGGGTAAGACATGCGTCTTTGCCTAGATTTTCCTGATAGCTTGGCTACGAGGTCTCGGAAGATTATTCCTCCGATGTCAATCTTTCTACCCTCCAGGAGACTGAACACCATCAATTGTTGTGATTGTTGAGATCGTTTAAGCCCATCTAGGATATGTTTTACAAACATCATTGATATGCACAACGGAATTAACAAAGAACAATAATGTTTAACAAGGTTTTTATTCAAACGCGCTTTCATCTTTATTCCATATTAGTTAATAAACTAACTATTACATAGATGTCTATTGTAACACCTCCAATTTCGTAATATGCAGCGGAATTCAAATTGGGTGTTACTTCATGGCACAATAGTTGAATAGTAGAAAACGATCACAATTTAGTCGTTTTAAAAGATTTATCATTCGAATATCAGAGTTTAAAAAGTAAGGTCCCAGTAGTTTCAAAGTTTATTAAATAGGTTTTCGAATGATTTTTATAGCCTTCATAAGTATCCGTGCTTCTCCGTGCCATCCGTGCTCATTGTGGACCTGAGATAAATACATGCTTAAAACGTCAACACAATGGTTGGTGAGTTCGTGGAGTTTGATAGAAAATAACTTTCTTTCAATGAATTTAAAAGGTGTATAGCGGTTGTCGAAATGAATAGTAGTTCTTTATGGAATCGATAACAAAATGAGTTGAATAAAAATCCACTAATGATTCATGTATGATCTCAAGTGATCATAAGTTTCAAGTTTTAAATGAAGATGAGCTACGTTATTATACGCTCGAAATGATGTGTTGGGTTGACTTTTAAATGTAACGATACGCCAAGCATTTTGGGTTGTCTTTTGTAGAATTCACGATTAAGTCGCATATGATAACAGTTAAAGTTCAAGTACATAATCATAACACATAGTGAAAATAATAATCTAGAGTCTGAAATCTATCAGTGTAAAGTGGTGGTTTACTAAATACAGCTGTATCCTAATATATATGAAACATTCATATATTCATAAAGTTATATTTCCCTAAGCCTCATGATACGCAAAACGTTAACAATTTCCGTAAAACGGTGGTGTCCCACCAGGGTTACTGATGGGTGTTTAAGCCCTCATGTAATAGGTGATTTGCCAATTCCTATTTTTCTCAAATATAGTGTATCACGACTAAATACGACTAACCATAAGGCATTCCGTCAAAGTATTTAGTGGGATAGGTCGTCAGCCTCTAACAGGTTTCGAAGCTGTTCACTATATTCGCGCTCACCGCAGTGATTAATGGTTCATGATCGAGGGACTTTATGGCAATAAAGTAAACTTAGGCAATATAGGTCTCAGGGTTCATAAAATATACGTATTCTGATCTTGGCAATTATTTCTAGTGAAATGTAGAAATATCATAGTAAGGTAACAGTACATTCATTTGTTATATGAATGCATACAATAAGTCTCAGTATCATGTTACATCGAACAGTTTAAAAATGTTATCTTTCAAATTCAGTGTTTACGCTAAGCAAGCAATTTGCACATATAACGAACATATATTTTCCTCAAGAGTGATTCAAACATGTAAAGCATAGTGGATGATTTTGGGTAAATCATGAGAGTTTTCAGAATAAAATATACTTAAAACAGTCAAAGCATGTATCTCCCCCAAAAGAGTTATTAAAAACAAGTGTTAAAAGTAGGGGCCACGACTCACCTGGAGCGTATCTGGCAAGATATATTTATTAGATTCATGGAAACGATCACGGAAACGTCTTTGATACGAAACCTGAATATAAGGGAAGTCTAAGATTCTGACTTACTACTAACAGTGAGTGTGATGTGAGAAATCGTAAAACGATTTGATCGGTGATATGAGTGTGATATGCTTAAAATGCCTCAAGTTAAAAATATACTATATCTATAATATTATCTTGATTCTTATATTAATCGACCAAAAATATTACTTTCTCGAAATATGCGGAAAGGATATGCAAAGTGATGTCGCTAATATTTCTAATAACGAAACTTTAAATAATGCACAACTTAAAATGAAACATGCATATGAAATGAAGGGTGAAAAATGAAAAATAAACTAAGAATGTCAAGTGAAATTAAATAGTCTTTTTCCTTTTCAGATTGTTACTCTTTTTAGTCTAACTGCGATTGCGTTACGTCGTTAGTCCTCGGTTAAGTCCAAAGTCCATAATAGTCCAAAATTTGTCCATATGTCCATGTAAAGCTTGGAGTCCAATGGTATGTTAATTTAAGTCCTCTATAAACTGTTTTCACAGATTTAGTCCATAAGTTTCACAGTTTGGCAGTGTTAGTCCTTCCAGTTAGATTGCGTTACATTTTTAGTCCTTTTTGCATAAAAATAACGGGAAAAATATTTTGAAAATTTCTATAACTTTATTAAGTTCATTTTAACTTATTTTAATTTCTTTTTTCAGAAAAGAGCTTATTTTTACATTATTGGGCCAAGTAGCGAATCAACTTAAGGCCCATTAAGAATTTTAGAGGCGAAGGCGTGTAAACTGTTTTGGGCCTGGAGTTGGGCTGTTTTTATGATTCTGAAAATATATTATATGGGCCTAGTGGGCTGTTCTAACGCAAACTCTTGTTGGGCTCAAATCTTAGCCCACCTCGGAAATCATTTGAATTTCTGAAATTGAATTTTAAAAGTAGCGACAGGCAGTTTCAAATGGATGAGTTCGATCGATATTTTGAGCTTATGGGAGGGACCTTACATAATGAAATATGTAGTTAGCTAGGTCGACTTTCGACTTGTGCAAAAATATCTATACGTTTTTTGTGAGAAATCGAAATAACTGGGGTAGATAGTGGACTAGTTGAGCGATATTTTAACAAGGAATACTTTGGAATAAGACTAAGTGTTTCTACCCGTTTTGACTTCTAGTTTCTTCACGAACCGGTTTGATTTTATTTTTAAAGGTTGTACACGTTATAAGGTGTCGTGAATAGGTTTTTCTAGTCTATCTCAACATACTACGAGTTACTAAAGTTTATACAATACGTTGCATACATGAAAGAATTTGTTATCTTTTTATATGATCGGATGGATTATAAAAGTCATGCATGGGGTGTTCTTGTACGTGAATAATGATGTAAAACAACTAAAGAGGGACTTACAAGGAGTGGGAGGGAGATCGTGGCTTGTTGGATACGAGCAGAACCAAGAAAACTTGCAACCCTTATACCGTATATAGCAAAATAATTCCTTTGATTTGAACAGAAGGAATCTCGATCAATTCTCGTGTTTCTGGGTCTTGTGGTTTGGCAAAAGGGTGCTAGAGAGCTAGAGTGTATTGCATGGGGTTGTTATAATGAATGGAAGACAAGTTGGGGAGACAAGAGGGATGAAATGGCTATGAAAGTTAAGATGATCATACGTATGGGAGTCATATATTTTAAGTCAAGTTTATCAACTTGGTGTATACAATATTATTTCTATCTTACTAACAATGGCATGTGGTCTTGGCAAAGGAATTATAGAACAATATGATGAGTTGTGTGTGATTGAGAGTGGGTGAGAGATGGTGAAATGAGGGTAGTTTTATAGAGAGAATTACAAACATTTTGTTTTCAAATCAATCATTGATAACACTGTAGGTAATGGGACACCTAAGATAGTTTCACTGACAATAGAACTATAGAAGCAAGTAGGAGTGGGTAGGTAGTAAGGGAATGTCGACATTCTTTGTACCTTATGTATCGAGTCTAGTTTTTGTGTGTACATGAGTTTGAGTCCTTGTGAGGTTTTGGTGATAATTATACTTAACAGCTTATAAATGGTCATACATGACTGTTAGAACAAGGTTAAAGCAAATCCGGTTCCAAGTGGTTCATTTTGTGGAAATTTATATAAGTCGAGTAGGTGTAAAACGTCCAAGTACTTTGGCCTCTGAATACGTACTAAATGTTCGTGTTACTAGCTAATAATGTGTATACTAGTTTCCTTGGTGGAAGGGCAGTTACGTGGTTCAAAAATATATAATAGTTGTGTTTAAAAATCGGAAGATCTAGAGTTGTTTTGGGAGGGTATGTGGTTGGTCGAGTTCCATAAAATTTATAAGGTTAAAACTGAGTTTGGTGTGGCCTTGGATCGTGTGGTCTTGGATAGCGATGTTAGGCCTGAAACAGTGGGCGAGGGATTGGGCTTTGACCCGTGTGGTGTGGCTGAGCATTTAGTCTACTTGGTTTATATTAGTGAAATGTGATTTGTGTAATATGTAATTAAGTTATAGATATATTAGTTTTAACTATAATTTGTAAATTGTGTAAATGGCGACTTTGTGAACTATTAGTCGTTGTGAAATAAGTATGTTCCGTAATGTACGTCGTGAACTAGTGTAGTCATTTTATAAGTACTTATAATTGTTTGTAAAATTTGGATTTTGTGAGAATGATGTTTCGTGAATAATTGTGTATTGACGTAAGCGTCATTATTTGGTAAGTATTGTGAAGACGTAACGTGGTAAAAATAATTTAAAAAAATTTAAATTTCCCGTAGAAATGGGTTTTGGCAAATAGTAATACGAGGTTATTATTAAATAAATGAGGATTATCATAACGGATTTTCGTGGGATCCTACAGTATCTACCCCTAAATTTTGAACTTCGTCCCGAAGTTCAGTTCGTGATAGGTGTTGAAAAATGTAGTGTTCCGAGGTGAGAGTTTATGTAAAAATGTTGTCGAGAGATTTCCTATTTGAATATCAAAGAGGCGAGATCCAACTGGATTTATTCGTACTAGACGAAATAAATTCGAATGTCTGGTCAACAATTGAATTCGTAGGCTACGAATAGTGAAAATAACGGTCGAGGGTAGGAAATATTTAGCACTTAATGTTTAGTGTTCTAACGGTCGAGACTAGGGGATTTTTAATGGTAGTGATTTGAAATTTAATGATCGTGAATAGTAAAATAATGGCTAGTTTCTCCACTTATATTCCCTATTTATCTTTTCCTATAAATATCCTATCTACTTTTTCCCTTTTCACCTTTTCGATTCGTCCCTTTCATTCAACTTCATTTCTTCCGAAAAATACACCATGCCGCCGATCGCCATTGCCGTAGCCACCGTGTACATTGTCCTTGTCGCCATTTATCTGGCCTTCTTCCCCGATGAAAACTCTGATTACTTCATCGCATCTCTGGTGTTCATTGTCCCTCTCACAGTTTTAGCGATTAACGTGGATAAACTGCTGGGGTGAGAATCTCGAGCTAGTGTGGTTAGAATGTAGCTTTGTTGTGTGTCGATGTAACCTTTAATGAATGTGGAATAAAATCTCGTTTATGTTTAGTTATAAGTCTCGATATAGCTTTTAATATTTTGTTGTATTTATGACGCAGAATAATCAAGGTGCTTCATCCTATGGTGGCTCTTGCTATTGTTGGGTTGGCGGTGGTTTTTGTTTCTATGGCAGGCCAACCTATTGAAGATTCTATGCCTTATATTGTGTTTATTGTACTATTAGCACTTCCGATGTTAATCATTTCGCTATGTATTAACTTCCATGGTTTTTAATGAAATTTATGTTATTTGTGCTTTCCACATATTGTTGTGAATTTTTAAAGTTTCTACATTCGTATTTTTCGTATGAGAGAATAATGGGTAATGAGTGTAGATCTGACTGGGGTTGGCTAAAAGTGAGGTTTATAAATAAATTATTTTGTCTCGAGATTCTGTTTTTGGAATGAAAATTGTTATTCTATCGCGTTTTGAAAATAGACATGATTCATAATTTTTGAAAATCACAAATTTATGGGGTATCCTACCCATCAAACAAAGAGTTTGTAAGTAATAGATTTTTAACAATGAGGGTTTCGGATGAGAACTTGATGAATGTAAAGATAGTTCTTGAACTTTAGCTTTTGTAAAGAAAAACTTGTTAGATAAAGTTTTTAGTGACAATCTAGAATCGGTTCCAAGGTTTTTTTTTTTTTTTTTTTTTTTTTTTTTTTTTTATGATAACCAAGGGTGCGTTAGGTTACTGTAGCCATGGGCTGAGGCCCAAACGTTTCAAGGGTAAGTTTGGTTTGGCGAATATGAAATGTTGAACACACGTTCCATGACATATATGTTTACGAGGTAGTTTCGAGATTATCGAAATCTCGTATAATGCTTGAGAGTTTTGAGAGGGCGTTAGGAGGTTCACAATTTCCTAGGGATTGAGGAGTCAAATCGTACGGAAAGTGTTATTCATACGTGGCGCGTTCATGATTTTTAAGTCATGGTGTGGCGTGTTTAACGCGATTTGTTCCTGCCTCTTGCGTTGAAATGCGAAAATCAAAGTAGAATTTTTTTCACGTATCCTAGAACTAGTTGCTAGTTTTTAATAGACACAAATTTTTGAAAGTTTTACCGTTCGAATACAAACGGTTATATTTCTCAGAATAGAATAATTGAAAAAAAATAAAAATATATATATATATATATATATATATATATATATATATATATATATATATATATATATTTTTTTTTTTTTTTTTCAAACCCTTATAAATACCATTGGCATGCTTGTGTTATCCATACACACACAATCAATGGCTTGTAAACTACCACATACCGCTGAACAATTTCAATTGTTTATCAAGGCAGAAACTGAGGGTAGTGACGTGGATCGTCAAAATGCTATTGTGAAGGTCATCCTGCAGTTTGAGGCTATGAAACAACTGAAACGACGACTTAGAGAAAGCTATGCCATGTGCACAGACATTTCAGACGATAGGAAGTATGTGATCGACACGTTTTTGTATGATGAATATTGTAGGGATGCTGCTGTCATCGAATCGCTGTGGGCTTGTGTTCATCAGATAGATGACCAGGTTTCCAACAAGATCCGTTGGAGTTTGGAAGAGAATGTTGAAGCTGCTAGGGTTGAACATCAACGACAACAACAACAACAACAAAATCCACCACTACCACAACAGCAACAACAACCACATCTACAACAAGGTGCATCAAGTTCATCTACACCAAGGGTGGTTGTGCAACAACATTTGCCTCATCTGGATCACTTCCAGCCAAGTTTCGAGGAAAATGTGGCAGTTGATGATGGTGGTTGGACTTCTGACATGGAGCGGAATCTGAGCAGGTTGGAAGCTCAATGGGAAGAAGAGAAGTTGGCGAGCTTTGATCCTTATGATGACGGTTATCATTCCAACAATTCTCAAACCTGGGATCATCCGGACTACCTTTGAAGTCTATGTTTATGTGATGTTTTAATCCAGCATCGTTTGTAATGTTTAAGTATTTCTGTCAAGTTTATTTGAATAATATGGTGTTTGAATTTAATTGAGATTACTGTAGAATTTACATTGCCTGAGATTGAAATTTAGGGGTCACTGTATCACTTACAGTGTTTAAGAAAAATAGAGGCCACTGTATTTACTCACAATGTCTGCTAAGGAAATAGAGACCATTAGAGTTTTGTGATAAATTCAAAGTGGTAAGACGTAAGGTTACGAAGAAATTTTGAGACCATTGTACATACAATGTCTGGGAGTTTAGAGGGAGCATCATGAAATTCACAACGTTAGAGGAATGAGTAGGACCATTGTGTAGTTCATAGTGTCTTAATAGTGGATGAATTTATTGTAATCTTATGTGAAATTTGTTATTTCCCAGTTAACACAACTTGGAAAAATTTTCCTTTGGAATAACTATTGTTATTCTTTTATGAATTTTCACATGGTTTCCAATTACAAGGATCTGTGCGGGTAACCTACCCGTTAAACAAAAGAGTTTTGTTGATAACAGATTCTTACACAGAGATATTCGAATGAGGATTCGGTGTATGTAGAGAAAGTTGCTGAATCCCAGCTTTTAGGGGATGAAAAATCTTGTTTGTCCTTGTGTGAGGAATAGTTAATGCAAGTGGCTAGAATAGTAAGAGTTAGTATTACGATAAGAGTGTTGCTTTGAACCCGTATAGTAACATCATGTGTTAATGTTTTATTGCATTATTAACTTGTGTATTCTTGTTGTACAGGATATTCGAGGTGTTGAACCCAGTCGTGGTTCTTGTTCTTGCTGGTGTAGTGGTGTTTTTCATTGGTATAACGGGTCAATCGATTGGTGATGTTATGCCTTTCTTAGTGATATTCGTAATGTTAGTATTACCAACGCTAATTATATCATTATGTATCAATATTTATGGTTTCTAATGAGAGTTATGCCGTGTGTTTGATGAATTTTCGTGGTTATTGGTTTCATACTAGTGCCCTTACAGATAAAAATAAGCCCACTTATTTATAATTCGTTATTTACATAGAGAGGCGTCCCAAACAATGTAAATGAGGAAATATAAACTTATGGTTCAGCGCTTTACAATTTCTTTATTTAAATAAAAGGCATCCCAATCATTCAAATAAAGACATTGTAAATCATCCTACTTAAGAATTTTTGATTTAACACTCGTACCAATCCACACAATAATCCATGCGCGGATTTTTCGGAAATACAGAATGATTTAAACAATTTATATAGTCTAAGGAAAACACACGTGGAAATAAGTGTTGACCCGAGTCGTTTGTCCCGACGAAGGTCGAATGGAATTTGTGTTCCCGGGACGTGATTCGTGTAGTGAATGTGAATAAGAGTGATTGATTTTTGATTTTACACTACAAACAATGAAATATGAAATAAAAACAACTAATTATGCTAAGGAAACAACTAAGCTAAGCATGTAATACTAAGAACGAAAATCGGATTTAAAAACGTTACGCGACGAATTTTAAAAACGTAAATAAAAATGATTTTCTAAAATTTAAGCCCTAAAAATGAAAATTAATTTTTCCTATATTAAAAATGATAAAAGAAAATTTTTGGAAAAAGAAAAATATTTTTTTGACTTTTTAATAATTTTTTATGAATTTAAATCTAATTTAAACTAATTAAATGCTTTAAAAATATTAAAACTAATTGGAAAAATCTGAAAATTTTTGAGTAAATCTAATTTTAAATAAGAAATCTAGGAAAAATAATTTCAAAAGCTGAATAAGTCTGAATAAGCTAAAACAGTGCAATAAGCTAATGGAAATAAGCTAAAATTAAGCAAACATAAGCCAAAAATTATCGAAAGCTCAAAACAAAAATATTATACTACTGGAAGCATAAATGAACTGAAAATTGGAAAACAAGCATAAGCAATAAGCCAGAAATAAGTTGCACAGATTCTAAACTTATGGCAGTTTCAAATGGTGATCAACCCCCTTTTCAGCCTCTAATTAAGCTACCAAATAAGCACTTAAGGTAAATCCCAGATAATAATCTCAAAGTCTATATGAAACTCTACCCTAAAACCTAATATGCCCAATTTTTGAACTGATTTGCTATTCTAATTGATGCTCAGAACAGAGATGATTTGAGCCTGAGTTTAGTGCAGACTTAGGAAAACTCAGATGAGGCTTATTGTGGTCCTGATAAAAGCTTATGAATAAGCTACAAATAAGGATCTGAACTCAAAAACTAAAAACTAGCATCAATAACATCCTATATATCAACTATCAAACAAAATGACCCAGACAAATAAGTAGAAAAAGAGAGAAGAATAAGCTAAATAACACACCTATTTGTGCAGATCTGTTACAGCAGAGGTGGGATAGACAACTCTGTCCATGCTTTCTTAAAATGAACAAACTACTGGATCTGCATTATGTAAACTGAGAAGCAACTAAATTCACCAAAACATGTGCACTAAAGTAGAATCACTAATAGGGATCATGTAATGACAAATTTGAATCTACTCTTAGCACCTATGATCAATAACCTCAAAGCATAACAAAAACACTTAAAATCTATAACCTATAGCTTTATTAACCTAATCAAACACTAAATCAGACCTACTCTACTTGCAATGGAACAGTGGAGAGTATCTATGACCAAAACAGAACATATTCCCAAACACCCTATTAACTACTAATTATGAAAAATCATTTTCTAAACTATAACTTTAAATTGCAAAACATTTCAGACACATTTCAGATTAAAACACAAGGAAACAATCATCAGTTTAGAACCTGAATAAGCCAGATAAGCAGTTGGCTGAATGTTTGACTGTTTGACTTTTTAGTACGAAAATCAGGCTCAAATGAGAACAATTAGCAAAGCAAATTCAAAACTTAATTTCAAAATTAAATAAGCACTAATTAACAGAATAAGCTCTAAAATAAGAACAATAAGCAATTTGAACAATACCTTTGACCAAAGTTGACTTGAATTAAAAACCGAAAATGAAAGTACAATTCTGAAAACTGAATGAGAAATTACAAAAGCTGAAATAATAAGCTGCCTACTACATTAATCCTACCCTAAATCCTAAAATTTAACCTACTGACTAACTAGCTAACCCTCCATACGTGAGTGAGGTGGCTATTTATAGTCATCCACAGAACCTTCTGGGTCTCTCAATAAAGCAATCCAAGCCCTTCAATCATCCCTTGCTCTCCAAGCCTCAATCTCATCCGTTAGATCCTTTAGTGAGGTGGCTCGGCCAATCAGCAGGCTCCACGTGTCATTCTATTGCTGTCAGTCCTTCTAGAAACGCGTGCAAGGACTAGATTGCCCTTAATTGCGGTGAAAATCTGGGGAGGGTAAATTAGGGTTCGTCGGGTGTAAAGTAATTTCTGGGTAAAGAGATAGATTGGGGGTGCGGGTTATTTATTGTTTGACTGGTGATTTAACCTTTTGACCGGGTTTGTGTTGGGTCAAGTTTCGGGTTTAGTTAAAGAAATGGTGGACAGGCTTGGGTAGTTGGGTTAAAGATGTGGTGTAATGGGCTGTTGGACTTAAAATATGGGCTAGAGTGTGTTGAATTGGGTTTGTGTATGGGTTGGGATTGAGTTATAAAATAAGTGGGTTGGGTGGATTGTTTAAGGGTCCGGTTTAAGGAAGTTTTAAGGGATTTAAGGTTTATTATTTTAGGGACTATTTTTGTAATTTGCTGAAAGTTAAGTGCTAAAATTGCCAATTCCTTCAAAGGTGATCTAAGGGCTGAATTTGACAACTTCTGATAGATGGAGGACCTCGGTTGACTTTTTGACCATAATTTCTTTCCGGCATCGGCTATAATTATCAATTCCATATCTCGTGCTCGTTTTCCCGGGTCTTTCTTTGTTTTTGTCCCTTTTTCACGATATCCATGCCTGCATATGTAAAAACACAAAAACACAATATATTTGGCATAATTGGTTAGTTTTTGGTCTATTTGGGTCCGGTTTTGGTCAAATAAAGGTATGTGTTTAAGCACATACCAAATTCCCCCAGACTAAGCTATTGCAATGTCCTCATGCAATGTTATAAAAACACGTTTTTGAAACCGAAAATTTCCAATCTCTTTTTACTAACTTTGAGAAGTAGCAAAATTTTCAAAAGAGATCAAGAAATCTTAAGCTTTAAAAACTCCCCGATTTTCCTTTTTATTCTATTTTTGTATTTTTCTTATTATTCATGTGACGGCTTTTGTTGACGATCATTATCTAACGATAACTTTTAGGGTCTTCGAGCAGGAAACACGACTCATAAAGAAGTGACCATACGGATAAAATTCGTCGTTCCTGATTTTTCACGAGTCCCCAAACTAAGCTTAAAAACGAAATCATTGTCATTTACAAGTTAGATTGCCAACACTACTCAGAAAGCTAATTGTGGACTTCTCGTTCCCAAATTCCTATTTTCCTCTATTTATTTTATTTTTGGTGAGAAATGAATTTCTTCGAATTCTCATTTCGATAATTTATAGTCCGATAAAGATACCTAGTTTAGACGCTAAGTAGTTTCCAAACCTTCCCTCGAAAACCGTTGCATACAAAAATGAGGTCTACATCAAGGTCTCTGATTTAACACGATTTTGAGGATATCCCTTTTATTTGCGACCGAAACAACTCATCTACGAGTCCAGAGACAGAAGCCTTTATTAGGATACCTCGGAGTCGAAATTTGGCATTTTTAACATTATTAAGCACATATTATTATTGATCCTTGGCCCTTTATAACAATCACAACATCGGCTGCGAACTGGCAAGATGTGATAGTCTATTATGACCTTGGAATTTTTCCTCTGCCTTTATTAGAAGTCTACAACATCGGCTGCGAACCGGCAAGATGTAGAAAACTTTTTATGGCTTTGGATTATTATTATACATTATCATATTCATTAATTATTTTCCAAACCCCAAGTCCTACGGCTTTTATAACAATCCCAACATCGGTTGCGAGCCGGCAAGATGGAATAGTCTATTACACCGTAACACTAGCAGTACCTTGATGTGTACCCAACTCTCATAAGCAAGAATTCTCTAAGGAAGAAATAAAAACTAATTATCACCAAAACCAAAATAGCTTTAATTATTCCTAGATTTCTATTTTTGAGTGAAACAAGCTTATGGGAACAAAAAGCCACAAGTAACTTCGATGAGCTCTAAAGAGATCCAACTACTCCACGTTTAGCAATCTAACTTATAAACAACTCTATCATTTCTCGCTCTTCGCAAATTTAAAATCTTAAATAATAAGATCCGCGAATGCTTAGCCTTATAATCAAGCCATGCATATATAAAGTCAAATACGGGAACTTGCAAACTCTTAAAAAGAATTCGCGTTTTATAGCTCCTAGTGTAAGAGACTAGCACGAGCTTATAGATTATAAATGGTTAAGGAGACAAGCTAGGGCTCAACACGCCCGGTCAAGTCAGAATTTTATTCCTACTCTCTCCAGCGGAAAATCAACAAAAATGTCAAAATTTATTATATTTTTGCAAAAATTTTTAAATTTTCTTCAATTTTTTGGATTTTTTCAATTTTGGAGGAAAAACGGGGTTGCATGAGAAAACGGCAAAAAATGCAAGGCAAAAATCAAATCGAAAGATTACCCCCCCAGACTAAAACGAGACATTGTCCTCAATGTCTTAAAGGTAAGGGTTCTCCTACATAAACCTAAGGCCGTTTATGAATTATGCCAAAGATAAACGTTAAACGATAAGATTTAGGATATCGGATGAGCAACGGATGATGAAACTCGAGTAGCGTGAAGGAAACTACGAGCACGAGAGTCTTCATCATCGGGCATTCCTGGACACATCACAGAAAAACACGAAACACAAGATATGGAAGAGGAGACGTCTTCATGATTTATTAAGAAAAGAGAAAAGAAGATAGATGGATAAGCATGGGGTGCCTCCCACGAAGCGCTTGTTTTTGGTTACCGAGTCACATGAGCTTGACTCGACCCCGAATTTATTTGTTCTTGGGGGAGCAAGTGGAAGAAATAATCTCAATCGGACTTTCGTTCAAGATGTTTGGATAAACATTGAAGCACACGAAAGTTCCACTCCGATGAGATACCCGCGGCTTAAAAGAAGAAGAGATGCCGGGGTCAAAGACAGTATCTTCACTCCCGAAGGAATGAAAGATAGGAGAAATCACCGGGTAGGTGAAGAAAGGGAGAAGGATCTTAATCACAATGAAGATCCATTCTTCCTCCTCAAGATTACCATTTTTCTGATCATGAATATCAACATTGAAGCTCTTATGGTTATAATCAACAAAGACCTCGGGCGGGAGGGTCGGGAGGATATCATCGACAAGTAAACTCTCATGATAGAGTACATCTCCCCCCGGGTCAGGATCTTCATCAATATCAAAGTAATCATACTCCGGTGGAGGTATGATATGAGTGAGTTCTTCTGAGAACTCCTCATGAAGAGATTCGAGAATACGAGGAGAATCTGTGAGCTCCGGTATGGGCTCATCAAGATTAGAAAGAAGATCCTCCTCGCCCTCAACGTCCTCTAACCCTTCATCGAAAAGAGGATTAACTACACTGAAAGTGTACTCTTCATTATATTCAAAAAGAGGGTTAGAGAAAATTTCGGAAGTAATTTCGGAAACGTCAAGGGAATCTCCATAAGATTGAAAATTGCTTTCATCGTCGGATATTTCCTCGGACTCACTTGGGATTGGAACGAGGTTCTCAACATTGTCTGATTCCGTTGCCGGAATAGTGTCGAGATGCTCGTCCCTCATTTTTAGAGAGTCCTTGGGTTTCTTAGAAGGAAGGACGGGAGTGATTTCTGTTGACGGCTCCTTATAATATATCCCAATAGAATCCTCGTCATCATCGTCATCGTAATAAGCGAATGTCATATTGGCACAATGAAGGTTCTCTACTGGTCGAGACGTTTCCCTCTCTTCGTGATAGGACGAGTCAACAGGAGGATCTTGTTTTTGAGTTATAAGAATCCTCTCCTGAAGACGGTTTATTTCAGCTAGAAGGTTCATGTTGAATTGATTTTGAGCATTTATCTGTTCAGCTCTAGTAGTTAAAAACCTTTGAAGAAGAAGGTCATGAGGGGTTGTGTATTGTGAAGGTTGGTCAAAACCGGATAAGTCATGATTGTTATAAGGAATATGCTCATAGTGCATGTTCTCAGTTTGACAATCAGAACCATAATGGGGACCTCCACAATATTCACAACAGTATGTCTCCATCTGATGTTGTGGGGGCTGGTTAAAAAAGTCGGTTGTTTCATGGTAGGAATAAGGATTTTGGTCATAGACAAACCCGTTTCCCGATTCCACCATGCTACAACCGGAACAATTCTCGCCATTTGGAGGACCCCCACACCATTCACAAGAATACGGGTAAGATGAAGACATAAAGAAGAGGAATTAAACGGATAGAGGGATAGAGATAAAGAATCAAACGGATAAGAGGATTAAGAAGAATATTTTTGGATTTTTAAATTTAGAAACATGGAAAATCTCAAAAGAAAAATGGAAAATAAATTTGAAAAGAAAAATCTTTTTGGATTTTTATATTAAAGGAAAAATTAGAATTATTATATTTTTGTTGATCGTTGATCAACCGTACTCGTTTCTTTCAAAACTACGCGCAGCGTGGCGGGAGAGAAGAATGGATCTCTCTTCGGTCTGCAATTTAATGTCAAGACCTCCTTAAACCCCGTGTATAGGTTGTAGTAAAGAAATAATCTGAGAAACGTTTAACTTTCCGATCTCTTTTGTTGTTTATTTCGGAATGGTTTACAACCGCCCTCCTTCAACGGAAGACCGAGGATTTATTATTAATGGTGAAAACACTTTAGGAAAAGTGTTTTATTTATTTTCTTTTTGTATTTTTATTTTTTATAAAAACGATAACTTCCGAGGAAGGGTCTTCAAAACACGATTCGACGAACGAAATCACGAACTCACTTCAACCTTCCCCGGCAGCGGCGCCAAAAATTTGATTTAAACAATTTATATAGTCTAAGGAAAACACACGTGGAAATATGTGTTGACCCGAGTCGTTTGTCCCGACGAAGGTCGAATGGAATTTGTGTTCCCGGGACGTGATTCGTGTAGTGAATGTGAATAAGAGTGATTGATTTTTGATTTTACACTACAAACAATGAAATATGAAATAAAAACAACTAATTATGCTAAGGAAACAACTAAGCTAAGCATGTAATACTAAGAACGAAAATCGGATTTAAAAACGTTACGCGACGAATTTTAAAAACGTAAATAAAAATGATTTTCTAAAATTTAAGCCCTAAAAATGAAAATTAATTTTTCCTATATTAAAAATGATAAAAGAAAATTTTTGGAAAAAGAAAAATATTTTTTTGACTTTTTAATAATTTTTTATGAATTTAAATCTAATTTAAACTAATTAAATGCTTTAAAAATATTAAAACTAATTGGAAAAATCTGAAAATTTTTGAGTAAATCTAATTTTAAATAAGAAATCTAGGAAAAATAATTTCAAAAGCTGAATAAGTCTGAATAAGCTAAAACAGTGCAATAAGCTAATGGAAATAAGCTAAAATTAAGCAAACATAAGCCAAAAATTATCGAAAGCTCAAAACAAAAATATTATACTACTGGAAGCATAAATGAACTGAAAATTGGAAAACAAGCATAAGCAATAAGCCAGAAATAAGTTGCACAGATTCTAAACTTATGGCAGTTTCAAATGGTGATCAACCCCCTTTTCAGCCTCTAATTAAGCTACCAAATAAGCACTTAAGGTAAATCCCAGATAATAATCTCAAAGTCTATATGAAACTCTACCCTAAAACCTAATATGCCCAATTTTTGAACTGATTTGCTATTCTAATTGATGCTCAGAACAGAGATGATTTGAGCCTGAGTTTAGTGCAGACTTAGGAAAACTCAGATGAGGCTTATTGTGGTCCTGATAAAAGCTTATGAATAAGCTACAAATAAGGATCTGAACTCAAAAACTAAAAACTAGCATCAATAACATCCTATATATCAACTATCAAACAAAATGACCCAGACAAATAAGTAGAAAAAGAGAGAAGAATAAGCTAAATAACACACCTATTTGTGCAGATCTGTTACAGCAGAGGTGGGATAGACAACTCTGTCCATGCTTTCTTAAAATGAACAAACTACTGGATCTGCATTATGTAAACTGAGAAGCAACTAAATTCACCAAAACATGTGCACTAAAGTAGAATCACTAATAGGGATCATGTAATGACAAATTTGAATCTACTCTTAGCACCTATGATCAATAACCTCAAAGCATAACAAAAACACTTAAAATCTATAACCTATAGCTTTATTAACCTAATCAAACACTAAATCAGACCTACTCTACTTGCAATGGAACAGTGGAGAGTATCTATGACCAAAACAGAACATATTCCCAAACACCCTATTAACTACTAATTATGAAAAATCATTTTCTAAACTATAACTTTAAATTGCAAAACATTTCAGACACATTTCAGATTAAAACACAAGGAAACAATCATCAGTTTAGAACCTGAATAAGCCAGATAAGCAGTTGGCTGAATGTTTGACTGTTTGACTTTTTAGTACGAAAATCAGGCTCAAATGAGAACAATTAGCAAAGCAAATTCAAAACTTAATTTCAAAATTAAATAAGCACTAATTAACAGAATAAGCTCTAAAATAAGAACAATAAGCAATTTGAACAATACCTTTGACCAAAGTTGACTTGAATTAAAAACCGAAAATGAAAGTACAATTCTGAAAACTGAATGAGAAATTACAAAAGCTGAAATAATAAGCTGCCTACTACATTAATCCTACCCTAAATCCTAAAATTTAACCTACTGACTAACTAGCTAACCCTCCATACGTGAGTGAGGTGGCTATTTATAGTCATCCACAGAACCTTCTGGGTCTCTCAATAAAGCAATCCAAGCCCTTCAATCATCCCTTGCTCTCCAAGCCTCAATCTCATCCGTTAGATCCTTTAGTGAGGTGGCTCGGCCAATCAGCAGGCTCCACGTGTCATTCTATTGCTGTCAGTCCTTCTAGAAACGCGTGCAAGGACTAGATTGCCCTTAATTGCGGTGAAAATCTGGGGAGGGTAAATTAGGGTTCGTCGGGTGTAAAGTAATTTCTGGGTAAAGAGATAGATTGGGGGTGCGGGTTATTTATTGTTTGACTGGTGATTTAACCTTTTGACCGGGTTTGTGTTGGGTCAAGTTTCGGGTTTAGTTAAAGAAATGGTGGACAGGCTTGGGTAGTTGGGTTAAAGATGTGGTGTAATGGGCTGTTGGACTTAAAACATGGGCTAGAGTGTGTTGAATTGGGTTTGTGTATGGGTTGGGATTGAGTTATAAAATAAGTGGGTTGGGTGGATTGTTTAAGGGTCCGGTTTAAGGAAGTTTTAAGGGATTTAAGGTTTATTATTTTAGGGACTATTTTTGTAATTTGCTGAAAGTTAAGTGCTAAAATTGCAATTTCTTCAAAGGTGATCTAAGGGCTGAATTTGACAACTTCTGATAGATGGAGGACCTCGGTTGACTTTTTGACCATAATTTCTTTCCGGCATCGGCTATAATTATCAATTCCATATCTCGTGCTCGGTTTCCCGGGTCTTCCTTTGTTTTTGTCCCTTTTTCACGATATCCGTGCCTGCATATGTAAAAACACAAAAACACAATATATTTGGCATAATTGGTTAGTTTTTGGTCTATTTGGGTCCGGTTTTGGTCAAATAAAGGTATGTGTTTAAGCACATACCACAGAAAAATTTATTTCTCACGTATCTATAAAGATACAAATAAGATAATTAAAGGTGGTTGGTACGGTACTCGAAATAGTTGGTGAGTATATGCATCAATATATTAGAGTGTTGGTGTAGCAAAACTATCTAGAAGTCATATAAGCGTCTGGCGGATGGTAAGCACGGAGAGCGAAAGGCTATAAAATGTTTTGTTTGTAAAAGTAGTTATAGTTCGGACCTCATTTAGACCCGTTTCTCTATAACTGTAGCTCTGATACCAATCTGTGACACCCCTAATTTCGTAATATGCAGCGGAATTCAAATTGGGTGTTACTTCATGGCACAATAGTTGAATAGTAGAAAACGATCACAATTTAGTCGTTTTAAAAGATTTATCATTCGAATATCAGAGTTTACAAAGTAAGGTCCCAGTAGTTTCAAAGTTTATTAAATAGGTTTTCGAATGATTTTTATAGCCTTCATAAGTATCCGTGCTTCTCCGTGCCATCCGTGCTCATTGTGGACCTGAGATAAATACATGCTTAAAACGTCAACACAATGGTTGGTGAGTTCGTGGAGTTTGATAGAAAATAACTTTCTTTCAATGAATTTAAAAGGTGTATAGCGGTTGTCGAAATGAATAGTAGTTCTTTATGGAATCGATAACAAAATGAGTTGAATAAAAATCCACTAATGATTCATGTATGATCTCAAGTGATCATAAGTTTCAAGTTTTAAATGAAGATGAGCTACGTTATTATACGCTCGAAATGATGTGTTGGGTTGACTTTTAAATGTAACGATACGCCAAGCATTTTGGGTTGTCTTTTGTAGAATTCACGATTAAGTCGCATATGATAACAGTTAAAGTTCAAGTACATAATCATAACACATAATGAAAATAATAATCTAGAGTTTGAAATCTATCAGTGTAAAGTGGTGGTTTACTAAATACAGCTGTATCCTAATATATATGAAACATTCATATATTCATAAAGTTATATTGCCCTAAGCCTCATGATACACAAAACGTTAAAAATTTCCGTAAAACGGCGGTGTCCCACCAGGGTTACTGATGGGTGTTTAAGCCCTCATGTAATAGGTGATTTGCCAATTCCTATTTTTCTCAAATATAGTGTATCACGACTAAATACGACTAACCATAAGGCATTCCGTCAAAGTATTTAGTGGGATAGGTCGTCAGCCTCTAACAGGTTTCGAAGCTGTTCACTATATTCGCGCTCACCGCAGTGATTAATGGTTCATGATCGAGGGACTTTATGGCAATAAAGTAAACTTAGGCAATATAGGTCTCAGGGTTCATAAAATATACGTATTCTGATCTTGGCGATTATTTCTAGTGAAATGTAGAAATATCATAGTAAGGTAACAGTACATTCATTTGTTATATGAATGCATACAATAAGTCTCAGTATCATGTTACATCGAACAGTTTAAAAATGTTATCTTTCAAATTCAGTGTTTACGCTAAGCAAGCAATTTGCACATATAACGAACGTATATTTTCCTCAAGAGTGATTCAAACATGTAAAGCATAGTGGATGATTTTGGGTAAATCATGAGAGTTTTCAGAATAAAATATACTTAAAACAATCAAAGCATGTATCTCCCCCAAAAGAGTTATTAAAAACAAGTGTTAAAAGTAGGGGCCACGACTCACCTGGAGCGTATCTGGCAAGATATATTTATTAGATTCATGGAAACGATCACGGAAACGTCTTTGATACGAAACCTGAATATAAGGGAAGTCTAAGATTCTGACTTACTACTAACAGTGAGTGTGATGTGAGAAATCGTAAAACGATTTGATCGGTGATATGAGTGTGATATGCTTAAAATGCCTCAAGTTAAAAATATATTATATCTATAATATTATCTTGATTCTTATATTAATCGACCAAAAATATTACTTTCTCGAAATATGCGGAAAGGATATGCAAAGTGATGTCGCTAATATTTCTAATAACGAAACTTTAAATAATGCACAACTTAAAATGAAACATGCATATGAAATGAAGGGTGAAAAATGAAAAATAAACTAAGAATGTCAAGTGAAATTAAATAGTCTTTGTCCTTTTCAGATTGTTACTCTTTTTAGTCTAACTGCGATTGCGTTACATCGTTAGTCCTCGGTTAAGTCCAAAGTCCATAATAGTCCAAAATTTGTCCATATGTCCATGTAAAGGTTGGAGTCCAATGGTATGTTAATTTAAGTCCTCTATAAATTGTTTTCACAGATTCAGTCCATAAGTTTCACAGTTTGGCAGTGTTAGTCCTTCCAGTTAGATTGCGTTACATTTTTAGTCCTTTTTGCATAAAAATAACGGGAAAAATATTTTGAAAATTTCTATAACTTTATTAAGTTATTTTTAACTTATTTTAATTTCTTATTTCAGAAAAGAGCTTATTTTTACATTATTGGGCCAAGTAGCGAATCAACTTAAGGCCCATTAAGAATTTTAGAGGCGAGGGCGTGTAAACTATTTTGGGCCTGGAGTTGGGCTGTTTTTATGATTCTGAAAATATATTATATGGGCCTAGTGGGCTGTTCTAACGCAAACTCTTGTTGGGCTTAAATCTTAGCCCACCTCGGAAATCATTTGAATTTATGAAATTGAATTTTAAAAGTAGCGACAGGCAGTTTCAAATGGATGAGTTCGATCGATATTTTGAGCTTATGGAAGGGACCTTACAGAATGAAATATGTAGTTAGCTAGGTCGACTTTCGACTTGTGCAAAAATATCTATACGTTTTGTGTGAGAAATCGAAATAACTGGGGTAGATAGTGGACTAGTTGAGCGATATTTTAACAAGGAATACTTTGGAATAAGACTAAGTGTTTCTACCCGTTTTGACTTCTAGTTTCTTCACGAACCGGTTTGATTTTATTTTTAAAGGTTGTACACGTTATAAGGTGTCGTGAATAGGTTTTTCTAGTCTATCTCAACATACTACGAGTTACTAAAGTTTATACAATACGTTGCATACATGAAAGAATTTGTTATCTTTTTATATGATCGGATGGATTATAAAAGTCATGCATGGGGTGTTCTTGTACGTGAATAATGATGTAAAACAACTAAAGAGGGACTTACAAGGAGTGGGAGGGAGATCGTGGCTCGTTGGATACGAGCAGAACCAAGAAAACTTGCAACCCTTATACCGTATATAGCAAAATAATTCCTTTGATTTGAACAGAAGGAATCTCGATCAATTCTAGTGTTTCTAGGTCTTGTGGTCTGGCAAAAGGGTGCTAGAGAGCTAGAGTGTATTGCATGGGGTTGTTATAATGAATGGAAGACAAGTTGGGGAGACAAGAGGGATGAAATGGCTATGAAAGTTAAGATGATCATACGTATGGGAGTCATATATTTTAAGTCAAGTTTATCAACTTGGTGTATACAATATTATTTCTAGCTTACTGACAGTGGCATGTGGTCTTGGCAAAGGAATTATAGAACAATATGATGAGTTGTGTGTGATTGAGAGTGGGTGAGAGATGGTGAAATGAGGGTAGTTTTATAGAGAGAATTACACACGTTTTGTTTTCAACTCAATCATTGATAGCACTGTAGGTAATGGGACACCTAAGATAGTTTCACTGACAATAGAACTATAGAAGCAAGTGGGAGTGGGTAGGTAGTAAGGGAATGTCGACATTCTTTGTACCTTATGTATCGAGTCTAGTTTTTGTGTGTACATGATTTTGAGTCCTTGTGAGGTTTTGGTGATAATTATACTTAACAGCTTATAAATGGTCATACATGACTGTTAGAACAAGGTTAAAGCAAATCCGGTTCCAAGTGGTTCATTTTGTGGAAATTTATATAAGTCGAGTAGGTGTAAAACGTCCAAGTACTTTGGCCTCTGAATACGTACTAAATGTTCGTGTTACTAGCTAATAATGTGTATACTAGTTTCCTTGGTGGAAGGGCAGTTACGTGGTTCAAAAATATATAATAGTTGTGTTTAAAAATCGGAAGATCTCGAGTTGTTTTGGGAGGGTATGTGGTTGGTCGAGTTCCATAAAATTTATAAGGTTAAAACTGAGTTTGGTGTGGCCTTGGATCGTGTGGTCTTGGATAGCGATGTTGGGCCTGAAATAGTGGGTGAGGGATTGGGCTTTGACCCGTGTGGTGTGGCTGAGCAGTTAGTCTACTTGGTTTATATTGGTGAAATGTGATTTGTGTAATATGTAATTAAGTTATAGATATATTAGTTTTAACTATAATTTGTAAATTGTGTAAATGGCGACTTTGTGAACTATTAGTCGTTGTGAAATAAGTATGTTCCGTATTGTACGTCGTGAACTAGTTTAGTCATTTTATAAGTACTTATAATTGTTTGTAAACTTTGGATTTTGTGAGAATGATGTTTCGTGAATAATTGTGTATTGACGTACGCGTCATTATTTGGTAAGTATTGTGAAGACGTAACGTGGTAAAAATAATTAAAAAAAATTTAAATTTCCCATAGAAATGGGTTTTGGCAAATAGTAATACGAGGTTATTATTAAATAAATGAGGATTATCATAACGGATTTTCGTGGGATCCTACATCTATAACATATCTATTACTAACTAACGTGTACACACACACGTTTCTATTAGACTCTCATTGGAGAGTTCTATATTTCTGGATGATTATAACCAGACGATTAATATCCTTTATATATAGGGTTTACAAGAAAACCTAGATTGCACTGGAAGCTAACTAATTTATTACATTCAGTCCTTGTTGTTTCATATTTCTTCATTTACACATATGTAGTTTTGTAATCATCAAATCTAATTCCCAACAATCTTCCCCTATTTGATATTACAAAACTATCTCCATGAAACAATCTTCAATGCTTCCTTAAGATCTTCTTGAACATGTCACCATACACGATAAGCTGCAAATCAATCATCTTCCCCTTTTTATAATCATCTAATAGGGGTCTTCCATGCAACTTGAATCGAAACACTTCCCTTTAAGTGGTGCATGTAGATGGTTAAACAAGTTTCCCCTGAAACCAATATGTTTACCATCTCTTGAATCACGAACTCTGTAGGCTTTATGTAATGATTACTGATGAAGAAAACCGAGTATAACGAATTTGATGAAGAAGTATAATTTCCCAAACTTGTGTCTTATATCTTGTACTATCCACGTGACTCCAAACTCATACTAGAAGTAGGTCGCAACCTCTTGATAAATCCTTAACTATATGAGACACTGAGCACTACAATGTAACTCCTTAAAGTGATAGCAAATGTGAGCATTAAGCACCATTAGTTTGTAGATCACACACCTTTGCTAGATTCATCAAGTCTTTGTCACCGTATTAACAAACAAACAAGTTATCTCCAAATGTTGTGAGCCATTCGAGATATGATAAGAACACGCACCTGTGAAACTCAACTACAACATCAAATAAGCAATATTCAATTATCTTCTTCAAATAATCCCCAAAACGAGCCATAAAATAGTTAAGAACAAACTTGTGGAAAACTAGAAGGGGGGTTGAATAGTTTTTACCATTTTTAAAGTTTTATTTGCTTTGTTACTATATGTTAGATTCAAAGGAAACAATCACAAATAAATAATCACACAATGTAAGTAAAAGATAAAGAGAGGAAAGATCAAACCACACGACACTGTTGTTTATAGTGGTTCGGCTACAAGGACTCTCTTCCTTGCCCTACTCCACTCCCCGAGTTTCCTACTCGAGAGTTTATCTTTCACTAAGAAACAAACTCCTTTCCTAGGTGGAGAAAACCTTTACACGTCGCTTATTTCCTTTTCCGGTACTAAGCTAAACACCGGGTTCTTTTCACAAGGTAGAACCAACCTGACGTCGCCTATTTACTTTACCGACACTAAGCTAGATGTCGAGTTCTTTACACGGGTATAACTACTCCCTACACTCCTTGTGCTTTAAGGACTAAAGCACTAACCACACTCACTGATTACAAATGATAGATATGATGTGTGAAACAAACTACAATATCACACAGTAATGCAACTAAAGGATTACGGTTCTGTAGATCCTTGAATGCTTGATCTCCTTTCTACAAAATGAAAGATCAAAGTGAAATGCAACTATGAATGATGTTAGTAAGATATGTACTGAATGAATATATGTGTTAAAGCTATATGAGTGATGAGAGAGCCAAATGATCAGCTTCCTATTTATAGGCAAGCTGATCTTCAGCTCACGGATCCGGCGGATCCCTCAAAAGGGATCCGTCCTTTACAAGACTTGGATCCGTGGGATGTGACAGCTATGTAATAGTTGTCTCTTACCATATCTTAGTTGTATCTTACCATATCATCCAAGATCTTCAAATGTCAACTATGTTGCTTGTAAATCTAACCAAGATATATCAAAGATATTGTATGTGATGCATACAATGATGTCATGGAATGGTTTATGAATTAAAGTTTCCTTTTAAGGAAACAAGTTACTAAACTTGTAATTCTTAGTTAATATGTGAAGTGTAAAGTGTGTACTTAAGAGACTTAAGCTAATATTTATTATTTGCTAAAAGATATTCCTTTTATTTGTCATTAACAAAACTAATGAAAGATCAAAGAATATAAATAACGTTTTTGAGACGCTATTTGTATTAACAATCTCCCCCTTTTTGTTGATGACAAAACATAAAGTATATTTTTGAGCAAGAGAATAAATATAGCATGAGTTCTTAAAAATATATATTAAGTTTGTTTATTAAAGAAAAGTTTTGTAAAAAATGTATGTACTGTGATGAATCACAGTTGATGCAAACTTAGTTCCTTTCTCCCCCTTTTTGTCGAAACAAAAAGAGTAGCGTAGCGGAATACGATTTTGAGAACTTTAAGAGCTCCCCCTTGCTTTATACTCCCCCTAAATGGAGTAATCAAGGAAATGATGCATGAATCTACAAAACAAATGGTTAGTATATGAAATGCTTATGAGATGCTCCCCCTTTATGTATACTCCTCACTACTCGAGTACCAACGTATACTTTTGAAGGGTATAATATGCTGCAAATGAAGTGTTAGTTATGAATGACTTCAATGAAGAAGTAGAATGCTTGTGAATTGTACTTCCAAACAAGCCTTTCAATATGTTTGACTTTTAAAAGTCAAAGTAAGTGTCTGATCATTATTTGTGCCTAAAGCAATCATATTCAAGATATAATATATGCAATGTAGGAATGTTAGTTCACAATGATAATGAGAATATGCAATATGTTGATCACTCATAAGCATAAAAACATCACATTCATTAATTGAAAATTATGTGACAAAAGTCACAAATATGATATGATGGTACATTACAAAATAAATCCTAAATAAAGACAACTACAACATCATCCTAGAAGGTTCCTAACAACACTTTTATTGAGGCGGATGAGAGATTGCGTTTTAAACGTTCAAGAACATGGTTCAAGATGAACCTCATCTCATTTTGAAGCTCATGGACCAAGATGTTGGTCCTTTGGGCCAAGTGAGCCGTTCTCTCACAATGTGCGCAATCATGACTTGAGAAGCCGGGAGGAAGATTAGGCTCCAAGTTTTGCGGTGGTGATGGTGGTGGTGGTTGGTTGTTGTTGTTGTTGTTTGATGGTTGTTGTGGTGTTTGGAGGGAGTTCATAAGGATGTTTTCAATGTCCATTGCTTCATGAAGGCGATGGTCAACCATACCCGAGAGAGTGTAGAGACGGTTGAGCTCTTCACTAATCTCTTCTTGGGTTTGAGGCACATTCGTCCACATTGCCTCGTCAATGGCAACTAGAGTGGATGTGGGTGATAGAGGTTGTTGTTGAGGTTGGGATGATTGTGCATCATGGTATAAAGGACCATGGATATCCGGATAAACCGGGTGAAAAAGCATCGGTTGTTGACCTTCAAAGGTCATGGGTGGAAGATTGGGTAATTTTGGTGAAAGTTCTTCTAAGTCATCAAGATGTGGTGATGTAGGAGGAGTCCTAAATAATTCCAAGGGTTGGAGTTTGGGTGAGTTTGGTGGTGATGGTGATCTAACAGGCTGTGATGGAGCCGGTGGTGGAGTAGAGGCTATTGGAGTAATGGTTGGTGGTGGTGTTTGTATAACAACATTTGATGGTGTTGGGGTGGAGAGTGTAAGGAAATTTTCACTAGCAATGGGTGATGATATATTGAGAGGAGAATTTTCCTCAGATGAGGAGTTTGCTAAGTTGATAAAACAACAGGGTTTAACACTAATGCGGGCTGTTCTTCTTGAAGTTCTAGATGTGGAAGAGTTGTGTGACTTGGTCATGGTGAAGTATGATATCTAAAGTGTACAGGAGAGGAAGTGGTTGTTGTGTGAAGGGATGATCCTAAAGTGCTAATTTATAGACAGAAAGTTTGTGAGTCTGTGTGTTTGGATTTGATGTGAATCCAATAGAGAATGTTGGTTACTAATGATTTGGAACAAAAATTTGTGCAGGTCATATCAAGGAAGTTAATCCATTGAGCTTTGGTTGAGTAATATGTTGTGGATTTGCAGTTATTACAAGAAGATAGTGGAAAACATGATGATTTGATATTTACATGGATTTGACGGATCCCTGAAAAGGGTTCCTTCTTTGTATCTGTTTGGTAACTCACACCTAAAATTCAAAAATTTAAATTTTGGTGGGAAATTTTGTTCCTAAGTTTCTAAGAGTTCCTAAATGATTCTAAGATGAATTATGATCAGTGAATAAATCCTAAATGATACTAAACAGTAAGATTTAAGAATCGGGATAAGTCGAAAAGGTTTTATAATTTTACTGGGAAACCTGCGGATCCAAATGGTTGCAAATGCGGAACCATTTTTAGCTATCCACCAAATCCGCAGGATGGCGGATGGCGGATCCAACGATAGGCCTTGGCGGAACCCTGTTTTGGGATCCGCCGGATCCGTATGCCTAAAACTTAAAAAGTAAACAGAACATATGTCATATTTTTCGTTTTTCGACGAAAACCCGATAATTCACCTAGACCTTATTTAGCATCTAATATGTATAGCAAAACAACTAAATATGATAACATTAATACATGATTGCACATAGTTTAATCCATACATAGAAACTTACCGTTTTAGGCGTTATGCCAAACACTGGCTATAACTTGGAAAATTGATAACCATGATGGTTATCCACCTGCAAGTGTTAGTTATTACACATACACAACAAGTATTATCAGATAAATTCTAGACACATAGAAGTTTAACAACACAATATCCAACATTGTTTAAAACCAAACACTCCATCAACTCAGCTTCTTCTTCAACTTCTTCATCCCCTTGTGTAATTTCATCATCCAACGCCCCAGATTCTTCACCATTCCTTTGATGTTTCGATACTCAGCGGATTCATGTTGAATTGGAGGAAGATGGCTCAAGTACTCGGGTGGAGGAATCCTAGAATTTGGCATACCATCATCTTCACTCATTGAAGATGATGAGGATGATGTTGGAACACGAGGACGTTTGCCCTTATCAACACTAACCCTAAAATCACTCAAAGGAACGAAGGTGTGTTCAATTTCATTGTAATCCGGAACAAAGCCTAGATGGTTTGGACGAGCGGGTGCAAATGTCACACATTCTTTTGGCAACATAATAAGCAAGATTGAAGGGTTGACGAGTAGAGATGTTGTACATCATGTGGCATAAACAAGCATTGATATGATCACGGTTTCCTATGGTGCACATCACATTTGCCCTTAATACATCCTCCATCTTCTTGAATTCGGGTCTTAGTTCATTAAGTTCCATTGCAAATGGATCTCTAGCAACTTCACGACCACGATACATTCTTGTGGGGTTGTTCTTAGGAATGAAGAGATGTTCCCTAATCACTTCTTTTGATTGGAGAGGAGTGGCATATGGTGCCGTCCTATCGAGATTGGAGTCTAAGATTGTTAAGGACCATTTGTCCGAGTAAATACATGTACCTTGACTTGGAATTCCTAAGACCTCACCAAATTGATCAAGAGGGATGTTGACAAGATTTCCATTTAGAGTAAAATGAAGACTTAAGTAACCTTCATCACTCGAGCTAAGACCTACACTAGCATAGAACTCAAGTATGAACCTAGGAATGATTGGTTCATCTATGTCTACCCAAACACTCCTGGTTCAATGTAGCTACGGTTGAATGTACCCGAAAATACATATTAGTTATGTATTCCCTTTAGCATTCAAGAGACATTATGCAAGTGAAGTCTAAAAGATAACGTTTTTGCATTTGTATGAACAATGTAAGAAAAAATCATTTTACCTAGTCGTTAGAAGATTTTAGTGAAAAATTTTCATGGGTCTTTGTTGTCGATTGGATCCGCGGATTCAGAACGCATGTTTTGGTTTAGTGTCGTGTATATCTAAACTAATGTTAATACTAATGTTTCTCCTAATCACTAGCTTCCATTAATCCTAATCCAAGTCTAAGATAATTGAAAGGTTCTCGTTTAAGTGGTTTAGTGAGAATATCGGCAATGTTGTCCTCTGAGGAAACTTTCTCAATTGAGATGATTCCCTTCTGTACATTGTCGCGAAGGAAGTGATGGCGTATTTCAATATGTTTGGTTCTAGCGTGTTGGACTGGATTTTTGCTTAGATCGATAGCACCTTTGTTGTCGCAAAGAATGGGAATGTTGTTGAGTTCAATTCCATAGTCGACGAGAGCTTGTTTCATCCACAGTGCTTGTTGACACGCCTTTCCTGCAGACACATACTCTGCCTCTGTTGTTGAGATTGCGAGGGCAGTTTGTTTCTTAGCGAACCATGATGTTAGACAATATCCTACAAAAGTACAAATACCACTAGTACTTTTCCTATCAACATAATCACCTGTGTGATCTGAGTCAGTATACACTATGGTTTCTACACCCGTTCCTTTGGGATACCATAATCCTAAGTGTGTAGTACCTTTAATATACCTAAAGATTCTTTTAACAGCTTCAAGATGGGAAGATTTTGGATCTTCTTGAAAACGTGCACATAGACAAACACTAAACATAATGTCAGGCCTACTAGCCGTAAGATAGAGTAAACTACCAATCATTCCTCTATATTTAGTGCTATCTACGGATTCATTTTCTTCATCCTTAGTAAGTTTGGTTTCGGAGGACATGGGTGTTCTCATGGGTTTTGAGTCTTCAAGACCAAACTTCTTAAGCATATCTTTGATATACTTTGATTGGTTGAAGAATATCCCATCTTCTAATTGTTTAATTTGGAGACCTAAGAAAAAGTTTAGTTCCCCCATCATACTCATTTCAAACTCGTCATGCATGATTTTTGAGAAATCGTCGCATAACTCTTGACAAGTTGAACCGAATATAATGTCATCCACATATATTTGGACTATAATAATATGTGATCCCTTTTTCTTGGTGAAGAGAGTATTGTCTACTAGGCCCATGGTATACTTATGGTCAACTAGGAAAGTCTTAAGTCGATCATACCAAGCCTTTGGTGCTTGCTTAAGTCCGTATAAAGCTTTCTTAAGTTTAAAAACATAATTTGGTTTTTCAAAGTCGGCAAAGCCGGGAGGTTGTGCAACATATACTTCTTCATTAATAAGACCATTTAAGAAAGCACTTTTGACATCCCTTTGAAATAACTTAAAATCATGTGCACATGCATATGCAAGTAATATCCTAATAGACTCAAGTCTAGCTACTGGTGCAAAGGTTTCATCTTAATCTATACCTTCTTGTTGATTGTAACCTTGAGCTACTAGCCTAGCTTTGTTTCTAGATATAATACCCTTTTCATCCATTTTATTTCTAAAGACCCATTTGGTGCCTATTATGGTTTGGTTTTTAGGTGGAGGTACCAAAGTCCAAACATCATTTCTAATAAATTGATTAAGTTCTTCTTGCATAGCAATTACCCAAGATTCATCTTTTATTGCCTCGTCAATATTTTTAGGTTCAATGGTTGAAATAAAGCAAAAATAATTACTTTCATTTTGAGCTTTGGATCTTAATGTTCTTTCATTAAGTTTTCCTATGACGTTTTCTAATGGATGACTTTTAGTTTCTTTAACATTGACTATTTCTCCTTTTACGGGTTCATTGTCATTTTCAATGTTTTCTATAGTATTAACCATTTGACTTTCAACTAAGTCATCATCTACCAAAGGTGATGTCTTAGAGGGAGGTGGACTTTCGTTGAATGTTACGTTCAACGATTCCTCGACTCTTGATGTTTCCTTGTTTAATGCAATGTATGCTTTACTGTTTTGTGAGTACCCAAGGAATACACCTTCATACGACTTTGGGTCGAACTTAGTGAGATAGTCCTTTGTGTTTAAAATGAAGCACTTGCTTCCAAAAACTCTAAAATATCCTAATGTAGGCTTTTTGCCTCGATAAATTTCATAAGGAGTTTTATTTAAAAATTGTCTAATTAAAACTCTATTTAGGATATATGTAGAAGTATCTACAGCGTGACACCAAAACTTTTGTGGTATGTTTTGTTCATTTAACATAGTTCTACTCATTTCTTGAATTGTTCTATTTTTACGTTCTACTACACCATTAGATTGAGGTGTACGAGGAGCCGAGAAATTATGAGTTATTCCATTATTATCACAAAAATTTCCAAATTGAATTTCATTGTCAAATTCTCGACCATGGTCAGTTCTAATAGATACTATATTACTTCCTATTTGATTTTGAATTTTCTTGCTTAGAATTTCAAATTTGTCGAATGCCTCATTTTTAGTTTTCAAAAACTTTGTCCATGTATATCTAGAGTAATCATCTACTATAACTAAAGTGTAAAAATTTCCTCCATAACTTTGTATAGCCGACGGGCCAAACAAATCCATATGTAATAATTCTAGGCATCTAGATGTAGATACCATGTTTTTAGCCTTATGGCTACTATGTACTTGTTTTCCAATTTTGCAAGCATCACAAAAGTGTTGGTCATATTTCAACTTGGGTAGGTTCCTAACGAGTTCTTTGGATGACAAAGATTGAATAAGCCTCATATTAGCATGACCTAAGCGTCGATGCCATAGAGTTGAGTTTTCGTCCAAGGAGGTAAGACATAACTTATCTTTAGGTGTTTTATCTAATTTCATAACATAGACGTTATTCTTTAAAACACCTTTTCCTACGGTTATGCCATCTTTAAGTATTTTACTTCCATTTTCACTGAAAAGGACGTTATACTTTTTCCGGCATAATTGACTTATACTAAGTAAATTAAAACCTAAATTATCTACATGAGCAACATCATCAATAGATAGAGAGTCATGAGAGATTGTACCTTTTCCGATGATTTTACTTTTAAGCTTGCTACCGAATGTGACATTACCTCCGTCATACATTTGGTAGGTTGAGAAAAGATTTTTGTTTCCCGTCATGTGTCTTGAGCACCCACTATCTTTGATCCACTCATCAGGTTCAAGATCAACTTTCAAGCATACCTAAGTTCATAAAAGACTCAAGCATTTGGTCCCCAATATCTCATGGGTCCGTTTGGGTTAAACATGACATTATCATGGTTTATGTATGTAAATGGTGGACCATTGTTCCATGACATATAGCTAGGACCATGAAAGTTTCTAGGCATGTTTTGGTTCCAATTATTTTGATAAGTATGTTGTGGATTAACTATACTCTTTGGAAAGGGGTGTTTGGGAAAACTCATTTGAGGTCTCTGTTGATCCGTTTTAACTCTATATTCATTTCTAGCTTGTCCTCTTCCTAAAGATACTGCTGGTTTATGTTTATTATTGGTTATACTACTGTTAGGTTTCTTAGTAACTTTAACAAATTCGGAACGGTCGACTTTGTGAACCTTCTGTTCAACTTGAGTACCCGCGGATCCTTTGGATACACTTGGCGGATCCAAATTTTTGGATCCGTCGGATCCGTGAGTGTCCAACTTGGTTGAATCAGTTTTATTCATAGTCTGTTCCTTATACTCACTTAAAGTTCCTAGTTTCATAAAGCCTAGTCCTGTTTTATCATGAGGTAGCTTTTGCATTTTCATTATTTCATCTGCACAACTTATGCTTTTATCAAACCTTTTAAACTTAGAATTTTGTTTGATCAAATCTTCCTGTGTGGTTCTTAAGGTTTCTAATTCAAGTTTTAGTTCTTGACAAGACACACATGTTTCTTTACTATCTTTACCTTTTTCAATTCGTATTGCTTTTTCTTTAAGCCAAAATACTTCATTTTCTAAAAGTGTTGTCTTAGTTTTCAAAAACTTGTTTTTGTTTATGATTTTTAAAGTAACGTCACACAGTTTGTTATATTCTACTTCTAATGTTTCGTCATCTATAAAGGAGCATGAATCAGAATGTACCTCTTCTGTGTCATTAGCCATAAGTGCCATTTCGTTGTTCTTAGGCTCATCATCATCATCTCCTTCACTATCGCTCCAAGCTCCGCTAACAAAGGCTCTTTGAGACTTGGTCTTTGGAGGCTTTGGACATTCTCCTATTAAGTGACTGGAGTCACCACACCTATAGCATTTCCTATCAACCTTACCTTTCTTGTCTTGATGATCTTTCCGAGAGGATTTCTTTTCATCACGAGGTGGTTTCACAAACTTTCCTCGTCTCCTGAAGAATTTCTTGAAATCCCTCACGGCCATTGCATACTCTTCATCATCACTGTTTGAACAAGACTCATCATCACTTGACTCGACTTTGGCTTTCAAGGCAATAGACTTGATCTTCTCCTTTTTGCCTTTGACAATTTCTGAGTCTTTTTCCATAATCATTTCGTGAACTTTTAGGTTTCCTATGAGCTCATCTAGTGTCATGCTTGATAGATCTTTAGATTCTTCAATAGCTGTCACCTTTGCTCTCCATTTCGGATGGAGTGCTCTTAGAAATTTCCTGACAAAATTCTTACTAGAAAAAGATTCATCAAGTGCTTTAAGTGATGTAATAATAGTATTGAACTTAGCAAACGCACTATCAATGGTCTCATCTTCAGAGATAACAAATTGTTCGTATTGTTGGACAAGAAGATCAATTTTGTTATCTTTTACTTGTGAGTTCCCTTGATGTGTGATAATAAGAGATTGCCAAATATCCTTAGCCGTTTTACACATAAAAACTCTTTCATATTCTTTCTTAGGTAAGGCATTATAAAGCATCATTTTGGCTTCATTATTTTTGGCAATTAGCTTCTTTTGCTCATCACTGTGACGAGTAAGAGTAGCTCCTTCATCCCGACCACCCGAAATATTATCACTAATAGGTTTGTAATCACCATCAACTATAATATACCATAGATCTATGTCCTTTGACTTTACATAAGTCTCAAAGCGATTTTTCCAATAAATAAAACAATTTGGTTCAAATAGAGGTGGTCTCTGCATAGATTGCCCTTCTTTAAAGTTTTCAAAATCCATGGATCGTTTTAAGTTTTAAAATACAATATATTTTAAAGATCTTAAGTAACGTAGCTCTTGATGCCAATTGTGGAAAACTAGAAGGGGGGTTGAATAGTTTTTACCGTTTTTAAAGTTTTATTTGCTTTGTTACTATATAATAGTTGTGTTTAAAAATCGGAAGATCTCGAGTTGTTTTGGGAGGGTATGTGGTTGGTCGAGTTCCATAAAATTTATAAGGTTAAAACTGAGTTTGGTGTGGCCTTGGATCGTGTGGTCTTGGATAGCGATGTTGGGCCTGAAACAGTGGGCGAGGGATTGGGCTTTGACCCGTGTGGTGTGGCTGAGCAGTTAGTCTACTTGGTTTATATTAGTGAAATGTGATTTGTGTAATATGTAATTAAGTTATAGATATATTAGTTTTAACTATAATTTGTAAATTGTGTAAATGGCGACTTTGTGAACTATTAGTCGTTGTGAAATAAGTATGTTCCGTATTGTACATCGTGAACTAGTGTAGTCATTTTATAAGTACTTATAATTGTTTGTAAAATTTGGATTTTGTGAGAATGATGTTTCGTGAATAATTGTGTATTGACGTACGCGTCATTATTTGGTAAGTATTGTGAAGACGTAACGTGGTAAAAATAATTAAAAAAAATTTAAATTTCCCGTAGAAATGGGTTTTGGCAAATAGTAATACGAGGTTATTATTAAATAAATGAGGATTATCATAACGGATTTTCGTGGGATCCTACATCTATAACATATCTATTACTAACTAACGTGTACACACACACGTTTCTATTAGACTCTCATTGGAGAGTTCTATATTTCTGGATGATTATAACCAGACGATTAATATCCTTTATATATAGGGTTTACAAGAAAACCTAGATTGCACTGGAAGCTAACTAATTTATTACATTCAGTCCTTGTTGTTTCATATTTCTTCATTTACACATATGTAGTTTTGTAATCATCAAATCTAATTCCCAACAATCTTCCCCTATTTGATATTACAAAACTATCTCCATGAAACAATCTTCAATGCTTCCTTAAGATCTTCTTGAACATGTCACCATACACGATAAGCTGCAAATCAATCATCTTCCCCTTTTTATAATCATCTAATAGGGGTCTTCCATGCAACTTGAATCGAAACACTTCCCTTTAAGTGGTGCATGTAGATGGTTAAACAAGCTTCCCCTGAAACCAATATGTTTACCATCTCTTGAATCACGAACTCTGTAGGCTTTATGTAATGATTACTGATGAAGAAAACCGAGTATAACGAATTTGATGAAGAAGTATAATTTCCCAAACTTGTGTCTTATATCTTGTACTATCCACGTGACTCCAAACTCATACTAGAAGTAGGTCGCAACCTCTTGATAAATCCTTAACTATATGAGACACTGAGCACTACAATGTAACTCCTTAAAGTGATAGCAAATGTGAGCATTAAGCACCATTAGTTTGTAGATCACACACCTTTGCTAGATTCATCAAGTCTTTGTCACCGTATTAACAAACAAACAAGTTATCTCCAAATGTTGTGAGCCATTCGAGATATGATAAGAACACGCACCTGTGAAACTCAACTACAACATCAAATAAGCAATATTCAATTATCTTCTTCAAATAATCCCCAAAACGAGCCATAAAATAGTTAAGAACAAACTTGTGGAAAACTAGAAGGGGGGTTGAATAGTTTTTTACCATTTTTAAAGTTTTATTTGCTTTGTTACTATATGTTAGATTCAAAGGAAACAATCACAAATAAATAATCACACAATGTAAGTAAAAGATAAAGAGAGGAAAGATCAAACCACACGACACTGTTGTTTATAGTGGTTCGGCTACAAGGACTCTCTTCCTTGCCCTACTCCACTCCCCGAGTTTCCTACTCGAGAGTTTATCTTTCACTAAGAAACAAACTCCTTTCCTAGGTGGAGAAAACCTTTACACGTCGCTTATTTCCTTTTCCGGTACTAAGCTAAACACCGGGTTATTTTCACAAGGTAGAACCAACCTGACGTCGCCTATTTACTTTACCGACACTAAGCTAGATGTCGAGTTCTTTACACGGGTATAACTACTCCCTACACTCCTTGTGCTTTAAGGACTAAAGCACTAACCACACTCACTGATTACAAATGATAGATATGATGTGTGAAACAAACTACAATATCACACAGTAATGCAACTAAAGGATTACGGTTCTGTAGATCCTTGAATGCTTGATCTCCTTTCTACAAAATGAAAGATCAAAGTGAAATGCAACTATGAATGATGTTAGTAAGATATGTACTGAATGAATATATGTGTTAAAGCTATATGAGTGATGAGAGAGCCAAATGATCAGCTTCCTATTTATAGGCAAGCTGATCTTCAGCTCACGGATCCGGCGGATCCCTCAAAAGGGATCCGTCCTTTACAAGACTTGGATCCGTGGGATGTGACAGCTATGTAATAGTTGTCTCTTACCATATCTTAGTTGTATCTTACCATATCATCCAAGATCTTCAAATGTCAACTATGTTGCTTGTAAATCTAACCAAGATATATCAAAGATATTGTATGTGATGCATACAATGATGTCATGGAATGGTTTATGAATTAAAGTTTCCTTTTAAGGAAACAAGTTACTAAACTTGTAATTCTTAGTTAATATGTGAAGTGTAAAGTGTGTACTTAAGAGACTTAAGCTAATATTTATTATTTGCTAAAAGATATTCCTTTTATTTGTCATTAACAAAACTAATGAAAGATAAAAGAATATAAATAACGTTTTTGAGACGCTATTTGTATTAACAAAACTATTGTGAACACTAGTTCTGTCCGAGATCCAAAACTGCTCTAGCAGTACAAACTAGCAGTACAAAGTTTATAACTAGCAGTATAAACTCTTTAATCTCCAAAACTAGCAGTACAAACTGTTGTCGAGCAATACTAATTTCGAAGACCCAGCAGTACAAACTGCTACGTATGAAGCAATCAACAGTACAAAGATAAATTAGAGCAGTACCAAGAGTAGTACAAACAATTAACCTCAGTAGTACAAATAATCAACTGATCAATATCTGATTAATGTCCGCACCATACAAGCGCTCCACCAATCCAAAACCAATATCAGTTCCCATTAAATGCTATTAAACAAATCGGCCAATTAATTAAAACCAGACAAGAATCAGTACGAGATTAATACACATTCACTTTGTGAAAGACGACAACCTACTCCAAAGCTGCTTCGACAAACACAATTAAAGAATCCACTACCACCAATAATAACCAAGCGACATACCATTATAATACTTCGATCCATTAAATCACTTGCAATATAATAATCCAAACCCAGTTATCAACAAGAAGAATATAGGAATTTTCAATTGCGTCTGACATTAACTAAACGCAGCCCCACACATCTTCATAATTAAGCGACAAAATTAATGAGTATTGTACTAGGTTATGCGAATTATCACAACCAATCAGATCAATCCCATTAATTAATTGAAGTACGAGATCAATCTTCACAATTAATACTTCACGATCAGTAAATAATTCGATACCCAAAAAAAATAATGATTACCTCATAATTCATCAGAACAGTTTCTTTTTCTTCGAATCTGCTCCATCTACAACAATAACAACCTTGTAGATCCTAGATATCAAGAGCCCCCCGCTCTGATACCACTTGTTGAGATCGTTTAAGCCCATCTAGAATATGTTTTACAAACATCATTGATATGCACAGCGGAATTAACAAAGAACAATAATGTTTAACAAGGTTTTTATTCAAGCGCGCTTCCATCTTTATTACATACTAATTAATAAACTAACTATTACATAGATGTCTATAACATATCTATTACTAACTAACGTGTACACACACACGTTTCTATTAGACTCTCATTGGAGAGTTCTATATTTCTAGATGATTATAACCAGACGACTAATACCCTTTATATATAGGGTTTACAAGAAAACCTAGATTGCACAGGAAGCTAACTAATTTATTACATTCAGTCCTTGTTGTTTCATATTTCTTCATTTACGCATATGTAGTTTTGTAATCATCAAATCTAATTCCCAACAGTGATGCATTCAATTGCTCCGTGGAGGATTTATTGCCTCCAAGGTCCTGAATGACAAAAGTCATCAGGATCCTCCAGACAGCAGGGAACCAGGTTTTAATGATTGGCGCTTTGGCCAAGAGGGTTCTTGAGGCCACGTCAGGTTGTTTTGGGTCATGTGGCCCAAGTAAAAGCAATTTGGCCTTTACTTCTGCGTCAGTGGGGTTAGGCTCATAGTTCTCAGTGAAATCAAGACCTGTGGCCTTGAAGAAGGTTGGGTAATCCAGGGAGAGGGTCCTTCTCCCATTCATCACCGAGAACGTGATTATGGAGTCTTTGGTGTCCTCAGGGCTTGTTGCCACTGCAGTGCACCAGAATTCCCTCAGATGGTCATTATATATGACTAAGGGGGTTTTTGTGAACGCCGTAGCAAGAAAGCAGTTTTGAAGATATTTGACTACATTCTTGTACGCAAAATTTTTTTCTGGGTATGCAAAATTTCCTACGACGTTATTCTTGGTCATGTCCACGCCCTCCATTGTGAATTCCACATTTGGGGCGTAGGTGATAGCTTTAGAGGTAGCCATTTGTGTAAAAGGTCTTGGTTTTTACAAGAAAATGGTCTGGATTTCTAAAGATGAACAACACACACTAGTTTTTTTGAGAGAAAAAGGGCAAGAGTTTTTGCTTAAAAATTTTCTTAAAACGTGTGTGTGTTGATTTTTTTGGGGGTATTTGTAGGGAAGTGAAGAGGAGGGGTGTTTTAGGCATTAAGCGATTTTATTTTCTCAAAAGAAATTTTTGGAAACCGTTTTGTATAAAACATTTGGGATCCGTATTAAATGCCACCACTCTACTTTCCCGGGTTTTGCGCAACAGTCGAGGTGAACAGTTGTGCCGTCTGCAAAAAGTGTAATTTGCAGAGATTACATCATCACATATTTTTTATGTGAGAGAAGAGGCATTAAATGCCAAGTGGGCAAGTGGGGACCCAGAGGTGGATGCCAGAAGGCAAAGGAACATATATTCCTGTAATGATCAATAAACACTTTCAGGAGGTCGGGGAAACTCAAAATAAAGAGTAAACATGGTAAGATTAGATTAAAGAATGGGGGAGGTGTGTGTGTTTTCTAGAGAGAGAAAGTAGAGAAATCACACACACCTCAATGTTACAATGAGAATCACAACCCTCCTAGTTGTGACTAGGAGGGGTATTTATACTACAAGACTAGCCTAACTTTCTATTATTGGCTAAATAGACCTTGTACTTAGAAACTATTGCAATTCCCGAGTATAACATAACTTTAAAGGCTAACAATTCCTATATTAAATAGGTATTCAGTTACCAACCTCGGGCATTTACTAACTAGATACTTAGAGCATTTAAGTTAGCATTGAATGTCATTTTGAGGGCCCTGAATGACTTTTCATTCAGTGAGGGGTTCAGGAAAGGTGATTCAGTGATCTTTCACTGAGGAACACATTGAGTCATGGACCTGAGATTTTCAGAATTTACACTTAGTTGGATGGATTCAGTTAGTGGACAGATTCTCAATATCCAACATTCCTAATTCAGCTTTCAGTCTTGTGAAAGTTGGTTCATCCAAAGGTTTGGTGAATATATCAGCTAGCTGATATTCTGTAGGAATAAAGTGTAATTCAGTGTCACCATTCATGACATGGTCCCTGATGAAGTGATATCTAATATCAATGTGTTTTGTTCTCTGATGAAGAACAGGGTTGTTTGAGATGGCAATTGCACTTGTGTTATCACAAAAGATAGGAACCATCTTATACTGGATTCCATAGTCACTGAGTTGATTTTTCATCCAAAGTACATTTGCACAACAACTGGCTGCTGCAACATATTCAACTTCAGCTGAGGACATGGCAACTGATTGTTGCTTCTTAGCACTCCAACAGACTAATTTTCCACCAACAATTTGGCAGGAGCCTGAGGTACTTTTTCTGTCCATGTTGCATCCAGCATAGTCAGAGTCTGAGTATCCTTTAAGATCAAAGCCTGAACATTTTGGATAGTATAATCCAAGGTTTGGAGTACCTTTCAGGTACCTGAGTATCCTTTTCACAGCTGTGAGATGAGATTCTCTTAGGTCAGATTGATATCTGGCACACAAACATACTGAGAATTGGATGTCAGGCCTTGATGCAAGTAGATACATCAGTGACCCAATCATTCCTCTGAATAGAGAGTGATTGACTGGTTTACCAGTTAGGTCAGGACCAAGATTGTTGGGGGGAACCATGGGAGTTTTGACTGAGGCACAGTCACTGAGCTCATACTTCTTCAGTAGGCTTCTGACATACTTCTCTTAACTGATAGAGGTTCCTTTATCAGTCTGCTTAATTTGCAGTCCAAGGAAGTAAGTCAGTTCTCCCATCATGCTCATTTCAAATTTCTTTGCCATCAGTTTTTCAAACTGTTTGCAAAGTTTATAACTTGTTGAGCCGAGGATGATGTCATCAACATATACTTGTACAACTATGACATCATTATTTGTCCTATAGATAAACAATGTGTTGTCTATCTTGCCTCTGACAAATTTGTTTTGGATCAGGAAGGCTGAAAGAGTTTCATACCATGCCCTGGGTGCTTGTTTCAGTCCATAAAGGGCTTTGTTAAGCTTGCAGACATAGTCAGGAAACTCACTGCTTTCAAATCCAGGAGGTTGCTGAACATAAACTTTTTCTTTCAGTGAACCATTTAAGAATGCACTTTTAACATCCATTTTGTACACCTTGAAGTTCATGTAGGTTGCAAATGCAAGGAAGATCCTGATGGCTTCCATCCTTGCCACTGGTGCAAATGTTTCTTCATAGTCAATGCCTTCTTGTTGATTATAGCCTTTAGCTACAAGTCTGGCCTTGTTTTTAATGACTATGTCATTTTCATCAGATTTGTTTTTGAATACCCATTTCATGCCAATGACTGAAACATCTTCAGGACATTTGACTAAGGTCATTACCTTGTTTCTGTCAAATTGTTCCAGTTCATCATGCATGGCCTGAACCCAACTTGGATGTTTAAGTGCTTCTTTGACACTTTTGGGTTCAATTGTGGAGATGAAGTCCACAAATAGGCATTCATTGGCTGAGGCTGCAGTTAGTTTAGCAGCCATGCTTCTAGTGAGCATGCCTTCAATAGGCACTCCAATTATATTGACAAATTCTATATCCTGAGACCTAGTCCAACTGTCCTGAGGTCTTGGAAACTGATTAGAACTTGAGGAGGCCTGATTGGTAGGGTCTGGTGAAGACACCTGATGATCATCAGGGTCTTGTGTGTCTGACTGGGTTGGCTGATCACTGAGATTGTTTGGTTTCTGAGCACTTTGTTCAGACTGATTGATTGCATCAGTACTTCTTTGTGCTTCAACAAACTCAGTGATGGTTGGGTAAGGAAGGTTGTGAGGGATGATGTAGTAGGAGATGTCAGCATTTTCTTGGTACTGAGTGGAAGGATCATTATCAGGATGATGTTCATCAGGAGGATATCTTGATGAATCATCAATACCTATCTCTTCTACTGAGGTGTTAGAGACACTAATTGCTTCAGTGCTCTCATCAAAGGTAACATGAAATGTTTCCTTAGTTTGCTGTCTCCTAGTGTTGAACACCCTGAAGGCCTTTGAGACAAGAGAGTATCCTAGGAAGTATCCATCATCAGCCTTGGCATCAAATTTCCCTAAGTGATCCTTGTGATTATGAATAAACACAGGACACCCAAAGACATGAAAGTAGCTGATGTCAGGGATCCTTCCCTTGAATAACTCATAAGGGGTTTTGCTATGTCTCTTGACAATGATGGATCTGTTTTGTGTGTAACAGGCAATCTTTACTGCTTCAGTCCAGAAGTGTTTGGAAAGGACTGATCCATTTAGCATTGTCCTAGCTACTTCAATGAGTATTCTATTTTTCCTTTCTGCAACACCATTTTGTTCAGGTGTGTAAGGAGAGGAAAATTTTTGGGAAATTCCTTTCTCATCACAGAAACATTCAAGTTCATAGTTTCTGAACTCTGTCCCATTGTCAGTCCTAATCTGTTTGACTTTAATGTCATTTTGATTTTCAATGTTCCTGACAAAGGACATGATTGTTTCAGCTGCCTGACTCTTTTTGGTCAGGAAGTAAACCCAAGTGTATCTTGAGTATTCATCTACAATGACCAGAGTATACTTCTCATGGTTAATGGATCTAGGACTGATGGGCCCAAAGAGATCCATATGGAGAAGATGAAGGCAGTTCCTGATGGAAAAGTTTGTTTTGGTTTTAAAGGATGCTCTATGATGTTTGCCTTTTTCACAGGCAAAACATGGTTTATCCTTAGAAAACACAAGTGATGGTAAGCCAAGGACCTTATTTTGTTTCACAAGATTGTTTATGTTTTTGAAGTTCAGGAGGGAGAGTCTCTTATGCCAAAGCCAGTTGAGGGTTTCAGTGGCCTTAGCAAAGAGACAAGTTCCATTCTGAGTTAGACTGGACATGTCTAACACATAAACATCTTGCCTTCTTGGTGCAATAAGGACGACTTCCTTATCAGCATTGAAGATGGTTCCTTGCTTATCATCAAACTGAACTATGTACTTTGCATCACATAGTTGACTGTCACCGATCAAATTGTACTTAAGACCATTGACATAAGCTATCCTAGTAAAGACTATACCACTACAGTTTACTGAACCATAACCTTCAGTGAGACATGATGAATTATCAGCAAATACCACCTTGGGTCCTGGTTCTTCTACATATTTGTGCAGATATTCTTTCACACCAGTCATGCTCCTTGAACATCCACTATCTAGATGCCAAATAGGCTCCCTGGCATGCCTCTGCACAAATGGTAGACTGAGATAGTTCTTTCTAGGACCCCTCATCTTGGAGGGCTTGACTTTAGTAGTCTTCTTAAAAGTGACAATTGATTCATGGTCAGTGGTTGAGTGGACTGAGCTACCACAGATTTTGCATTTGATTGCTGAGGTAGACTCAATAGACTGAGAGGATGACTTGGTCATACCTCTTCTGGTTTGAATGACCTTCTCATGTCCTGAGGTGTCATGAATGGGATCTCCACAAATTTCACAACTGTTGTCCATTAGACAATCCTTAGGAAGGTGGTCATTGAAGCCATAGTGAGGGCAAGGTGCAAAAGGTTTGGCCTCTTGTTTCTGTTTTTGTTTAGAATCAGAAGGATATTTTAAAGCCTGTGCTTTAAAATTTGCCATCTTTGATGTGGCTGTGTATGATTGGTGATCAGAGGTCCTGTGATCTTCCTTTTTGCATATCATGCAGTAAAGGATTCTATAGCAATCATCAGTGGAATGATTGGTATAGTGACACCGCTCACACCTTTTCAGGGGTTTGGAGGGTTTTGGTTTGGTGCTTGAGGAAGCTGATTTGGGTTCCTTCATCTTGGATTGAGAAGGTTTCTCAGAAGATTCAATCTTCTCACTCAGCTTCCTGACAAGTTCAAACAACTGATCAATTTTTGAGTCAGGGCTTTCTGTTTTTACTTCAGAAGGGACTGAAGTTGATGAGTCATCAGTATAAACTGAGACTTCAGGGGTTTGCCTTTTCAGGATGGTTTTTCCCAATCCTGGCTTCTCCTTTGGAGAATGTTGAGAGTAGACCAATGGTGTGAGGTCTGAGCTTGGTGCAGCTCCCTGAAGGACATTCAGAGGTGGGAGTGGTGTAAAGGATTCTGATTCAGACTCATTGACTGACTCAGTACTACTGGGTTGGTCAGTGAGTCCAAGCATATTTTTCAGAGCCTGACTTTCAGGAAGCAAGATTTTTCCAGTCTCAAAGTTTGGTAACTTCCTGCTCAAAAGATATGCCAGCTGGAATAAAAGTCTTTTCTCTGTGACTATCACTGGGGGTTTCAGTGAGTTGGTCTATTCCTATAATTTTCTTGTTTTCACTTGGATTTAGACTCACAGTTTCATAGACTTTGGGGTTCTTTTTAGTCCAGCCTTCAATGACAGCCTTTTCTTTGTTAAGTTCATTTTGAAGGGCTTGATTTTGTTTCAAAATCTCAGTGTTTTGAATTTGTAGTGTAATAGTTTCTAACTTGGCTTGTTTTAATACAAGCAATTCATCTCTACACTTATTCAATTCTAACACAAGATTGTTATATTTTGAAAGCAAATTAAGCCTTTGTTCTTCTACAAACTTAAGATCTACACAAATATAATTCATATAGGACTGCCAGTCAGAATCATCATCCATTGAAAGTAAAATATTTACCTTCATCATGGTTATGTTCATCCATTCTCCATTCCTTGCATGGCTTTTTCCAACAGCTACCTGATCACCTTCAGAAAGTGCCATCAGTGCACTCACTCTAATTTCCTCATCTTCTGAGAAGACCTCTTCTTCATCCCAGTCATAAGCTTCTGCTACAAGAACCTTGTTCTTTGTCTGAACAGGTTTGGAAGTTTGAGCAGCCTGAGACATTAAGGGATTAGTTTCAAGAAGAGCAAGTTTAGCCTTAGCTTTCCTATATTTAACCTCAAAGTCTTTTTGACCCTTTTGAACATTATTGCTTTGAAAATGTTGGGTCGACTGAAGCATTCTAGGTTGAAACATGCTAGTTCCGGAGGAACTGTTTCCAGAGAATTTATAAGAGGGTTCTGAGGTGGTTTTTGAGCAACAGTCTTTAGCAAAATGACCCTTTTTTCCACATCTGAAACATTCAGTGGTTTCATTTGCTTTAGTTTTTGAAAAGTTAGATTGATTTCTTTTGATAAAACGTTTTGAATTAGCAAGGAATGCCCTTTCTTGGAATTCCAAGTTTAAATCATTTAGGTACTCATCACTAGTTCTTTCATCAATCTCATCTTCAGAATCCTCTTGAAAATCCTGCACAACACCATTAGAATAAAAGGCAGTTGATATGGGTGAGGAGGTCAGGGCCTTTTTTGTCTCAAGAGCTTTCTTTGAGTCTGGGTATCTCCTAGAGATTAAGTTGTCTTCATAGACAAACTTCCCATAGATCTCAGGGAGCTCAAGGTTCTGAATGTGATTAGCATTCCTGAGGCCCTGTGAGAAGTTTAGCCGCTTCTCAGGGAGACAGTTGACAAAGCCAACATTGATCTCATTCTTGGACAAAACTACACCATCATTTGATAATTCATTTATCAGGGTCTTGTATCTGGTATATGTCTGAGAGAGACTTTCAGAGTCCTTTGCCCTGAAAGTATTATACTTAAGTTTCAGGTCCATGATCCTGTTTTCCTTGGTATCTGAGGGACCTTCAAAACTATTAATCAAGTCATCCCAAGTTTGCTTGGCTGTAGAACAGTTAATGACTGATTCCATTATATCGTCAGGAAGACAAGATATAATTATACTTTTCAGGCGTTGGTCTTGATTGACCACCCTTCTCTCATCAATGGTCCACTAAGCTTCAGGCATGTTTAGCCCCTCAGCAGTCTTAGGGACAAAAGGACCATCCTTGATACAAGTGATGTAGTATGGTCCCATACCAGTCAAGTAGCAAAGCATTCGCTTTTTTCACTTGCTAAATTTTCCAGCTTCGAGTCTGGGAGCAACAGCTGAATAGCTGCCACCCTTTTTATCGACGAGCTGGGGCACATTAACATCAGTCATAGTAGGATCTTGGTTTTAAAAACCTTGAGAACTCTTAGTTTTTGAAAAGATTTTATAAACCAAAGGCTCTGATACCACTTGTTGTTTCCTTTACATGCTTAGAAGTAACTACAAAGTTAATCTAATTGTGTTTATGACTGAGATTAATGTATTGATTAATTATAACTGATAAGTAAAACGTAAATATAAAAACACTAAGTTTTTCAACGTTTAAATTATTATTAGAAATCAATCAAAGAATCTATTACCCAAGTGTTTTGCGGACAAACACTTGGGATCGAATAGACAAGGTATGGGGTTGTCTCTTCTCTAAACTCAAGCTATGCTTTGAGTGGTAACAATAAGACCCACTGAGCTATCTTAGGGACGTGGTTACTCTTTGGAGGAGAAAAGTGGTTTTATGAAAGTCTAAGCTTTTAATGCACAAAACTTATCCCATTTTTCTCCATCTGTTCCTATTTATACACAAGTATAAAAGAGCACTGATGATTAAAATACAAAAAGAATAAGCAAGCGTGTCTGACAATTACAACAGTATTTGTCATTTCCAAGAACCAATAGGAATAGGCCAAAAGTCTTTCCGAGTGTCAATTCTGACACTTCTTGACTTTTTCCGTTTTAGGGAAGGTTCGTTTCTGGCCCGATAAGACTACTCCTTATCTCTTCAAACTCTTCCCGCCTAATCCCGCCTTTCTTTCAGACTTCAGGTTCTTTAGTCCACGCATTCAGTTTTCAGTCTTTAATCACTTATTGTTGCTGAGGAGACTGGGGTTCAGTGAGTTCTTGTCAAACACTCACTGAACCCATTACCTTCTTCTTTGGCTTAAGTGACATTTAAGGAGTTCCGCCTCACTGAATGGTGAATCTTTCTTCTTAGACTCGTCCTAAGCTTCTTGAAAGTAACTCACTGAGTGACTGTTCACTCAGTGACTTAATGGTATTTACGATTGTTTAACACTTAGCTTAATTTGTGTCCAAATCCTGTTTTCAGGACGCTTGGGTACTGACGGACCCAACACAACGTTATCTTCACCTCTTACCTTACTGTGCATAGTCTTCCTCAACTTACAAGTTAGAGATAAAACTTTTTCACTTTCCTCACCATCTATCTCCTTTAATGATAAAAGGAAAAAAGCAATTCAAATATTCTTAATTTCATATCTTCAACCTTTTATAATTGTTGGTGAGCGGTGGCTATTGGTGTTAGGCGGCTGTGGTCGTCGACTTGGTGGTGGACGGAGGCTAGTGGAAGGTGGAAAATGACGAACTAAACATTTTAGCACCAAAGGGTTGAAGGTTAGAGATGTTGTGTATGAAGAGCTATAACGTTATAAATTTATTTGGGTGTTAAGAGGCAACCAGAGACCCTTCCAAGTCTGAAACGGTAAGAGCCTAACAGATCTGACCGCGTCTGAACAGGAGATAAAAAACAAACACGCTTTTCTAAGGTTTTCTCTGACCGAATCAAATATTAGGTCCATTCAGAGCCCATTCAGATTTTTTTTTTTTGAAAAAAAAACACTGCCTAAGTATATTATTTTTATGTGTTTGGTTTGGTAATGATCACTACGCCTCTAAAGGTATTGGTAAGGTGTTGTGTTGAAAAGTTAATGTGACGTTAAAGTGAATGATGATGGTCACTTGGGTTATTGTTGTAATAAACTAATGAATTTAGATGATTCTGATAATCTATTGATAAAGAAAGAATAATTTTTTCAGTGTTGGCCACTATCTTTGAATTCCAGAACACATATGTTTCATGGGTGTTTGCTATTAGTAAACTTTTGTTCTCTTTTTTTAGAAATTTATCCTACCTAGAATTAAGAGGGCCTACGTTAATGCTCAACTCACGCCAATCCAACGTGGTCCAGCGCCAAGCCGACGTTACCACACTGAGGTGTGCACGCGTCAAACGCCTAGCCAATTCGTACGTGAAAGGTTAGAACGCTTGAAAAAAGTGGCCACCAATGGTTAAAAATTAAAATTTTTTTATCCACCTTTATATGTATCATACCCTCATTTACCAATTTTCATATAAATTTCTTATTTCTCTCTACCAAAAAACACATTCTCTCTACTAACAAACACATTCTTTTAACTATGAATCCGAATGATGATGATGTATACCATTCCGATGTTGATGATGAAAGTGACATTCTTTTAATGCAAGCTTATCAGGCTATGCACAGTCGTTGACCCAAGCGACCTGGGTCACCGGCTGCCACGTCAGCTTTCTCTCTCTGACGACCAGAAGCGACCAAAGTGCCACAGTCGATGACCGATTTTTTTTCTTAATCTAACATTTAAAAAAAAACCTTAAAATTAATTAATAATAAAAACATTACAATACTAAATTAAAAATACGATAGCGATTACAAACTTAAACTAATCATCTAAATTGTAGTTAGCTTTGATTTCTGCCTTAAGCTGTCTAAGATGATCTTGGTGACTTTCGGGCAAAGATGGATCAATTTGGGAGTAGTAGAAGATCAAATCTTGCTTCTTGGTTGATTTTTCCATGATTTCGACTTGTTTTCATTGAAGTTCTATTTTCTCTCTTTTCATATCCAACTCTTGTTGCTTCATCTTCATATACTCATCTTCAATGACCTTTTTTTTTCCCTCTTTTGACGACTTCGATTTGAAGAAGTTCTTGGTTAGCGAAGCTACAAACGATTGTGGTGGATCACGAGAGGAGGACGATGATTTCTTCCTAGCTGCGTCACGACCTTCTGGTCGTGATTCTCTAGTATCGTCTTCAGAATCATCGACTTCTTGAAAATTCAAAGGACCTTGTGTTGACCTCGAGGTTGTTGTAGAGCCCTTTGTTTTCTTCCGGCTATTCGTTCGGATAGCATCCCCCTCCGTCTTCCATGCATCATGATGCCTCAAGATTTTCCAACATTCCACCAAGTTGAAATCATGACCGTAAATCATACGGTATTCCCTCAAAGCTTTCTCACTATCATCAACATCATTCTCACCACTACCATGGTTAAGCTTGATATTATCCATGATAGCAGCAAAATTTCCAACCCTACTCCGAATCCGATTCTTCCATTTACTGCTGATAGAGTCGTAGCTTCTTGATGAACCGGTTTCTTTATGAAAATACGCTATCACCTCCTCCCAAAAGCGGTGCCTGTTAATAGCGTTTCCTCGCTGGGAATTTTCCGACAAAAAAACCCAAGCTTTACAAACAGCGACCTCTTCCGCCTTTGTCCATGATGCCTGTTTTTGGGATGGTTCGGCCTTTTTCCCTTTGTCCTTCGCCTTTGTAGCACGTCGCGAAGCGGTCCTTGGTTTGACGGGTGATGTCTCTTCGACATCGTCATCGTCTTCAACAGGGAAAGAACCGTGGTACGAACCGTGGTAAGAACCCTGACCAGAACCTTGCCCCATCGACGCATCTTGAGTCGGATATTGTTGCGTCGCTTGGTTGTCCATAAAATCCTCAAAATCCATCTCAAGATTAACATCCCGAATCAGGGAATAATCTTGATACGGTTGGGGAGATTGCAAGAAATCCATGTTAGGCCGATACGACGACCCACTTGGTTCTTGGTAATAATCCGTATTAGGACGATACGGTGGAACATATGGACGATTAACGTAAAATGGGTTTTGATTTTGGTTGGGTTGTGGTAATCGTGATGAGTATTAAAAAGAGGGTGCACGAAATCGAATACCCCGTTGTTGTGGTGGTGTTATGCCGGTTAGTTGGAAGTTGTTTTCCGGCGAGAAATTCAAATTCGGAGCATTTTGGAGTAGTCGGGATCGTCGGTCTTTTGATGTGGGAGTGTTTTTCTTTGACATGATGAGAAGTGGTTTATGGATGATAAGTTGAATATGAATTGTGTTTGAAATTGTGTGTTTAGATGTGTGTTTGAGGTGGGTATTTATAAGGTTGAAAAAGTTTTTTTTTTTTTTTTTTTTTTTTTTTTTTTTTTTTTTTTTTTTTTTTTTTTTTAATTGCAACGGTTTGATTTTAGTTGGAAATGTGTATTGATTGGTTTGATTCAAATGGTTTAAACTCGGTCGGTTGAAGGACCGACTTTGGATTTGGAAGACAAGCGACCGATCTTGTACAAAGGAAGCGACCGACATTTGTATCGATCGGTTTGATGCGGGAGTGGCGACCGACCGATTAATTCAGTTGGGTTATGCATAGCCTCAGTATCACCAAACATTGCAACATGATGAACTCAAATAAGTACATTTTATTACTATCATTTATCCTAATTATTTGACTTGTTTTATTATATTATGAATGAGGATTGATACTTAATCGTTTACTTTTGTAATTCTCAGGTAAAAACAAGCATTTGGTGAAACTTGGCGATTTTGGACTTATTATGGAGCAAAACATGCAAGAAGTTAAGAGTCTACTGAAATGCACAAGATCGAGACAAATCTGCTCCAGATGCGCCGCATCTCACTTATTACATACGGCGCATCACTATCCAGATTTCACCAGATACGATCCAAGATACAAGAGGACATGCGCCGCATCTACTTATGGAGTTACGCCGCATCTTCTGGCGGTGTACGAATATTCCTGAATATATTAATCTTGGACCCCACGTGAAGTTAAGTCAATGCGCCGCATCTACTTACTAGATGCGCCGCATCTTACCCTCAGACAGAAACTATAAATACCCCAAAGACCAGACGAGTTAAAGAGTTCCGAAGTTCGACAGAAGACCGAAGTACAGAAACCTAGGACGAATTCAGACGAATAGGCAGCACAAGACACACCCAAACAAAGATACAAGAGCTGTAAGAAGGTGCTGCATGTATTTAATTCATTAAGTAGTTTTGTTTTATTGTGTTAGTAAACTTTAATTCATCAAGATTGGTGGCTTGTGTAATGTGACAACGGAAAGATTGCACTCCCTTAAAAATGCTTTCTTATTAATTAAAGTTTATATGTTGATGTCTTTGGTGACTTTTATTAGTGCATTGATAACCTCTGTGTCTAGCTGAGCGTTGATCGGGTCGCCATGCCTCTGCCCTCGCCTATTTATTAGATCGCCTATGCATTCTATCGTCTGTAGAAAAGTAGGAAGAAAGATAAATAGGATAGTCATAAGTAATCATTAAGGGTTTACTCGCCGATAAGATTAGAACCAACGAGAAAGGACTTAATCTCGGTGCGTTGCATCGAACTATACACTTCATATAAAACTAGCAATAAAACAAGTGACAAACTACTTATCTATCAGGACAGTCTTCTTATTGTCTCGAGTATTTATCTGTGTACGTGTGTGCTATTCGCTGATTCGTGCCTATTGGTTTAGTTTATTATTTAATTGCAACCAAATCGTGCCAGTCTCTCAGGCTGAACCCCCTTGCGTTAGATTAGGTTGTATAGCTAACTTAATATATTAAAATACTGATTAGAATAACTAGATAATACGTTCCACTCTTAGTGATCGACACTCTACTTACCATTATATTCATACTGACCGGGTACACTGCTCGTTAAGTGTGTGTGTTATTGATAAGTCGGCTAAATATAAATTTAAAACTTGAGTAGGCATTAATACTGCTAAACCGCAATGACACAACGCACCGCATCAAGTTTTTGGCGCCGTTGCCGGGGAGTGAATTGTTATTATCTGTTAATTTGATTAGTATTTTAATTAGGTTTTTAATTTTTTTTTATCTAACCGCTAATTCTGTTGTGTATTAGATTAATTTGCATTCATTGTACTATTTTGCATATTTTCTGTTTTTGTGTGTTATTTGTTTGCTTTTATTTGTGTTTATTTTCGTGTGTTTTATTTGTTTTTTATTTTTCGTATTTTCTGTGTTCTGCTATCGTTGTACTGAGCTAAATCAAACGATACGGCGCATCTGATCTCTCAGATACGGCGTATTGCGTTTAATTTTTATTAAATACAACGCGTTTAATTAATTTGATACGACGCATCTTTTCCCCAAGATACGGCGTATCTGTTTTTGATAAAAAAAAATTCTAAACGGTAACGCGATACGACGCATCTGCTTTAGCAGATACGGCGTATCTATTATTTTAGTTAAAAACAGTTTTTGAATTATTAAACAGATACGACGCATCGATATCTGTCGATACGGCGTATCTTCTGAATAAAAAATCTTATATTTTGAAACGTAACGAAAATACGGCGCATTAACCTTTGTTAATACGACGAATATAATTTGATAAATATAGTTGATTTTTGATATTTACTTTGATCGGTCCGCTACTCTCGTGTGCAAGTTGTTTATTTTCAGGATAAATGATGACTCGAGCATCACCATGAAAGATTACATTCTGAACCAAACCGAGAGAAGCTAGCTGGAGTGATCGAACATAAGACTGCGAGAGTGAAGGAAAACTCAATACTGGTAACATTTAACGTCTTAAATTCTTGAAATATAATTCCAGGTAACCTCTTCGATTATTCAACCAGCCCAAAGGGAAGTTCTCTACAATATAATCTCAATTTTATTATCCATATTATACATCTGATTCAAATTGTAATCTTAATTTTGTATGCTTAAAAACGATATTTGTTCCTAACCTCGGAATAAATCCTTATCCACTAAACAATAAGATTACAATCATTAATAAAACGTTTATGCCTATTGCTCTTATTTGAATTACATTACATTATATAGTATGACCGTTTTACCCCAATTTGATGTATAAAGGATCGTGTTGCGGAGGCCAAGGTACGTTCCTTATTTAAATTTCGTTCACTAACATAGAGATACGGCGGATCTAAATATCCAAAGCGCCGTATCTCTGACCAACTAGGACTCATTGACTAGTCAACGAGATTAAATAGATACGGCGCATCCCAATTTTTCAATACGGCGCATCGTTTTGCCCTATAAATACGACGGGAATGCGCCGGATCTAAAATTTTTACCACAAAAACTCACACAGTTAAGAACAATACACGCAGTAAAATTATACTCTAATTCCGAGCATTTTTTCTAAAATCCATCCTCTATTCCGATCTATAATCCTTCACCTAATCATAAAATTAAGGTAATTGTTCTATTTCGATTTAATTTTTTTTTTTGATATGAAAATTAGGGTTTATGTGATTGATTCGATTAGTGCTTAAATGATATAGAGATATGATTAGGACTTGTATTAGATGATCTCCCCCGTATCTAATTTGCGTAAATCATCGAATTTCTAGCCTAGTTTGATTTGAACGAAAATTTAGGTTTTGAATTCGATTTTGAATATTTAGTGGGAAAATGGATTAGTAGTATTGTATTGAGCTTTTTATGATGAGTAAATGATACTGTGATATTGAGTGGGAGTTTACGTCACGGATACGGATTCTTGAAAAGCCTGCCTGATCCCCTTTATTTTATACTGATATGCTTTTAGATGCGGCGCATCTAGGTTAATTGATGCGGCGTAACGACCTATTTCCAAATTAACATAATTCTAGATATGCCGTATTACTTAATCTAGATACGGCGCATCTTCATACGCCGTATCTCATTTCTTGCTCCGCATCTCTTATATTTTGTGCAGATACGCCGCACTGATTAAATCAGATGCGCCGTATCTACCTCACTTGCAGACTGCTTACTAACTTTGAAAATTTATTTCAGATGGCATTACCAGAGGTTGCACAACGACATCAGTGGTTACGTTTCGAGAATATGGGACTGACCCCTGGCACTTTGGAGGATTACTTACGGAGACTTGAGTCGATTTACTTCAAGAGAATATTCAGGGTACAGGTTTTGGATTTCACTGATGTGGGATTGATTGGGGGAGGACATGCTGTTGAGAGTTTACGACGTAGGATGGAGATGGTTGTTACTGGTGATGATGAGGAGGTGGTATTCAGATCTTCTGCTTGGGATAGATTGTTCAGGATTGACGAGCCCTTGGTGAGGGAGCTCATGATGGAGTTTTTCAGTACGGTCTACTACAGAGAGACGGATACAGGGTTGGATATTGCTGACACCCTTGTGTTTAGACTGGGTGGGGTGCCGAGGCAGATGTCTATGAGACAGTTCATTTTGGCCATGGGTTTGCATACGGTTGAGGAGCTTGAGTCAGATGGGTTTGCCAGATATTAGGATGATAGTTTGAGAGCGGTCCCTGACAGGGCACTATTCGGTGATTACTGGGAAAGGATTTCTTCGGGGGGTGACATCCTTACTTCTACCCCCTCTTACACTTTGATCAGGGAGCCCATGAGGAGGCTGTGCCACCGTCTGATAGCACTTACCATTGCTGGGAGGGGTCAGTCACCTGAGAAGGTGACCACTCTGGACCTCTTCCTCTTGAGGAGCATGGATGAGGGGTTGTCGGTGAACATCCCCCACTTTTTGGCACACTACCTCCACCGATCAGCTGCAGGGAGAGATCGGAGGAGTCATATGACTGGCGGGCATTTTGTCTCTAGGCTGGCCCGCCATTTTGGAGTGATTGGAGTGGAGATTCCAGCAGGGCTGGAGGTTGTGGTGACCCATCTCCCGGTTATTGACAGGGATTACTTGGTTAGACTTGGGATATGCCAGTTGGCTATGGGAGATTACGTTTGGGTAGCATTGGGGCCCGCTAGAACTGCAGGGCCAGAGGCGGAGCAGGGAGATCCTCAGGGAGCTCCGGCTGCTGCTCCAGCCGATCAGGAGGAGCCGCAGGCACCAGTACCCCCACCAGTCCCTGTACGCATGGTGAGTCAGAGAGTGGACGCAGTCGAGGAGGAGCTGAGAGCCTTGAGAGGCGTTGTTGATGGTATGAGGAGGGACTCAGAGTGGCTGGTTACGAGTGTGAGCCGACTTTTGGAGCAGCAGGGTATTACCCACACTCGTCCAGATGGTACTCATGTTGCAGGAGTGACACTTGGATACACTCGCAGAGTCCGGCCTAGGACTGATGATGCCAGCACCTCAGGGACCCACCCACACGACCACAGTGACCCTTGATCTCTTGATTCCACGTGTTATTTTACATTGTTCCATGCACATTATTATTATTCTTTTTGTATTGTACTAATCGATATTCTCATTTATGCATTTGATGTTTCATTTTATATTTCTTAACATGCTTGACAAAGACTGGCATTAAGTTCAGCATGATAATACGAGAGGACATGAGAGAAAACCATGGAACAAGCCATTTTACAACAGACTGTTAGCAGTCTGGCTGGTGAACACATGCGCCGCATCTGGTAAACAGATGCGACGCATCCTATCCTTTATTTTATTTTATTTTTGTTTCAGGCCGCAGAGGATACGGCGCATCTCAATCCTGAGATGCGACGCATCTCCTGCACAGGTCATATCTTTATTTTTCTGCATTTTTTATTTTCGACTTTAAAACTTTTTATCAGTTTATTTTAATGCGGCGCATCCCTGGTTAAGGATGCGACGCATCTTCTATTCTGATCCGTACTTATTCCAGGCTCGATACGGCGTATCTTCTTCCATAAGATACGGCGCATCGACTGACCTGATGATTTTCATTTTTAATTTTTATGTTTTATTTTAACTAACTACTAATGTATTATGCAAGTTTGAACCTTTCTTAACTTAGGTGTGTTTTAAAGCCTTGGTGGTATTATAGATTCCTGCATTTCCTGTGGATACATCTATTATGAAGCTTAAACGTTCTAATCCACAAGAAAGATGATTTTTGCTCTTATACAAATGGAGGATCATACCGAGCAAATCTCAGGGGAGTTTTTCTGTTCTAATTCTTTTATTTTCCAGTTTTTAACCTTTGATACAAACAACGAGGACGTTGTTTAACTTAAGTGGGGGGATTGGAGAATTAGAACACTTAACACTTACTTGTCCTAAACTTTTCAAAATATGCTTAAAATGTGCTTAATATATCAAAATTTAAAATTTTTTTAGCATGTTTTTGTTTAAAGTCTAAGTTGCATAGCTGCACACATGACGTTATTTTCAAAAATTGTGATTTTTCAAAACTCACAAATCTATGAGTGTGCCGGTGACTTGTAAACTTTAGAACTTGGCTTGTATACTATTCGAGACCACCATAATGAGTATTATTTATATAATTGGAATGACTAGTCTAAATTGGTAAAATTTCTAGGATTACACCCAAATAGCCTTATATGTTATGTGTTATTAGCTAACTACACTGGTTAGTTAACCCCCGTATAAACCCTTTTGTTACTCTCATTTTTAGAGTAAGATACCCCTAGAAAAACACTCAGAGCTATTCCTTTCGTTTCTTACACCTTTGTTAAAATGTTTCGTGTTGGGCTATGAAATATCAAAGTACTGCTGAAAGTCAAAGTACTGCTACTCAAGTCAAAGTACTGCTGTTCGACTAAAGTACTGCTACTCGTTGAAGGACTGCTATGCAAATAGTTTAAGGACTAATGTGTAATTCTAGAATGTTCGTATTAGATTAGAGTTATAATTAGAATTACTTGTCGTTCAAGTATTGTAAACCGACTAGGGTTTTCCTTGTGCCTATAAAAGGATCCCTAGGTTGGCATTAGAGATACGATTTTAGATATACAATTATAAGTGATTAGAGAGAAGTATTAGTCGATTGTTAGAAGTATTAATGATTAGAGTTTGTTAGTGAATCTGTGTAAGAAAGCAGGTTCAAGGTTTTAATAATATTCGAAGTTGTTCTTCTTAGCTTTGTTGAAGTAGATTCCGCATACTTAGCAAAGTATATCAGTGTTTCATTATTAATAGTTTTGATTAAGGGTGTAATCTAAAAATCAGTGTTTCATTTTTAGATTACTCTCATTCTTAGCTTTGTTGAAGTAGTTTGGTCAGAGTATATCGATCCAACATTTCGTTACACCCTTACACCTTAGCCTACCCTGTAGATTAAAATCCGTGGTTGGTTAATTGCTTTAGGCAAAGTGTGTTTCCTTACATTACCTGTGTTCGCGTGCGTAATTCATTACCTATGGTTAGGTCGGGAAATTGCACAATGCAATTGGAATGAAAGTAAATATTGTATATCTTTGAGTTTATTTTTCGTGTGTTTACTACTTTCACTATTACCGTTATTTCTGAAGTCATGAAAAGTATGGAAAATTATCCAGAATTATCGTTTTGGTGATGTGGTGAAATTTTACACATCTTTGTTTATGTCAATCAAAAAAAAAAAAAAAAAAAAAAAAAAAAAAAAAAAAATCGAAAAAAATAAGAAAAGAAAAAGAAAAAAGAAGAAAGTTGGATGTTTGTTTTAACCAACGATGTAAAGTTATGTAAGTGGTCGATATCACCACTAATTGTTGTATATTATATCTATGGATTGAATGGGAGTTGGCAGTTATGGGAACGCCAACTAAAGTTTATTCTTTGATTAAGATCTTGTTGAGTATAATTCGTGTCTACCTAAAGCGTGTGTTTCAAGTGTTAAAGCGTGAGTTATTCTATGATATGAGTCTTATTCATGGGATGGTTGGGATAGTGATTAACCATACTTAGGATTTTAATTTATCTGTTTTGTTTATTTTTTATTTTACACCAATTTGTATCCCAAATATTATCCATACCCTATATTATTCTTGATCCAAACCTTTGATTTATTGAGATTAGGGATTTGAGCAATCTTAAGTATCGTAGTCGTGGATTCGACTATGTATTTATGATTTTGTCGCCCTTTTTGATATAATATTATTGGTAAAGATTACTTGGTCCTATCTTTAGCCTATTCGAGTTAAGGATTTGAGCAATTGCAAGTATCGTGTTCGTGGATTCGATCATGTATTTTTGATTTTGTCGCCTTTTCTGGAATTTGAGATCGATAGAGATTAAGGAGAATAATTAACCCTTTAAGCCTAAAAACCCTTTTTACCGCTTTAGACTTGTTATTCCTTGGCTTTAGTGGGGGAGATGTGTATACTTGCCAAGCTTATGATAGAATATTCGTCACGACTGGACAGTTAAACGATTAGATTTGCTTTTATCAAATTATTTTATTTTACTTCTAATTCGTTAAGTGTTTGGTTGTGTGATTATGGCAAAAATGAATACATGCTTAAATATAAAAATAAATCCTAATATCTTTTAGGATACATTTTCATAAGATTAATTCTAAGGTTTACTTGGGGACAAGTAAAGTTCAAGTGGGGGGATATTTGATGAACTCAAATAAGTACATTTTATTACTATAATTTATCCTAATTATTTGACTTGTTTTATTATATTATGAATGAGGATTGATACTTAATCGTTTACTTTTGTAATTCTCAGGTAAAAACAAGCATTTGGTGAAACTTGGCGATTTTGGACTTATTATGGAGGAAAACATGCAAGAAGTTAAGAGTCTACTGAAATGCACAAGATTGAGACAAATCAGCTCCAGATGCGCTGCATCTCACTTATTACATACGGCGCATCACTATCCAGATTTCACCAGATACGATCCAAGATACAAGAGGACATGCGCCGCATCTACTTATGGAGTTACGCCGCATCTTCTGGCGGTGTACGAATATTCCTGAATATATTAATCTTGGACCCCACGCGAAGTTAAGTCAATGCGCTGCATCTACTTACTAGATGCGCCGCATCTTACCCTCAGACAGAAACTATAAATACCCCAAAGACCAGACGAGTTAAAGAGTTCCGAAGTTCGACAGAAGACCGAAGTACAGAAACCTAGGACGAATTCAGACGAATAGGCAGCACAAGACACACCCAAACAAAGATACAAGAGCTGTAAGAAGGTGCTGCATGTATTTAATTCATTAAGTAGTTTTGTTTTATTGTGTTAGTAAACTTTAATTCATCAAGATTGGTGGCTTGTGTAATGTGACAACGGAAAGATTGCACTCCCTTAAAACTGCTTTCTCATTAATTAAAGTTTATATGTTGATGTCTTTGGTGACTTTTATTAGTGCATTGATAACCTCTGTGTCTAGCTGAGCGTTGATCGGGTCGCCATGCCTCTGCCCTCGCCTATTTATTAGATCGCCTATGCATTCTATCGTCTGTAGAAAAGTAGGAAGAAAGATAAATAGGATAGTCATAAGTAATCATTAAGGGTTTACTCGCCGATAAGATTAGAACCAACGAGAAAGGACTTAATCTCGGTGCGTTGCATCGAACTATACACTTCATATAAAACTAGCAATAAAACAAGTGACAAACTACTTATCTATCAGGACAGTCTTCTTATTGTCTCGAGTATTTATCTGTGTACGTGTGTGCTATTCGCTGATTCGTGCCTATTGGTTTAGTTTATTATTTAATTGCAACCAAATCGTGCCAGTCTCTCAGGCTGAACCCCCTTGCGTTAGATTAGGTTGTATAGCTAACTTAATATATTAAAATACTGATTAGAATAATTAGATAATTCGTTCCACTCTTAGTGATCGACACTCTACTTACCATTATATTCATACTGACCGGGTACACTGCTCGTTAAGTGTGTGCGTTATTGATAAGTCGGCTAAATATAAATTTAAAACTTGAGTAGGCATTAATACTACTAAACCGCAATGACACAACGCACCGCATCACAACAACAAGCTCAAAGTTCACATATGCATAATCCGATATACCGTGAACGTGATGTTGCTGAAGCACGTTTGTTGGCTGACTGTTTTGGTGATGATCCAAAATACCCGGAGTACTATTTTAGACGTCGATATCATATGAGCAGGAAACTCCTTTTAGAAATAATCGAAGGTATATCTACTTATACTTACGATCTTCTTCCCGAGCGTTTTAATTTCTTTAAAGTCTGATCCGATGCTACAGGTAAAATGAGTTTTAGTGTTATTATGAAATACACTTCCGCTATACACCAATTCACATATGTCGATAATTTGATGTATTTTTATATTTTTCGTATGTTCATAATTTTTTTTGTATTTTTTTTTTAATTTTGTAATTTTTTTTCATATTGTAATTTGTATTTTTATTTAATAAATGAAAAATTAGTTATTTTGAAAAAAAGAAAAAGAAAATAAATGGTGGGTCCTAAAAAAAGGTGTTTTAACTTGAGTTATGAGTGAGGGGTATTTTGTTGTCTGAGCGTTAAAAAAAAACTCCAAGATTGCCGTGAGGTTGTTTTTTGGCTTGAGCCACCACACATAGCACTTTAATCTACAATCTACTATGAATTGCGGAAATAGAGTCATCAATTTGTGTGCTGTCGTATTTTCCGTTCTCAGTTACCTTCTTTTAGGAATGATGCATTCATATAATGTTCCAAGCAAAAGTTTTACACTCAATTGTACTATATTTTCTCTTATTGTTTTTCATTATCCATGATGACGTATAGTCCGCATTCGGGTCACGAACCCGACCAATACTCAAGCCCATCACGCGTGGGCTATCACGATAAAGATTTGGGCTTACAACGGCCCAAATCCGAAATCTATTATTGGCCTTGATATAGGATCTCTTATTCATGGGATAAAGATCAAAGGACCAAATAAGGCGGGATACGCCGAAGGGTAAGGAACACGAAACCAACAAGGATTTCGTGTGTATATATAGGGCATCTCGGCTCTCATTAAAGGTATGATATCATAACCCTAACTCTTCACTAAAACCCTAAAACCGATTACTTACTCCTACGCCGGAGGATAATCGTGGGAGACAATCCCACGATAAGCCTAACGGTGTTTTTTGTTCTCTTAGTGCGCAGGTCTCAAGCATTAAGATCCAATTGATACGGGAACAGGAATCCAAACAAGGAACGCCCAACTTTTGTATCAACAAGTGGCGCCATCCGTGGGACCAGACACTAAGAACTCTACGAAGAACTAGAATGACAAAGCACGGAAACCTAAATCAGCGGACTCCGCAAGCGAAGAAAACGCATGGTGACCTACAGGGGCAAAAGCAGCAAATTAATTCAGCCCCTAAGCAGGCCTCTGGAACAACCAGTGCGCCTAAAAACCTAGGATCATACTAAGATCTGGCCTTTACTACAGTAGAACCGCTCACAAGGACTACCCAGGCTACAATAACAACCACTAGCGCGGAAGATCCACAGCGCACTCCTTTCACCATGCCAGAATTAGACCTCACTGAGCCGCTAAATGCACCTATCCGGAACAAGGGTCCTGATTTGGAAACAGACATCCTCGCGCTAGAAGGAGTCACGCCTGAACTAGCGCCAAGAGATTTCGTATCTCAAAACTATGAAACCTTGGCTGCGCTTATGCGAGAGGAAGCAAAAAAGAGGTCAAGCCAGAGTCTCCAAGCCCGGCTCAACTTCGACCCTGAGCATGAAGCATCCCCACCGCGTTACCGAAAGGAAAGGCACGAGAAGGATAGCCGCCGACACCCAGTGTTTACTAGGATCGGAAGGAAAGTTGTGGATGATGAAGCAGCCGACTTAGAGTATCTGGAGGAGCATGAAGACGATGGATGGCGCGCCAATGTCCACACTAGGCTTGGCAGTCGAAGGATTCACGATAGACTTGGGCGACGGTGCTCCCCAAGCGAAAGCCCTTCAAGCTCGGATTCCGAGGATAGTCGGCGCAAGCGCCGCAAAAGAGTAAGCTCGTCCTCAAGTGACTCCTCGGACAACGAGGACGAAGAAACAGGACACTGGAAATCCAAGAGAAGATACCGCGACCTGGAGGACGAAGATATGTCTCGTCCCTGGCGCCGCCAAAAGGTTGACGCATTCACTCAGCGCATCTGTGATTTTTCAAAAGATAAGAGAAGGCGCATGCCCGCTAATGTTAAAACTTATGATGGGACAGGTGATCCTGACGACCACCTAAAAAATTTTGAATCAGCAGCTACCATCGAAAATTGGCCACAACCTGTGTGGTGCCACATGTTTAATTCTACATTAGTAGGGAATGCGCGAAACTGGTTCAGTAAGCTTCCACGTAGAAGCATCGATGGGTTTGAAGAGTTGCGGAAGGCGTTTCGTTTGAACTTTACTCAGAGGAAGAAGTGCGCCAAGAACCCTGTCGAACTTGCTAGGGTAAAACAGCGCCAAGGGGAATCCACAAGCGCTTATATGGAGCGCTATAAGGACGAATGCATACATGTCAAGGCATGCCCCGAAATACTAAAGATCTCAGGGTTTATGAACGGAATCAATAACCCAGAACTTATCAAAAAGTTAAATGATAGGGTTCCCCAAACCTTTGACGAACTTATGAAGCGCACGAGGTCCTTCATCCAAGGAGAAGCCGCTGCTGCGGATAGCAAGAAAGGCTACTCAAACTATAGGTCACAAGAACAACCCAGGAGACAATCCAATGACCAGAGTAGCAATCGTAACAAAAGCTACCGCAGTCAGGGGGGCGGACGAGAGAATGACAAATATACCCCACTAACAAAAACTCCAAAGGAGATATTTGCGACGGAAGGAGCGAAACTTTCCGAGACCCCCACCAATGCGCACCCCAGAAGATCGGCGCGTAGGGAACGGATACTGCGAGTATCATGGACAGAAGGGCCACACCACCAATGAGTGTGTCCAATTGCGCCAACTAATTGATAAGCTAGTAAAAGAAGGCAGATTGGACCATCTAGTTAAGAACATCAAGGATGGGAAAGACAAACAGAAGACCGGGGGCAAGAAAGAAGCACCTAAGGACAAGGCTGACACAATCTACATGATACAATCATGGCATCGAAAGACTAGGCAAAAGGTCAGCCATAAATTTTCTCATGGAAGCAAAATCTTTTTCCCCACCTTGGCTGCGGACAACGCAGTGGCGGAATCACTCACCATCGAGATAAATGCGGGGGGTCACGATATCCACCGCATGTATGTTGATGGAGGGGCATCAGCAGACATAATGTATGAGCATTGTTTCAAAAAATTGTGACCTGAGATACAAAGACAGTTAAGCCCGGCCACGACGTCGTTGACTGGCTTCACGGGAGAAAAGATATGGCCCATGGGGCAACTACGACTACTAGTCGTTGTTGGTAATAAGGAACACTCCACGACAGCCTGGATGAATTTTATGGTGATCAGATCTCCTTCGCCATACAATGGCATTATCGGAAGACCAGGAATTTCGGCAATACGCGCAGTACCGTCCACAGCACATGGGATGCTCAAATTTCCGGTAGAAGGCGGCATTGTCACCATCTACAACAACGCCGCGCCACCTAGAGAGTGTAACACGATTACATGTGAGACGACACACACCCCAGAACAGAGCGCAACTAAAGTATCAAACCTGAAGGTCGCAATTCATCTTGATTACCCGGAGCAAGAAGTATCGATCGGGGGATCGCTGTCTGATAAAGGCAGAGCTGCCGTGTGCGCACTCTTGCAAAAGAATCTGGATATCTTCGCATGGGAACCAAAGCACATGACTGGTGTGCCACGCTCGATTGCTGAACACAAGTTGAAAATCCGACAAGGATACTCCCCAGTACGACAGAAAAAGCGCGGCCAGGCTCCAGAGCGCGCAAAAGCTATTCTAGAGGAAGTACACAAACTTGTTGATGCAGGTATCATGCGAGAGGTCTATTACCATGACTGGCTCTCCAATCCAGTGATGGTCAAGAAGAGTGATGGTAGTTGGCGGATGTGCGTGGATTTCACTGATCTCAACAAAGCATGCCCACAAGACTGCTACCCACTACCAGAGATAGACTAGAAGGTAGAATCTTTATGCGGATACCCCTTTAAATGTTTTCTAGACGCATACAAAGGGTACCGCCAAATCCAAATGGCTAAAGAAGACGAGGAAAAAACAGCCTTCCACACAAGCCAAGGTGTCTACTGTTATACAAAGATGCCTTTTGGCCTAAAGAATGCGGGCGCCACCTACCAGCGATTGGTAGATAATGCATTTGAAAAGCAAGTGGGCCGCAACCTAGAGGTCTATGTTGACGACCTTGTCATAAAAAGCCATACCGAAGGCGAATTGGTCCGCGACATTGAAGAAACATTTAGAACACTACGAAAGATCAACATGAAGTTAAATCCTAAGAAATGCACTTTTGGCGCTACAAAAGGCATGTTCCTTGGATACTTGATAGAAACTGATGGCATTAAACCATGCCCAGAAAAAACAGAGGCTGTCATCCAACTCCCTTCACCACGCACGTTGAAAGAAGTCCAGTCTCTGAATGGAAAACTAGCCGGGTTGAACAGATTCCTGTCCAAATCAGCAGATAAGTCACTCCCCCTCTTTAAAACACTCAAGAAGTGTACAAAAAGGGAGACTTTCGTTGGACTACAGAAGCGGAAGAAGCTTTTACACAGCTTAAGCAACATATAGCAGCGCTTCCCAAGCTAGTCGCACCCCGACCAGGGAAGGAGTTAATTGTGTACTTGTCTGCGACTCATGGAGCAGTTAGCGCGGTGCTACTGACAGATAGGAATTTCGTACAAACACCGGTATATTTTGTAAGTAAAGCGCTCAAGAAGACAGAGATTAACTATAGCCCAATGGAAAAGTTGGTCTTGGCATTAGTATTCGCCGCCAAAAGATTGCGCAGGTACTTTCAAGCACACCCAATAGCGGTGATCACAGACCAACCAATCAAGCAAGTTATCTCCAAACCCGACGCATCAGGGCGATTACAAAAGTGGAGTGTATTGCTTGGCGAGTATAACATCTCTTATAGACCTTGCACTGCGGTTAAGGGGCAAATACTAGCAGATTTCATCATCGAAAAACTAGACACCGATGCTGCACCTCCACTGAACGAGGTAGAACTACAAGAGCCATGGGTCCTGTTCACGGATGGATCTTCATGCGTGGATGGGTCGGGCGCAGGCCTTATCCTCACCAATCCAGAAGGAATGGAATTCACTTACGCACTGCGCTTTGAATTCACAGCTACGAATAACGAGGCAGAGTATGAAGCCCTAATCGCTGGATTACGCATTGCAACTCGAATGGGTGTACGCAACCTAGAAGCAAATGTGGACTCCCGATTAGTAGCCAACCATGTGTTGGGCGAATATGTGGCTAAAGAGGATAACATGGTTCAATACCTCGACAAGACCAAGTCACTAATCCAAGGTTTTGACAGGTTTACCATTAAACAAGTTCCTAGAGGGGAAAACAAAAAAGCGGATGCGCTAAGCAAGATCGCATCTACAAGCTTTGCGCACCTGTCAAAACAAGTGTTGGTGGAGATCCTAAAAAATAAATCCATCTCGGAGATGGAGATATCCACGGTAATAGAGGAGCAGAATCCTACGTGGATGACCCCTATTGTCGAATTTATAAGCAGAGGTTCGAACTTCAAGATGGTATCCTATATCGGCGCTCATTTCTACAACCATGGCTTCGGTGCGTTGGACCTCTTCAGGCAGATTACGTACTCCGAGAGATCCACGCCGGTTCATGCAGTATGCATTCAGGACCACGGTCCGTCGTAGCACGAGCCTTGCGGTCAGGATACTACTGGCCCACTATGCATCGCGATGCGCGTGATGTGATAAAGAAATGTAGCGACTGCCAAGTTCATAGACCCATCCCGCGCAGACCACAACAAGAGCTAATGCCTATCACTTCTCCATGGCCATTCTATAAGTGGAGTATCGACATTGCGGGTCCCTTCCCAGTTGCAGCAGGGGGACTGAAATTTCTTATTGTGGCTATAGACTACTTCACTAAGTGGATTGAGGCAAAAGCAGTGGCGACAATCACAGGTAATCAAGTAAAATGATTCGTTTGGGAAAATATTGTATGCCGCTTTGGATTACCTGGAGAAATCATTTCGGACAACAGAAAACAATTCCGCGATAACCTGTTCAAAGACTGGTGCGCAGAACTAAATATTACACAACACTTCGCGTCGGTTAAACACCCACAAACCAATGGTTTGGTTAAGCGCGCAAATCGTAGTCTGGGCGAAGGAATTAAAGCACGGCTGGACAAACACAAAGGAAGATGGGTGGATGAATTATCGCATGTCTTATGGGCGTACCGCACGACAATCAAAGTTAGCATTGGAGACACTCCCTTTTCTCTTGTCTATGGGACAGAAGCTGTCATACCAGCTGAAATTGGGATGCCAACTATTCGTACCGCGGAAGTTAATGTCGCAACCAATGACGATGAACGGCGTATAGACTTGGACCTATTGGAAGAAAGGCGTGAACGCGCAGCTATACGTGAGGAAAAAGCCAAGTCAAAAATGAAGGGATACTACGATGCTAAAGTTCGAAGCACCTCATTCAGACCAGGCAACTTTGTATATCGCGCTAATTATGCGAGCCACGCAGAAGATGCAGGTAAACTTGGACCAAAGTGGGAAGGACCCTATGAGGTCGTTGAAGCACTAGGAAAAGGAGCGTACAAGCTGCGTGACAAGGATGGCCGTGAGCTACAACGCACATGGAATATTTGCAATCTCAAGAGATGCTATCTTTAGGAAAGGTTACGACCCCGCCCACGGACACTTCCGCACTTTAGTAAGTGCTCAATAAATATCCGTGTATTTACATTTTTTGTTTCATCTAGGCAAATGTCTTTCTTTTTCCAAAAACTTGCAAGTATTAATTAAATGTCGCGGTTTCTAGCTAACTCCGCAACACAGTTTACTTTGTTGTTTACATATTATTTATGTCTCAATATTGTTGTTATATTACATTTTGCCTACATGGCGTGCATGCACTTATTAAAACCCACGATGGTAAAGGATGAGTAAACCTACTAAATAACTCGTTGAGTAAGAGGGTTGCAAACCCATCAACATCGGATCACGCATCCTAGTTAAACACCTTACTCTCAAGATGTTGGAGTAAGTTTATTGTGCATCCCACGACGGATACACAACAATGCACACTGTTGGGAATAAAATGTTCAAGTCAAAGAGCCTGCTGAAAGAAGTATTAAGCCTGCTAGTTGATTTTGAAGAAGATGAAGATGTACTAACAGTACCTTCTGGGTAAGAAGGTACTGCTAGTTGATAAAGGTCCTGCCAAGATTATGATCAAGTTGATAGATATTTAGTTGTAGATATTTGTTGTATTATTAGTCTTTGTACAATGTAATACGTAATGTAGAAGTAGTTCAGTCTTCACATGTTTGTGCAGAAGAATATACAGAGTAGTTACATTGGTAGTTGTATTTAATTGTAGGCTAGAATAGTCAAAGTATCTTATTATATTCAACAACTTGACAACTTGTAATAAGGGATACTTATCCTATAAAAGGATCCCTTAGTCACCACCTTCATGCATGCATCTCTTCAACTAATAACCAAAAACAGAACAACCTCTCTAGTAACTTAGTTACTCATTTCACAAATCCTTTTTACAATCAAAGATTTAAGGTTACTTTGTAATCCTGGTGATAGTTAGATCATCCGTATTATTTCATCAATAATATTGAATCGTTTTGTGTTACTAAAGTTGTGTTCTTTGTTCATTATAACTCACGTTTACATACTCATCACCTTTGTGTTCTTTTAAAGTGTGTTATAGTAGATTCCGCATACTAAATCACATTCATACATAAATATCCCAAACACATTATTAAGATAAACATCCCAAGTGTTTTTATAATCCTACACAAGTGGTATCAGAGCTAGGCTGATATTTACAATTTAAAAGAACAATGGATGTTGAACATATTCAAACCAATGTTGCAGCAAAACTTCCATTACTCAAACAAAATAAGTTTGATATGTGGAGACTGAGGGTAGAACAATACTTTCAAGTGCAAGACTATGCACTTTGGGAGATCATTGAAGAAGGAAACTCATTTAAACCTACAATCACCACCTCCACAGTAAACGATGCACTTGTAACACATGTGCAAGTAAACCCATCAAGCGCAGAAGAAATAATTCAAAAGAGAAATGATCTAAAAGCCAGGAGTATGCTACTGATGACTATTCCAAATGATCAGCTTTTGATCTTCAACAAGTACAAAGATGCTAAAACCCTTTTTGAAGCTATTGTGGCTAGATTTGGTGGAAATGATGCCACCAAGAAAACTCAAAAAACTCTCCTCAAACATCAGTTTGAAAACTTTACAGCCACAACAAATGAGTCTTTGGACAGCATGTTCAATAGACTTCAAAAGCTTTCAAGTCAGTTAGTCATCCATGAAGTGATGATAACTCAAGAGGACTTAAACTCCAAATTCCTAAGGAGTTTACCCTCTGAATGGTCCATGCATGTCATTTTCGGGAAAAACAAACCAGATATTGATCAGATGAGTCTTAATGATCTCTACAACAACTTCAAAATAGTAGAGCATGAAGTAAAGAAGACTACTGGTTCAAGCTCAGGAAATATGGCTTTTGTATCATCTCCAAGCACCTCAAAAGTTGTAGATGAAGAAAAAGATGGCAGAGAAGAAGGTACTGCCAACATAAATTTTGGTACTGCCAGTACTTCTAGAAGTACCAAAACCATTCTAGATGAAACAATTGGGTGCGCCTTCCTGACATCACAACACAATGGGTCCATATTAACTTTTGACGATCTTCAAGAGATCAATCCTGATGATCTTGAAGAAATGGACATAAAGTGGCAACTTTCACTTCTGAGCATAAGGGCTAAGAAGTTGCTGATGAGGACTGGAAAGAAGATTATCATAGATGGTAATGAGCCTGCTGGGTATGAAAAGTCCAAAGTGGAGTGTTACAACTGCCACATGAAGGGTCACTACTCAAGAGAGTGTAGAAGACCAAAGAAGCAGGATGATAAGGGAAGAGGGTTTGAGAACAGGAATAAAGGAAGCTTTGAGAAGAAAGGAAGCTTTGAGAGCAAGAGTAAGGCTGTGGAGATCATTGAGCCTAAAGCTATGGTAGCTATTGATGGGATGGGGTTTGATTGGAGTTTTATGGGTGAAGAGGAGTCAACTTCAGATGAATTGGCTTTAATGGTTTTCTCCACTCCTGAGGTACAAATTACAAAATGTTCTAATACTTGCAAAGTTTTTGAAGAATTACAAACTCTTATAAAACTTTATGATGAACTGAAAGTAGAAGAAAGAAAAACCCATCAAGAACTAGTCAATCATAAGTGTGGTATGGCTAAACTTGAGAAGCAAATAATCCATTTTAGGGAAAATGAACTCACTTTTTCTGATGCAAAAGCTATTCTTAATAGACAAATATTTTTGAAAGATGCAGAAATAAAAATGTTAAGAACTGAGTGTGCTAAAGTGACTTTGGCAAGGGATAATATTCAACTAACAGTTACCACTTTGGAAACTGCTTCTGATTGTACTAGAAGCATAGTTGAAAATCAGATGAATAAGAGAATCAAATCAGGAATTGGATACAATACTTGTCCACCTCCTTATAGAGGAATCCCTTGTCCCCTAGGATCAGATCTTGCAGAATCAGGTTTACATGAAATCATCAACAAACCACTAGCTAAACCTGTAGAGAAAAGTGAACCTGTTGAGAATGCTAAGATTGCTTCACTCTCTAAGGTGCTCACTGATAAGAAACCAGATGTTCTAATTATTGAAGATTGGATATCTGATGATGATGAAGAAGAGACTGTTTCAACCAAAGGAAACAAAGTAGAACCAGTCAGTCCTAAAAGAGTAGAGATTAAGACTAAGGCTAAAGCTGTTCTAAAAACAGTTGAAAGTTGTGAAAAATGTAATAACAAACCTAGAGGTAGCCAAAGAAATTGGAACAATCTTAAGTCACAACAACTAGGTGATAATTTTGTTATGTACAATAAGGCTTGTTATTACTGTGGTAGTTTTAATCATCTTCATGCTTATTGTAACAACTGGGTTTCTGGGAGTAAATCAAAGTCTAAAACAAATATAACTCACCCCATAAAAAGTTTTGTTAAGTCTAACACACCAAAAGTTAAACATACTGTTAGACAAAATAAGCCTGTTAACTCAAAACCAACTGATAAGGGTGCAAGAAACACTTTCAAATATGCACCAAAAGTTGTGAATAGTCCTATTCAAAAGAAATCTGTGGTCAAAACACAAATTTGGAGACCAAAACCAAAAGGTCCTGCTAGACCAAATGGTACTGCCAAAATTGGTACTGATAGACCCAAGACCACAAAATGGATTAAAAGGGAAAATGCTGTTAAGTCCTCAGCATGTTGGATCTGGAACAATCAAAAGGTGCATCAACAATCCTAAAAAGGTTTGATTACATTGATGCAAGAGGCAAACCCAAGTCTGTCATGGCTTGGGTACCCCAAGGAAACTAATATGTTTATTCATGTGCAGGAACATTCCAATGATATGGCTGATAAAGGATATGTAGATAGTGGATGTTCAAGGCACATGACAGGCAACATGTCTTACCTCACAGACTTCAAAACATTTGATGGAGGATATGTTACCTTTGGGGGAGGAATAAAAGGAAAGATTACTGGTAAAGGTACTATCAAAACCAGTAAATTAGATTTTGAAAATGTGTACTTTGTGAAAGAACTTCAGTTTAATCTCCTTAGTGTCTCACAAATGTGTGACAAAAAGAACAATGTTCTCTTTACTGACAATGAATGTATGGTTCTTTCTTCTGATTTTAAAATGCCTGATGAAGATCAGATCCTTCTTAAAATCCCAAAAAGGAACAATATGTACAGTGTTGATTTAAAGAACATTGATCCTAAGGAGAGTTTAACTTGTTTAGTAGCAAAAGCCTCATTGGATGAATCTATGCTTTGGCATAGAAGGCTTGGTCATGTAAACTTTAAAACAATCAATACAATTGCAAAATATGATTTGGTTAGAGGTTTACCCAAAAAGATTTTTCAAAATGACCAAACCTGTGTTGATTGTCTTAAAGGCAAACAACATAGAGCTTCTTGTAAGCCCAAGACCCATAACTCAATTTCTCAAGCTTTATACATGCTTCATATGGATCTCTTTGGTCCTACTAATGTGAGTAGCTTGAATGGTAAAAGATATTGTCTTGTAGTTACTGATGATTACAGCAGATTTTCTTGGGTTTTCTTTTTAAGATCTAAGCATGAAACAAGTGAAATGCTTAAGTCTTATATAACTGAGGTAGAAAACCAAGCTGATAAGAAAGTCAAAGTCATCAGATGTGACAATGGGACAGAGTTCAAGAATAGGGTTATGGATGAATTTTGCAAAGAGAAAGGAATAAAAAGAGAATTTAGTGTAGCTAGAACCCCACAGCAAAATGGAGTAGCAAAAAGGAAGAATAGAACACTTATAGAGGCTGCTAGAACTATGTTAGTAGACTCTAAGTTGCCTATTTCATTTTGGGCTGAAGCAGTAGGTACTGCTTGTTATGTGCAAAACAGGGTTCTTGTAATAAAACCACATAAAAAGACACCTTATGAACTTTTCTTTGGTAGAACACCATCTTTAAGTTTTATGAGACCTTTTGGATGTCATGTCACTATTCTCAATACCAAAGATCATTTAGGCAAGTTTGAAGGAAAAGCTAATGAAGGCTATTTGATAGGGTATTCTTTCCAAAGTAAGGCCTATAGAGTATATAATAGTTGCACTAGGCTAGTGGAAGAAAATCTTCACATAGAGTTTCAAGAGAAACTAACAAATGTGAAAGGCATTGGGCCAGATTGGATGTTTGACACTGATAGGCTTTCAGAATCTATGAATTATGTGCCTGTTACAGGTACAAATACTAATGATAATGCAGGTTTTGAAGACAATGTTGAAACACCTAAAGATCAAGATTACATCTGGATGCCAATTTGGAAAGGGTTGGATTTATCTTCAAGTCATGAAGAACCTTCAAACACAACAAATGAAGGTACTGAAGATGATCATGGAACTCAAGGTCAAGAGAATCAAGAAAGTAGTGCAAATGACAATGGTACTGCTAGTTCACCAGATGGTACTGCCAGTTCACAAATTGGTACTGCTGAGCCATTAAATGTTCAAATAGATTATTCTTTACCAGAAGAAGTGGGGATTAGCAATCTTCCATTTACCTATGAAGTTCCAACAACACACAACACAAGAATTCTCAAAGATCACTCAACTGATGATGTGATTGGTAGCATTGATTCTGGTGTTAGAACAAGATCTCAAGTCTTGACTTCAGACCAAGAAGGGTTTATCTCCTCTATTTATGAAGAAAAGAATCATGAAGTTGCCAACATATGCCTGTTTTCATGTTTTCTCTCACAAGCTGAACCCAAAAATATTAACAAAGCCTTAGATGATGCAAGTTGGGTTGAAGCAATGCAAGAAGAACTTCTTCAATTCAAGCTTCAGAAGGTTTGGAAATTGGTTGATTTGCCAAAAGGTCATTGGGCAATTGGAACCAAATGGGTGTTCAGAAACAAGAAAGATGAAAGGGGGATAGTGATCAGAAACAAAGCAAGATTGGTGGCCCAAGGGTATACTCAAGAAGAAGGGGTAGATTATGAAGAGGTTTTTGCTCCAGTTGCAAGACTTGAAGCAATCAGGCTATTCTTGGCCTATGCTTCTTTCATAGGCTTCACTGTTTACCAGATGGATGTTAAAAGTGCCTTCTTATATGGTACTATTGAAGAAGAGGTGTATGTTTCTCAACCTCCAGGCTTCATTGATGCAGAGTATCCAGACAAGGTGTATAGGGTTACCAAGGCTCTTTATGGTCTACACCAAGCTCCTAGGGCATGGTATGAAACATTGGCTTGCTATTTATTAGAAAATGGATTCCAAAGAGGCAAGATTGATCCAACTTTGTTCATCAAAAGAACTAAGAAAGACATCTTGCTGGTGCAAATTTATGTTGATGACATTATCTTTGGATCCACAAACCAAGACTTGTGTGTAGAATTTGAAAAACTTATGCATAGTAAGTTTGAAATGAGTTCCATGGGGGAACTTACTTTCTTTCTGGGTCTCCAAGTGAAACAATCAAAAGAAGGCATATTTATCAGCCAAGATAAGTATGTAGCAGAGATCCTAAGGAAATTTCAGTTTGCTGATTCTAAAGTTGCAAGTACACCAATGGATGCAGAAAAAGGTTTACTAAAAGATGCTGAGGGTGAAGATGTGGATTTACATAATTATTGATCAATGATTGGGTCTTTGATGTACCTTACATCATCAAGACCAGATATCATGTTCTCAGTATGTGTATGTGCAAGATTTCAAGTACATCCCAAAGTTTCTCATCTCACAGCAGTCAAAAGAATCTTTAGATATCTCAAGGGTCAACCTAGGTTGGGTCTTTGGTATCCAAGGGAATCATCTTTTGATTTGGTGGCTTATTCTGATAGTGACTATGCTGGTGCAACTCTAGACAGAAAATCCACAACTGGTGGATGTCAATTTCTTGGTTGCAGACTCATATCTTGGCAATGCAAGAAACAAACAATGGTGGCCAACTCTACAACAGAAGCAGAATATGTTGCTGGTGCAAGTTGTTGTGGGCAAGTTCTTTGGATCCAAAATCAAATGCTTGACTATGGGTACAATTTTCTTAACACCATTATTTATATTGACAATAGCAGTACTATTTGTATCATTAAAAATCTAGTTCAACATTCAAAAACAAAACACATTGAAATCAGACACCATTTCATAAGGGATTTCAATGAGAAAAGGTTAATACAAGTTGTCAAAATTGATTCTGAAAAGAATTATGCAGACCTTCTCACCAAAGCTTTTGATTTAGGTAGATTCAAATACCTTGTAGGAGGTATTGGAATGATTAATCTTTGAAAAACATGTGTTTTTGTACATAAAAATATCTGGTATTGGCTTTTAAACATGGTACTGCTAGTTAGTCAAAAGGTACTGTCAGTTCATAATTGGTCCTGCTAGTATAAAGTTAGCTATGTTTTGTTCATCTTGATAATTAAATGTTTACAATGCTATAAAACAAGTGCTTTGCACTTTGTTCTTTTGGATTGCAACTAACAAATTTCAGGTTGATAACAAAACAAGAGATCTTCCAAACAAAAAGAGAAATATAGGTTCTTTATATCTCAGGGGAGGTAACAATCTCAGGGGAGGAAATAATAGCCCAGAATGGAAGAAAAACCAATTTATGAAAGAAAAAGACAAAAGCATACAAGATGATGCAGAGGTTGAAAAAGATAGGATTAGATCACATATTCAGAAGGGATGAAGCATTCCTAAAGGAGAAAGTTCTATCTAGATCAAACTAAGGAAAGTTTCAAAGCAAAAGCATGCTGATAGATGATTTCACTTGTTGAACCAAGCATCCAAGATACACAGCATCATTGTCTCTTATATTTCCTCCATCCAAGGAAATTGCACCATCTTTAGGTCAATATGGCTTTTGGTATTCAGTTCACCAAGTTTTTACAAACTTAAGAGCTGGCTAGTCCATAAGCAAACGGCTTTTGGTAAAGACAAATCAAATCCGTTGATGGTTGATAGTTTACCAAAAACTATATGGTATTTAACTAACCATACTTAACAGTAAATAGTTAACTAGTCCATAAGCAAACGGCTTTTGGTAAAGACAAATCAAATCCGTTGATAGCTGATAGTTTCCTAAAAACTATAAGGGATTTTTGCTAAAAACTTTCAAAGAGACTGCCAAGTAAAATTTTTATTCAAAGGTACTGGTAGTTCAAATTTTGATACTGCTAGAGTAAAATGGTACTGCTAGATAACCGTTTGAGCCTGTCAGAAAAAGTTATAGCCGTTGGGCCTGGTAGTTAAAATTAGCCGTTGCGGTAGTTATGTAAATTACTGATGATTATATTATATTATATTTTACATATAAAAGATCTTTTTAACCGCCTTTTCATTTACTTATTATAATCTTTCTTATTGTCGGTTAAAAGTAATTCTCTCATAACATCTTTCATCAGTCCTTATCACAATTAACATACACCTTTCATCTTCTACCAGTACCACCAACAAATCCCACCATCATAATCAAGATTTTCATTAACCTTCACTATGGCAAATCTAATCTTTGTTAAACGTCACAATCAGTTAGCATTTTTGGAAAAGTCTGAGGATAATGCCTCTTTTCATCAAATAGTGGACTTTTTAAATGAGTCTTACATCAGGTTTGCTTTACTTGTAAATCCCACTATTTATGAATCTCAAATTTTACAATTTTGGCAATCAGCTAAAGTTAAAACTTCTGAAAATGGGGACCAAAGGATTAAAGCCAAAGTGGATGGCAAACATTTGACTCTTACTGAGTCATCCATAAGATGACATCTTCATTTGGATGATTCAGATGGTATTAGTCAATTGCCTGATACTGAAATTTTTAAAAATTTGGAAAGAATGGGGTATAATGCTGATTCTACAAAACTCACCTTTCTTAAAAAGCATTTTACTCCACAATGGAGATTTTTGATCCATACAATCCTTCATTGTTTGAGCCAAAAGAAAACCTCTTGGGAGCAATTTAGTGGAAACATGGTTTCTGCTCTCATCTTCTTGGCTACAAACAGAAAATACAATTTTTCCAAACATATTTTTGAAGGATTGGCTAAAAATGTGGATAGCCAAACAAAGTTTTTGATGTATCTAAGATTTATTTCATGCATCATTGCAAAATCAAAACATTTGTTACTTCCCCCACACTCACTTTATGAAACACCAAAATTTTCTCACAAAGTATTTTCAAACATGAGAATTGGTTTCAATGGGGAAGAAATACCACTTTTTGATGAAATGTTACCACAACATCCTGAAGAACCAACACCATCATCAGAATCACCATCATCTAGTTCTTCACCTGGTTACATCTCACCAACTCATCAAACATCACCAATCCCATCTCCAGTACCATCTGTAACACCACCAACACCATCACATCATGTATCACCACCCCAATCTCCTCAGACAGTGTGATGAGGCGAAAAGTGTACCGCTTTTAAGGGGTCATTTAAGCCCGAAATCGTATTTATTTGATCAAATATTGCCCTAAATCGTTCCTTTTGTCATTTTAGGTACTTTTGAGGAGAAATCTGGAAAAGGAGGCATTTTGGACGTTTTTGGAGCATAAAAGTGAAGAAAACGGCAAAGTCTCAAAATTGTGCTGAAAGTCACCTTTGACGGCGTCAACATTAACTCCAGACGGCGTCATGCCTTGGCAAGAAAAGTTGGATGTGAAATTTACTCATGACGGGCCAGTGAGTTTGCATGAGAATTCTGACGGCGTCACGCTTTAACTAAATCAAGGGCGTCACGGCTTAAATCATAAGGGGACGGCGTCACGTTATAGGTCCGACGGCGTCAAGCCTTGATAAGCCAGAATGGATTTTTGAAGAGCTAAAGAGGGACGGCGTCAAGATGGTCACCCGGGAACCCTAAAAGCGGCGAGGTGACGGCGTCACAATGCATAAGGTGACGCCGTCAGATGTCAAAGTCTATATATAGTTTTCTAATTTTTTGTCATAAAGGAGAGCTTAGTGTGTGGAATTTTGGGATAAAACCCTAAGACGATTTTAGCTACTTTTTCAGGGCTTCTTGCCTTGAGATCTTCCATGTTTCATTGAAAGATAAGTTATCAATTAATCATTCAATATGTCTATGTGTTGTTTGATTCTATCTTATGCTTGTCTTTTGTTTAACATGTTAGGCTAATTTTATCTTGTGTTTGCTTAGATCTAATGAAACCTAGCTATTGATTATTGGTTGTTAGTGTGTTGTTAGTTGTATTGGATGATTGTTTATCTATGTTAGGCTTAAGAAAACTGGCTAACTTCCTATTCGGTAACTTGCTTGAACGTCTTAAGAAACATGAACCAAACGCGTACTAAAGGTTTTTATGGTTGTATTTAATGCACAAGCGAATTCTAGTGATCCCATGTTAGGAGCTTCCTAGCCGGCTCGACATAGGAGTGAAGTAGGAGCTTGTAGAGTTTGGGGAAGTAAGTACGCCACCCCACGAATGGTATTAAGGAATACACCCGTCATCCACGCGACTAATACACACTAATTAACCGGTAAAAGATAGTTAGGGAGTAAGGAAATCTAAGTAAACACATTTCTCCACACATAAGTTTCTCACCACTTTTCATTTTTGTTATTTTATTTTATTTGCATTTGTAGTAATTTGGGTTAGTTGACTAGCAACTAATTCTGCCCACTCCTTCAAAACCCGAGATTTTACTTGCTTTCATTAAATATAAAAACATAAAAAGAATCTTCCTCAACCCTTAGACCTATTAGAGTAGCTTTTCATACCTAACGAACACTATTCCCTGTGGAGAACGATCAATCCCCCGTACTTACCACTACACTATACTACATCGGTCAGGTACACTGCCTGGTGGGGTTGTAAGCCTCTTGAGATCCCTCGAGAGGTAAAACCTGTTGTAAGGTTGCAAAACCCACGCATCAAGTTTTTGGCGCCGCTGCCGGGGAATAGTTATTGTTTAGGTTGAATTTTTTACTTTATAGGTCTACTCACTAGATTCCTTTCTAGTGAGATTTTTATTTTATTTTTCTAGGTTTTCTTTAGTCTATCTTATTTCTTTGTGTGTTTGTTCGTAATTTCCATTGACTCTTCCGTTCACCATTATGGAGAACGCGAATCCACCATACTACCAACCACGTAATTCACCCACTCCATATGACATCTTGATGTTTAAACAACATAAAGATGAACCTCTCTATGATGCATGGACTCGTTTTAAATATTTACTCCAAAAAGTCCCTCATCATAACTTCGATTTTTGGTCCCTAACTCAATTCTTTTACAATCATGTCGACCGACAAGCCCAAAGGTACATTTACCATATTGCCGGCAGGGATATTAGGGAATTAAGTGCTGAGAAAGCATGGGAAGCTATTGAAGAGTGTGCCCAATATTATTATATAGTAGACAACCCAACAAACGTTAGTACAAGTCAATTGACCACAAAATTCGAGGATCATGAAACAAGTTTGTTTGGGGATGAATATGTTAGTGTTGAGATACCTAAGTGGTTGTCATGTAATGCCATAGTACAAAACAAACACATAGGTGACCTTGATGTGATGGAGGATTTAGCCAAACATGATCACATTGATCAAAAAGACCTAGGTTTTATGATCGATGATGATGAATCTCAAGAAACACATGATGAATCTTTTGGGCAATTTGAATATAGCAGTCATAATATTGAGGATGATCCTTATGATTCGGATATAGAAGTTAAGATGCCTAGAGAAGCACTTGAGATACTTGGGAAAATGTTAGGGTTGGATTATAATGAAACACATGTTGAGGATATAGGTGATCTTGATAAGATGGATGATAAAGTAGAAAATCCAAGCCCGCCAAATACCCCACAAGTCCTACCATCATTTGAGGCATACACACCGCCCGTGACTTATTCAGAAGAAGTAGAAGAGACTTTAGGAACCCCAATTGAGGTAGAACCCTTGGACCAAGCACCACTAGAGCATATAGGTTTGAATACTCATAATGATAACCTTACTCTTAGTTCTAGGGAAGTTCCTAGTTTTGATGAACCGGAGCCTAAACCAAAACCGTTACCTAATCTTCCATCCTTAGATGTGAACTTAGGAATTGAATTAGGTCCCGATCCACCCATCAAACCATGTAGTCCGGGTAATGTTAGGATTAAGGAAGTAGACTCTAGGCCTTGTAGAGAGGAAGCTAACATAGGAGTGAACCATGACCTTACATACTTACATCACCCATTCATGATTGACCGCAAGAAACATTATGGGTTTAAACCGGGTTTATTAGGTCAAGATGGATTCCCAACTAGGAGTCTCTCGAAGTTGATAGAAGATGATCCCTTTTTAGGAGGAAACTCAAAATCACCCATTGACCAAAGTGAACTAGGCAAGGTTATGATGAAAGGAGCACACCCCTTTGAGCATATAATTCATCCACCACTCTTTCCTCACGTGGCATACTCCTACCGAGCTGGTGTGTATCGCTACTATCACCCGCACTTAATCCTAAGTGTAGGGAAAACCTCTCCTTTATCCATTAAATAAGGGTAGAGTCAGGCTCGTGACTCGAACAAAAACAAGCGCTCTTGGGAGGCAGCCCATGGTTTATTTGCTTTATTTGTTTATTTGTTTGTTTGTTTGTTTTTATTTGTTTCCGTATGTGTGTTTAATTTTTATTAGTATTGATTCATGTTCAAAAGTAAATTGTGAAAATGCTTTATTTTGTTTTTAACTTCGTCTTAACTACATATAAAGGTATTTTGCAAAAGATAAGTGTAAGGGAAATCTAAATCGGTTTATTAGAACACATATGAACATGAATCGTAATAATAATAAATTAACATACATATCCGTATTTGTTTGAGTCAAATGCTTGTATCGAGTCATAATGATGTTTTGCAGGATTTCCAGGAAGTAAGGTAAAGGTTTTTCCAGAAATTTTCCGGAAACTTAAAATGAGAATTTTTGTCAGGTCATTTCTGACGGCGTCAGGAGTTATAACCTGACGGCGTCAGATTTAATTTTCAGAAATTTTTGAAATTTTTGTTTTTAAAAAAGTTTTTATTAAAATCTCCAACTTATAATCTCCAGGAATCTGCAAAATTATCATTCCACAAGCATTATATCCTTATATATAGATTTTATCCCGCCGATGTTATGCAGGTTTTCGTGTTTGTTTTCTCAGGTTCAACAGGTTATTTTGGACAAGGAAATGTTTTGAATCAAGCTTATGGCGATGCATTAGTCATGGAGCTTCAACATTCTCTTTGGAGGAAGATTTAACCGTGTAATTTCATTATCCAACGAGCGAATCAGGGGAGTATTTGATTTCATTCTTTTACTTTATGCTTTTACATTTGTCATTTGAACATTGGGGACAATGTTCATCTTAAGTGTAAGGGGAGGGTAAAAGTACGATTTTAGAGAATACAATTACGCTTGATTTTTGTTTGTTTAATAGTAGATGTGTAATAAAACTGAGAGAAATACTTGTTAAGGTAATTTTAGTGCCAAATTTAAAATTTTTTACAACATATAGGAGTGAAACTTTGATCTTAATGAGCGTCTCATGGATAGGAGTTATATGACTAGCACAAAAACCGTACCACTAAAAAATTTTCCACCCCCAAATATGTGAGGTTCGCCCCTAGAATTGGTAGGAAAAGCATTTATGCTATGATGTGTGTACCGGTAGCACTTAGATTCTAGAACTTGCGTTAGGACCATTCCAAGGCCACAAGTGAGACTACATTCGTGTAGTTAGATTTACTACATGATAAGAGGCATTAGGATTAACCCATTGTTTTACACCTGTGTTTTTGTTATAATTACATTGGCTACATTGGTCAAGTAATTCTCCCACACCCTTTGCGTTGTACTCATTTTTAGTACACGATACCCCTAGTACACCCCTCAGAGCCTATCTTTTCGTTTCGACCTTTAAGCATTTTACTTAAAGGAAGAATTTGTTACACCCCACTTAAATGTACACCCAAATCGCCTTAGCCTACCTTGTATGCACTCATTTTTAGTGCATTATTGTTACAACATTTGTTTAAACCCAAGTTAATTATCTAATTGATTACATGGTTGCTAAGTCGAGTCATATCCTTGTACATATTGTTTTGGGACGATTGGGACTCATGGGTAAAGTACTAGTGTAATGGAGTAATGGGGAAGAACATCATTTATTACCCCCATATGTGCTAAATGTTTTAAAAGTACTCCAAGTTTTTCAATTATCTTAATTCGAGTCATTAGAATAGTTATTTGTAAAGTTATATAAAAGTTCAAGTGTAAGGGGATGCAATGCCCCTATGATGTATTATTTTGGATGGTAGGGTAAAAGTGTATGCAAAAAAAAAAAAAAAAAAAAAAAAAAAAAAAAAAAAAAAAAAAAAAAAATCAAGAAAAATACAAAAAAATGAGAAAAAGAAAAATAGAAAAAACATACGGACTACCATCCCGTTTTATTTTATGTTTATTTTATGTTTATGTTATTTTGTTTCTAGCTTAAGATCGAGTCTAGTCTTGGCTTAGCAACGTTGTATAGTACATGTAATTGATCAAGATCTTTAACTCGCCACCAGTAAAATATCCTTTATCCAACAAAACCGTGTTTTCCTTTTCCCTACACCTAACGTTATAACCCATTTAAAAGCCCTCTTTGATAGTTTATCTTAGGTGCTTACGCCTAGTGGAGGAGGTTTTTGATCCTTTCCCAAGCCTATGGTAATCTATTTGCTATGACAGGTAGTGAGAGATATTATCCGTTTTCATTTATGAGATTTATTTTGATGACACTTGAGAGATGTGAGTATCTAAACACTACTTGTGAGGTGCTAGTATGTAATCTCCGTGCTTATTATGATTGAAGTGGAACGATTATTTGTTGTAATTACTTTTATGTTTGCATTAAATGACCCCTAACTTGTATTTTGATTAGAATAAAAGCGCATTTGCTTGAGGACAAGCAAATCTCAAGTGTAAGGGTATTTGATGAGGCGAAAAGTGTACCGCTTTTAAGGGGTCATTTAAGCCCGAAATCGTATTTATTTGATCAAATATTGCCCTAAATCGTTCCTTTTGTCATTTTAGGTACTTTTGAGGAGAAATCTGGAAAAGGAGGCATTTTGGACGTTTTTGGAGCATAAAAGTGAAGAAAACGGCAAAGTCTCAAAATTGTGCTGAAAGTCACCTTTGACGGCGTCAACATTAACTCCAGACGGCGTCATGCCTTGGCAAGAAAAGTTGGATGTGAAATTTACTCATGACGGGCCAGTGAGTTTGCATGAGAATTCTGACGGCGTCACGCTTTAACTAAATCAAGGGCGTCACGGCTTAAATCATAAGGGGACGGCGTCACGTTATAGGTCCGACGGCGTCAAGCCTTGATAAGCCAGAATGGATTTTTGAAGAGCTAAAGAGGGACGGCGTCAAGATGGTCACCCGGGAACCCTAAAAGCGGCGAGGTGACGGCGTCACAATGCATAAGGTGACGCCGTCAGATGTCAAAGTCTATATATAGTTTTCTAATTTTTTGTCATAAAGGAGAGCTTAGTGTGTGGAATTTTGGGATAAAACCCTAAGACGATTTTAGCTACTTTTTCAGGGCTTCTTGCCTTGAGATCTTCCATGTTTCATTGAAAGATAAGTTATCAATTAATCATTCAATATGTCTATGTGTTGTTTGATTCTATCTTATGCTTGTCTTTTGTTTAACATGTTAGGCTAATTTTATCTTGTGTTTGCTTAGATCTAATGAAACCTAGCTATTGATTATTGGTTGTTAGTGTGTTGTTAGTTGTATTGGATGATTGTTTATCTATGTTAGGCTTAAGAAAACTGGCTAACTTCCTATTCGGTAACTTGCTTGAACGTCTTAAGAAACATGAACCAAACGCGTACTAAAGGTTTTTATGGTTGTATTTAATGCACAAGCGAATTCTAGTGATCCCATGTTAGGAGCTTCCTAGCCGGCTCGACATAGGAGTGAAGTAGGAGCTTGTAGAGTTTGGGGAAGTAAGTACGCCACCCCACGAATGGTATTAAGGAATACACCCGTCATCCACGCGACTAATACACACTAATTAACCGGTAAAAGATAGTTAGGGAGTAAGGAAATCTAAGTAAACACATTTCTCCACACATAAGTTTCTCACCACTTTTCATTTTTGTTATTTTATTTTATTTGCATTTGTAGTAATTTGGGTTAGTTGACTAGCAACTAATTCCGCCCACTCCTTCAAAACCCGAGATTTTACTTGCTTTCATTAAATATAAAAACATAAAAAGAATCTTCCTCAACCCTTAGACCTATTAGAGTAGCTTTTCATACCTAACGAACACTATTCCCTGTGGAGAACGATCAATCCCCCGTACTTACCACTACACTATACTACATCGGTCAGGTACACTGCCTGGTGGGGGTTGTAAGCCTCTTGAGATCCCTCGAGAGGTAAAACCTGTTGTAAGGTTGCAAAACCCACGCATCAGACAGTGAAAGAACTAAAAGAGAAGGTGAAGCTCTTAGAAGATTCTCTTAAAAGACAGAACACCAAATTTTCTGAGATCAACATCAAGTTAGTTAAGAGGGTAAAGAAATTGGAGAATGAAGTGAAGAAGCTAAAGGGTAAAAGATCTTCAAAGGTTGTTTTATCTAGTTCTTCAAGATCAGATGCTGAAAGGTTAGGTCACTCTTCCAAAAAGGGGAGGATGGATAGTTCTGAAGATGAAGAGGAGGCTCAATTTGATTTTCATGAAGGAACTCAGGTTTATGATGAAGAGCCTGCTGGTGCAGAGCAAGAGCCTGCTAGTTCAAAAGAGCCTGCTGATGCAGAGCAAGAGCCTGCTAGGATTGAAAGGCTATTGGCTATGGATTATAAAGGGTCTGCTGAGCATGTGTACAAAAGAAAGAGGGACTCAGAACCTCAGGGGAGGTTATTTGTTCAAGGGAGGATATTTATTGCTGATGAGCAATCTACTGCTCCATCTCAAGAACCAACTCCAAATGATAAGGGCAAGAGCATTATGGTTGAAGATGAACCAAAGCCCAAAAAGTTGAAGAGAACAGAGCAGGTACAGATGGCTTTAGATGAAGAAGTATCCAAAAGGATTCATGAAGAAGAAGTGCAGAAAGCATTTGAAGCTTCAAGACTTCTTGTAGAAATGCAAGAGCAAAAAGATGCTGCTCAGACTCTTCTTGAAACACAAGTTGCTCAAGAAACCTTTGATGCACAGATGCAATGAATTATTGCAAATGATCCAATTGTGAGAGGTCAAGCAGCAATAATAGTAGATGACAAGAATCTTAATTCTGAAGAGAAGACAGCAGAGCTTGAATCTTTTATCAACAAAAAGTATAAAGAAGCAGCTCTAGCTGATATTTTTGAAAAGATGCAAGAAAGCCAGAGAAGAGGTTTTAAAGTGGGCACATCTCAGAAAGATCAAGTGAATTTTATGAAGAAGTTTCTGAGGAATCAAGCTAATTGGACTGATTATCAACTGAAGAAGAAATCTGCTGATGAAATCTACTTCTTGTATCTAAATGCCTACAAGTCTCTTTACTACAAGATTCCATCTGATGCAAAGCCCTCAATGAAAAAGAAAGATGCTCAGAAGAAAGAAGAAGCAAAATTGGATTTAGAGCAAGTAAGTAAGATGTTAATTACTTTGCCAACTATCATACATGCTGATCCAATTAGGTCTAGACGCCCTATTATTCATTGGGAGATTCACCATGATAGATTAGGAAAGTCATGGAAAATAACAAGGGTTGGGGGTCAGACTGCTATTTTCAAAAATATTGAAAATCTAGTAAGAGCATGTGACAGAGCTGACTTAGAAGAATTGTGAAATCTAGTTCAAATTAAGCTAGACACAAATTCTAGTACTGATGTTAAGGAACAGGAACTATGGGTAGAATTTAATAGGATGTATGATCCTAATCCAAAAGATGTTCATTGGAAGTTTGATGAAGCGAAAAGTGTACCGCTTTTAAGGGGTCATTTAAGCCCTAAATCGTATTTATTTGATCAAATATTGCCCTCAATCGTTCCTTTTGTCATTTTAGGTACTTTGGAGAAGAAATCTGGAAAAGGAAGCATTTTGGACGTTTTTGGAGCATAAAAGTGAAGAAAACGGCAAAGTCTCAAAATTGTGCTGGAAAGTACCTTTGACGGCGTCAGGATTTACTCTTGACGGCGTCATGGCTTGGCAAAAGTGGTGGATATGAAAATTACTCATGATAAGCCAGAGAAATTTGCATGGGAATTTTGACGGCGTCACCCTTTGAAGTGATCAAGGTCGTCACGGCTTAATTTAAAGAGGGACGGCGTCACGCCTAATTCTGACGGTTTCAAGCCTTGATAAGCCAGAACGGATTTTGGAAAGCTAAAGAGGGACGGCGTCAAGAAGGCAATCCGGGAACCCTAAAAGCGGCGAGGTGACGGCATCACACTCCATAACGTGACGCCGTCAGATCTGAAAGTCTATATATAGTTTTGCAATTTTTTGTCATTGGGGTGGAACTTATTGTGGCACTTTGTGTGTGAAAAACCCTAAGACGATTTTAGCAGCTTTTTCAAGGCTTTTTGCCTTGAGATCTTCCATGTTACATTGAAGATAAGTTATCAATTAATCATTCAATATGTCTATGTGTTGTTTGATTCTATCTTGTTCTTGTCTTTTGTTTAACATGCTAGGCTAGGTTTTCTTTGTGTTTGCTTAGATCTAATGAAACCTAGCTATTGATTATTGGTTATTAGTGTGTTATTAGTTGTATTGGATGATTGTTTATCTATGTTAGGCTTAAGAAAACTGGCTAACTTCCTATTCGGTAACTTGCTTGAACGTCTTAAGAAACATGAACCAATGCGTACTAAAGGTTTTTATGGTTGTATTTAATGCATGAGCGAATTCTAGTGATCCCATGTTAGGAGCTTCCTAGCCGGCTCGACATAGGAGTGAAGTAGGAGTTCATAGAGTTGGGGAAGTACGTACGCCACCCCACGATTGGTATTAAGGAATACACCCGTCATCCACGCAATTAATACACACTAATCAACCGGTAAAAGATAGTTAGGGAGTAAGGAAATCTAAGTAAACACATTTCTCCCCACATAAATTTCACCACCTTTTCATTTTCTGTTATTTTATTTTATTTGCATTCGTAGTTATTTGGGTTAGTTGACTAGCAACTAATTCCGCCCACTCTTTCAAACCCGAGATTTTACTTGCTTTCATAAAATTATAAAAACATAAAAAAGAATCTTCTCTCACCCTTAGACCTATTAGAGTAGTTTTTCAGACCTAACGAATACTATTCCCTGTGGAGAACGATCAATCCCCCGTACTTACCACTACACTATACTACATCGGTCAGGTACACTGCCTGGTGGGGTTGTAAGCCTCTTGAGATCCCTTGAGAGGTAAAACCTGTTGTAAGGTTGCAAAACCACGCATCAAAGTTTCCATATCATGATCCTTCAACAACATGGGAATTTCTAAGCCTTAGCAGTATTCATCATCTTTACACACAAAGTGGGATTGAACTCTTTATGTTGGCTGAGAAAGAGTATCCACTTAGTTATGAAGTTCTTACAACTATGATCTCCAAGAGATTAAGATGTGACAAAGATGAAGAAAATTCAGAAGTTGTTCAAAGTTTGCTGAGGAGCATATTTGAGCAATGTGAAAGAAAAAGGAAGAACAGAGAGTAAAGGTTTTTGGAAGAGTTCCCTCAAATCCTCAAGGTATGTATTTTATTCATCAGAAACTTGTGTATTTTAAAGGAAATAACAAGTTTAGGGGAGGATTGTTGGGAATAAAATGTTCAAGTCAAAAAGCCTGCTGAAAGAAGTATTGAGCCTGCTAGTTGATTTTGAAGAAGATGAAGATGTACTAACAGTACCTTCTGGGTAAGAAGGTACTGCTAGTTGATAAAGGTCCTGCCAAGATTATGATCAAGTTGATAGATATTTTGTTGTAGATATTTGTTGTATTATTAGTCTTTGTACAATGTAATACGTAATGTAGAAGTAGTTCAGTCTTCACATGTTTGTGCAGAAGAATATACAGAGTAGTTACATTGGTAGTTGTATTTAATTGTAGGCTAGAATAGTCAAAGTATCTTATTATATTCAACAACTTGACAACTTGTAATAAGGGATACTTATCCTATAAAAGGATCCCTTAGTCACCACCTTCATGCATGCATCTCTTCAACTAATAACCAAAAACAGAACAACCTCTCTAGTAACTTAGTTACTCATTTCACAAATCCTTTTTACAATCAAAGATTCAAGGTTACTTTGTAATCCTGGTGATAGTTAGATCATCCGTATTATTTCATCAATAATATTGAATCGTTTTGTGTTACTAAAGTTGTGTTCTTTGTTCATTATAACTCATGTTTACATACTCATCACCTTTGTGTTCTTTTAAAGTGTGTTATAGTAGATTCTGCATACTACATCACATTCGTACATAAATATCCCAAACACATTATTAAGATAAACATCCCAAGTGTTTGTATAATCCTACACACACACTGTGCGCGTTTAACCCAACACGCTCTTGGATCACTTGGGCAAGTAATGACATCTTCTCTTCAGCAAGCTTCTGGGCATACGCATCTATTGCCTTTACCTCAGCCTGAGCATCAGCCAACTGCGCCTTCAGAAGCGCAATCTCCTCATCTTTCTGTACATAGCGGCTACCTTCACCAGCATACCTTGATCGTAGCTGTGCAACTAAGGAGGCCTGGTGCGCAGCAGCCAAACCTAGCTCCTCTATCAGTTGGTTCATTGGCACATCCTCAAACGCCTTCGGCTCAGTCTCTTGGCTCTTCTGCGCAAGATCATCAGTATGAGAGGGACTCGCCTTGGGTGGCGAATTCCCAACACGCGCAGCATCATCATCAGCAGCTTCAACACTGCACGCAAATAACAAAGCTACTTTATAGTATCATCGCGGAATAAAGAATTGAAGATCTAAAGATACAAGTCTCATTACTTACTCGGTGGGAGGAGTTTTAGGTGGCGACGCATCCTCTTCTGATGATTGCCTGCCAGAGATAACATGGCGCCTACTCTTAGATGTACCCGCGCCATCATCACCAGAAGTTTTCTTGCGCTTTATCCCTTGGCTAGCCTCCTCGGGCCCACTTTCAGCCATGGCAACCCCCACACTCTCTGACAAGTCTGTGTGCGATGGCTCTACCACAGGGCCTTGTACCCCAGGAGTTGGAAAACTGCGAATAGGAATCGCGTCTATAACAACTGGGGGGTCATCCTCCGGCTCCTCCTGTACGATCTCCATAGTGCGCCCCGCGGTAGCCTCCAAAACTGGCTCCTCACCTTCTCTTAAAGGGCGCACTCCTACGGTCACCTGTTTGGGTCTCGCCAAGCGCACCACGCTGAATAGATCCATCTCTGTGCAGCAAACCACAAACAAACACAAAGATGGTTACAAAAGCTACAATAGTAAAGAGCGCTTACACTACTGAGCGAAAGAGAAGAAAGGACAAGCACCCACCCCGGTTATTCTCATCCAAAAAGGTTGGCACCTCGCCAGGACCTCCGAAGTAGTTGCGACTAATGCCCATATGTACTAAAAACTCTTCTGGATAAGCGTTGATAGGGATACGATTGGCATTAATCATTTCCGCATCATCTGCGCTATACGTTCCGGGGATGGGGCGCTCATCCTTCGGTAATGACTCTTGGGTATAGAACTCAAAAACCCATGGAAAAAATGCATCATCAACCCAAACGAATTTCTCCCTCCAATTCCTAAGTGCATCTAACTTTTCCGTATAGCACTGCAGTCGCCCTGCGCGCTTAGAAAAGGACACCCACCCGTTTGACCACGACGAGTGATAAAACGCGCGGAACAGATGGATTGTGGGGTCAATCGCCAACAAGCGACAATTTACTTCAAAATTTGTTATTTTTGCTGCACCTATACAGTGCAGTTGGGAAATATGGAGACGATAGTGATTTAAAACATCGCACAAGAATAGAGACATGGGCACACGTTGGTTAGCGAATCCAAAAAAGCGTGTGTATACCCCTACTTTCCCTTCAGGGAAGTTCGCTATGGACGCAGTCGCCATCGGAACCACCGGGTGCAACGCAATCGGGATATAATAATCCAAGGTGAACAGACGAAGTTCGTCCTCGGATATATCGGATGTAAAGTCGGATAATTGAAGAACCATGGTTAAAATTCAATGGATTCTGCAGCGCACTCACTATTACCTTAAGAGTTGTTGATTTCTTGTTCACTGTTTAGAGTTTTTAACAATGGTGGCAATGGACGTTTTTACTGTGATAGCCACAGTGAAATGGAGACAACACTTTATATAGGGTTACATGCTCTCATGGATGATTGACATGTGTAACCCACTTGCTCTAATCGTGTGGCTGGGAGATCAAGAGGTGAAACACTTTTTCACCCACTCCTCACAATTTACGAGGGATATTCGGATTTACTTGGACTAGATTCATCGTATTGTTTTTTAGGCGGGAAACACTTGAAACTTCCCCACTACGCATTATGGAATATTTTTTCGCTACAGTTGTTAGTCTAGCATCCGCAGTTTCACCTTGCGCATAGTAGACTGGGGGGACATGATGACGTATAGTCCGCATTTGGGTCACGAACCCGACCAATACTCAAGCCCATCACGCGTGGGCTATCACGATAAAGATTTGGGCTTACAACGGCCCAAATCCGAAATCTATTATTGGCCTTGATATAGAATCTCTTATTTATGGGATAAAGATCAAAGGACCAACTAAGGCGGGATACGCCGAAGGGTAAGGAACACGAAACCAACAAGGATTTCGTGTGTATATATAGGGCATCTCGGCTCTCATTAAAGGTATGATATCATAACCCTAACTCTTCACTAAAACCCTAAAACCGATTACTTACTCTCACGCCGGAGGATAATCGTGGGAGACAATCCCACGATAAGCCTAACGGGGTTTTTTGTTCTCTTAGTGCGCAGGTCTCAAGCATTAAGATTGTAAGACCGAAGCATCCTCTTTATCACACAAATACAAGCTTCTTTGATGACTCTCACTAACACATTTATAGCACAAGAGTAGTATGTGGATCTTATGTAAATTTTCAAGTCAAATGTTTATTAATCTTCAAAGAGAAAAGAAATAATACAAGGGACTTGGGGTGTTACTCTCTCACACACAAACACTCTTTTTCTTATCTAATAATGAGGTATCTAATGAAACTAAAGAGTGTGTGTGTTTATACGTGACTGCCATCAACTCTAAATGGGTTTGATGGGCTTTTGTTGGACCTTGTGTGGACTTAAGATGTGCACTACACTTATACATAAGATACTAACATTTCTAATGCCTTAAGCCCACACTTTTAATACATATTACACTTGACACATTTATTCTAAATGCCAAAATGACCCTCACTTCTAAGTAGCATAAATTTCAATGCTAACAATCTCCCCCTAAGGGATGGTCATTTCAAATGATGCTCCCTTGATTGGTCTTTAGCTTTTGACATCTTGATCTTCGTGTGTCAATGTGTAATCTTCTTCATTCAATGTTCCTTCATGCGCTGTGATCTTCATAGAGTCGTCTTGTGGTCTTCCTCGCCTTGATCTACATCTTCAGTTCAGCTGCATCGCCGTTGTAGATGATGATGGTGAATGGACTTTCGTCGGTACCTGCATAAAACAGTTAGCAATAAATCGTCCTTCGGCCATCATGTCGTGAGGCAAGATCTTTTAGATCTCATTAAGACTCATACAACTTGTATCCTTTGAGGTGAACACAAGTGTATTTCATAGGAAGTGTTCCTAAGAGATCTTTTGATGAATCTCATGTCTCTAGACTCAATTATGTGCGTTTTGGTTTTAGTCGTCGGAGGCATGGAGCAGAGTGCCACCTTTTCAATACCAACACATCTCGGAGTGAGAGGTCGATAGGTTATGTAGTGTTCTCCGTGAGAAATGAAACAAATATCTTTTAAGAGATATCTGAGTGGATAGGAGGGGTGGTGCAAATGCGTCACTGGGTCCATGACGTCTTGTCTTCAATACCAGTATCACCTTAGTGAATACCGATAGCAGATGTATTGACCCGGTTTCTGACCTAAGTTTTCATGGAGGGCTATTTCTTTTCACCCTTACAAAAACTTTTCTTTTTCATTCTTCAACCCCTTCTTTCTCCTTTCTCATTATACTCCTTTTTTTTCAATCTTTCCTAAGGACTTCTAATGCTAAGCTATTGGAATAGTCCTTGGGTAGATCCCTCCGGTTCTGGCGGATCATTGGACATAACCTAACCATAATCACCTTTTTACTCCATGATTATCCTAGATTATTTGTCACATGCCATTAAACCTTGTGAAAATCTCTCAACGTGTTTATGAGAAAACACATTTTGTTAACACATCGAGAGTTTTACATTTTTGAAACACTCCCCCTTCACATGTGCTCATGCATTTTGAAATAACTTGCACATGTTGGGTAGAGTTCGCACATTTGAAATGATCGACTTTCAATGAACATGACCTTCGCGAGACACGCTTACATCACTAGTTAGACTAGCTTGAAATTATTACCCGTCCTAGTCATATTCAAAGATCATCTCTCGAATTGGTACATTCTACTCAGACAAGTCCTTTGCGAGACACGTTTGCATCACTGGTAAACCAGCTTGAAATTATTACCCGTCCAGGACATGTCTTTTCGAGAACGGACATTTAGTTTCGTCAATTCGAGGGTTCATGCTGAGTCTTTTTGAAGAACTCGTTTTGAGATTCAAACGACAAAACTTCTTTTAGATCACATTTTAATCACGTCCTCTCCCCCATATTTATAATAAACACCTAATCTCCCCCTCAAAAATAGCATGAAGTGGTATTTTTGAAAACAGTTGATTAAAATGAAACTTTTAGTGGAGAGACGGACTGATTTTAGCATGAAAAATAGAACATTTTTCTTTTATACTCCCCCTTAATCAGAGCAAATGGTTAAACTGTTGAGTTTAAAAGCATTTAGAGGTCTTAGAGGGAGTTGTCGTGAGCACAAAATTTATAAAAAGACTTTGAAAAATCTTTTGAAACAATTTTGATTAAGTGCTCACAGGTTTTAGCTTTTTGCCATTAACATTGCGAGTTCTGATCGGAAATAATCAGAAGTCATTCAATGTAGCGTTTATTTGAAACCTTTTCCGGCATACCCGAGCTACATTTAAAAGATTTCACGTTTAAGAACGGGTTCCGTACTGAAATGCACGAAAGCCATTATGAAGAAATTTGAGAAATGACATTTCTAAGTACGTACAGAATATTGATTAGACGAGAGACATGTCGTGAGAAGAATATTTTTGGTTTTTGATGTTTTATATTTTTGATGGCTTTTTAAAATTTTCTGTTTTTATATTTTGATTTTTTAAAAAGTATGTATATATTTACCAAAAATATATACATAAATATTTACAAAAAAAATGTTTACCAAAATATTTACAGAAATATTTACATGCGAAGCTTTATGAAGTAAATCAATGAGATTCGAGAAGACTTTCTAACTCTACGGGAGTTAGGCTTCGCATTCCAATTCGACGAACTAAGTTTTCAAACCGCTCCTTTGGGAGGGCCTTAGTAAATAGATCGGCGAGCTGGTATTCTGTCTTCACGAAAAACAATTCAACAGTACCCTCTTCAACGTGCTCTTTTATGAAGTGATAGCGGACTCTAATATGCTTGGTCTTCGAGTGTTGCACTGGGTTGCACGAGATGGCTATGGCACTTTTTGAATCGCAATACAAAGGAATGCGGTTGAAAGAGAAACCATAATCTGTGAGTGGAGTTCTCATCCAAAGGACTTGAGCACAACACGCAGATAGAGACACATACTCGGCCTCTGCTGTTGATAAAGCAGTGCAATCTTGTTTTCTTGACGACCAGCCTACTAGCTTTTCTCCCAGAAATTGCGCTCCGCCTGATGTACTTTTCGCTGTAACTTGGCATCCAGCATGATCGGCATCTGAAAAGGCAATTAGTGTAAACTCCGAATCCTTCGGATACCAAAGTCCCATGTTAATGGTTCTGCGAAGGTATCGAAAGATCCGTTTAACCTCTTGGAGGTGAAGTTCGGTAGGCCTTGCCTGAAACCGTGCTAATAAACAAACAACAAAATGAATATCTGGTCGGCTTGCAGTTAAGTACATGAGAGAACCAATCATGCTCCGATATTTCTTCGGATCCATGGGTTTCCCATTTAGGTCTGCGCCAATTTTTGGTGAAGTGACCATAGGAGTACCAACAGAGTCACAATTTTCCATACCATGTTTTTTCAAAATCTCAATTGTATATTTAGCTTGATTAAGAAAAATACCACATGGGGATTGATGAATTTGTAAACCTAAAAAGAATTTTAATTCACCCATCATGGACATTTCGAATTTGCTTTTCATGAGATTTTCAAAATGTTTTGAATGTTGCGGATTAGTGGACCCAAATATTATGTCGTCCACATAAATCTGAACAATCAAAATATCATTTTTGTATTTTCTTGTAAACAAGGTTGGATCAATTGTTCCTTTGGTGAAATTATTTGACAACAAGAAAGATGATAACTCGTCATACCACGCCCGTGGGGCTTGTTTCAAACCATAGATTGCCTTCTTTAGCTTGTAGACGTATTCCGGATGATCTTTGTCAACGAAACCGTCTGGTTGACTCACATACACTTCTTCTTGCAGAGTTCCATTCAAGAACACCGTCTTGATGTCCATCTGATAAACCGTGATGTTCTTGTGAGCGGCATAAGCTAAGAAAATCCTGACAGCTTCAAGCCTTGCAACCGGTGCGAATGACTCTTCAAAATCTATTCCTTCTTCTTGTCTGAATCCCTTTGCCACCAGACGAGCCTTGTTGCGAATCACGGTCATTTCTTCATCCTTTTTATTTTTCCATAACCACTTAAGATCAATGACTAGTTTGTCAATTGGTCTTGGAACTAAATCCCAGGTGTCATGGATTTGAAATTGAAGAAGTTCTTCCTGCATCGCTTCAATCCAGGCATTATCTTCCATTGCTTCCCGAATGTTCTTAGGTTCTATGAGACTGACTGAGCAGACATAGATGCACATGTCGCAATCGGTATGAAGTTGTTTTCTCGTCTGAATTGGTCTTGAGGGTTCACCAATAACCTGTTCAATCGGATGGTCTTTTGTCCACTGTAATGTTGAAGGATACCTTGGACTGAATAACTGCGTGTTAGTCGGTTCATGTAATCTGGAAGATGATTCACCAGATTCCGTTCCAAACGGGTTTTCAAAGATTTCTTCGTCTAACACAGCATTATTTGGTTCTTGCTCATCAATTCTTGGTAGAACAATTTCAATGAATGGAGTTGCTGGAGTAGATGTAGATGATGTTGATGTCGAGGGAGTTGGTGCGCCAGCTTCAAATGTTGTGGATGCATCTGGATTTGATGGAGGTGGTGGTGGTTGTTGATGTTGAGTGGATGCAGCGGAATGTTGGTTAGATGCATTTTTCGAAGCGCCACCATAGTATTCATCGTACATGAACTCGAAGAAATTATCCAGTTCTTGAGTTGTTGGTTGTTCGACATGAATTGATTGAGCTCCTTGAGGTGCGAGTCCCGAACTGATATGTCCGGAAGTCATCGGGTTAAGCGCGGGTTCTAGAGCAAGTCTCTCAGAAGCCATTTGTGAAATTTCATCAAACTTCACATTCATCGTCTCCATTATCTTTTTCGTTCTCCTGTTATACACCCTGAATGCCCTCGAGTTTTCAGAATACCCAATAAAGATTCCAATATCACCCTTAGCCTTCAACTTACCCAGATCTTCCCTGTCATTTGTAGGATAGCATAAAGCGCCAAATACATGAAGATAAGAAATATCCGGTTTTCGTTTGTTGACAAGTTCGTATGGGGTTTTATTGAATCTTGGATGGATTAGGGATCGGTTTTGAGTAAAACAAGCAGTTGAAACAGCATCAACCCATAAGAATAATGGAGCACTGGAATAAATCAACATGGTGCGAGCAGCTTCTACAAGGGTTCTATTCCTTCTTTCAACTACCCCATTCTGCTGTGGAGTTCTAACAGCTGATGTCTGGTGAGTAATACCAGTTTCTTCAAAGAATGTTCTTAACTCCTGATTGACAAATTCCGTGCCATTATCCGTTCGAACTATCCTAACTGGAGCTTGAAGTAGAACTTGAATCCGCTTCAGAAAGGCGATGATGGTGCTTGGTGCTTCATCTTTTGATCTCAAGAACTTTACCCATGTATATCTTGAATAGTCGTCAACAATTACAAGAATATATTTCTTCCCATTTATGCTTTGAACTCTCATCGGGCCACATAAGTCCATGTGCAACAAATGCAACCTGTCAACCGAACTAGGTACGGGTTTAGTTTTGAATGTTGCTCTTTTGCTCTTTCCTTGCTCACATGATGGACATAGGTGTTCTTTGGTGTATTTAAATTTAGGAAGACCGGAGACGATGTTGTCTTTGGCAAGCTTGTTGATCGTGTCAAAGTTCATATGGGACAAACGTCTGTGCCATAACCAGGATTTTGTTTCACCTGCCCTGGTCATGAGACAAATAGGAGATGAAGAGGCCATTTGGTTTATGTCAATGGCATAGAGATTGGTGCCACGACCCCCAATTAAGAGATCATTCCCCACCAAATTCCTGACAGAACAAGTATTTCTCCTAAAAGCAACCTCTAAATCTGCATCACAAAACTGCCCGACAGAGAACAGATTGTGTCCCAACCCTTCGACATAGTAAACCCGAGTGATTAAGTAGTTTCCAAACCGAAGATCTCCATAACCCAGAATAGCTGCAACATGATCATTACCAAAACGTACAGTCCCCATGAACTGCCACACAAAATTGATCAGCAGCTTCAGATTCCCGGTCATGTGCTTGGAGCAACCCGAGTCGACGATCCAAAGACAGATTTCAATGACCTGAGAAGAACAGAAGAATTTGTATATGGAAACCGTGTAACATTTAGTTCCAAGGGGTTAGATGTAACAGGTGACTCACACTTAGATATGGTTTCCTTAGATGCATTGGGAACTATTTCTAATGTGCCATTCTTAAGTGTAAACATTCTACCCGTTGGTTTCCATGCACAAAACTTAGAGTGATCCTTAGGCAATAGGCTGCTAGTGGTTTTCCTAGCTTTTGCAATTAGTCTTCGAATATATCTAGACTTAGCCTTAGTCACTAAAGGAACCTTTTTCTGTTCAGGCATATCATTCTTTTTCACATCATTAGAAACATTATCATCACAAGCATTTACAGACAAAGTTTTCTTTTGCATTAAACAATCAGAATCATTACATGCATTAGAAACAGGAGTCTTATCATTACAACTAGATGATACATGTTTCTTCTTGGAAAGCGATAAATTCCTAGGGTGTTCTTCTACTTTCTTGCTTGCACTCTCAGAAACAGGCGAGACACTAGGTTTCTTGTTATGGCTCCTAGACTGTCTTTTGCTCCTAGAGTTGCTTTCTATTCCTGTAGAAGGTAAGGCACACTCATTAGAATTTTTGTTGTTGTCCTGAGATGTTGTAGTAGCATTCCTAGACTCATTTGGAGTATCTTTCTTACTTTTGTCTATCTCCCTATATGTTTTAGATGTAGAGGCAGACGCAGTAGTGGGACTAATCCTATAAAGGCCAGGTGCTATAACATTAGTATTCTTGACAACAGCTTTCTCTTTTTGTTTCTCACTAGGCAAGGGGTTAATGGTGCAATACCCGTAGTTTCCTCACCCTTCCCTTTTTGACATTCAAGCTGAGACTTCAAAATATCAATTTGTTCTTTCAACTGTTTGTAAGAACGCTCATACGACAGTTTGTCATACTTGCATTCTTCCTTTTTAGTATCAAGTTGTTTAAAATATGTGCAATTTTGTTTTTCAAGTTTCAAAAGCGCCTTTTCATATTTTTCAACAATTTGAGAAGTCTCAGCTCGAAGTGTTTCATCATCTTCAACAGAATATGTTTGGAAAATAATAGACATGATATCGGTCGAGAGAGCTTCGAAAGAGAGAGAGTCATTTTGATGTTCCAAAACCTTTATCCGTTCCAAGTATTCCTTTGCTTCCTTCACTAAGGATTTGTGATCCTTAACGAATTCTGCAGACTCTTTTAAAAGATTATTTTCCACATTTTGAACAACCGCATAGATTGCAGCAACATGTGGATTAATTTCCTTTGCAAAAATCTTTTTCAGTTCATCCTGAACACCCGGAAACCATTCAAACTTGTTATTGTTAATTTTGGAAGTCACAATACGTTGAAGTTTCTCAATTCTCTGTTTAAGATCGACCAAATATAGTCTAGCTGCACTTGAATTATAAGTGTTTTTAGATGCCATTTGTTCGATGTTAGGCAGATGTTTTGAAACAGCTTTTTGTTTTGTGAAGACCACTGGTCTTTGAAAAAACAATTGTGACTCTTTTTTAATAAGGTGAACACCAGAATCTTTATTAAGCTTGTTATAATCAATTGGTTTAATTTCTGGGTTCATTTGTCTCATTTTGACTCGTCTCTTTTCAGTACGCTCAATCGTTTCATCTGAATCATAAAGTTCAATCGGATCATGTTTATCATTAAGCACACTACCATCATATAACACATTCTGTACACTCTGAGCTTTCTTGAGATTACAAGGGTTTTCAAAACCGATAGCCACTTTCTTTATTGTATGTAAAATCGGGTTTGGATCGTTTATTAACAAGTTAACTGTTTGTGCAGAATGACCCGTTTTTACAAGCAACTCATCCAACTTTGCAATGGTTTCCTTTTTGTCAGAGATCTCTTTAAGAAGATCCTTTTCACGTTTTAAAAACCTTTCATTCAACTCCTTCTTTTCTTTTTCAAGATTGGAATAAGTTGATTTTTGTTTTGAAAGTTGGTTGGTTAGTTCAGAAATTTCCTTGTTTAGAGATTTGATTTGATTGTTCAAATTAACATCTAGAGTGTTAAATTTGATTTGTAAACGTTTTTCTCTTAACTCAGAATCTTTTAAGCTAACCTCAAGTTCCGACTGTTTTTTGTTATGAAAATCATAAGCTCTTGCATTCACCTTATAACTCTCAAGCTCAGTGGTCAATTTTTCATTCGCGGCCTTAACATCGCGATTGACCTTTTTGACCTTTTCAATTTCAATACTACAATTTTGCAATAATGATTCAAACATAGCACGTGTTTCCTCATCATTATCAGTATGCTGTGACTCGAATTCTTCATTAGGATCCATATCTGGAGTTTCCAAATTAGTATTACTACAACTTGGTTCGTCCATGTATGTATCATAAATGAGATTAGGAGTCTCAGGATGCTGTTCATTTTGAGGTGACATATCAAACATTTCATTATTGTGACATGTAGCATATGGTTGTACCTCAGAAACCGCATTAGTATCAAAAGCAGGAGGTGCTTCTGAGTCCGTGTCGTACTTTGCCTCCTGGAGATTTGCCATAAAAATGCAGTTTGCATCGATGTCCTCTTGATCTTCTGAAGCATCCATAATGGCCATGAAGTCATTCTCTTCTGCACTCAACTGAAGTCCAGCCGTTTCCTTGTTTGCCAACATTAATGCTTTCTGCAAGTAAGCTGGATCCCTCTTATTCGGCTTGTCTGGACAGTTCCTAGCCATGTGACCAATACCCTGACAGTTGAAGCACTTCATCATATTACCCTGATTCCTATTCCCAGCTCCCTGAGCAACATTCCCAAACTGATTCCCAGCATTCTGTACCCTTTGATTACCAACAGCATTACCCATCTGATTCCCTGCAAACTGACCCATCTGATTACCAACATACTGCCCTGCATTCTGATTACCCATCTGAAATCTTGGAGCATATCCCTGCTTATTCCCATATCCCCCAACCATCTGTCCTTGCTGTCCCATGTTGAAACTCGGCTGTGCAATCTGTTTGTTGCGAGTGTTCGATGAGATTCGTTGATTGTTGTTGGTGGGTGTGGAGTAACGTCCTTGGAATGCTTTTGATAGGTAAGCAAAAGCTTGAGTCAAAGCAGCAGTTGACTCATCCTGATCATCTTGATCTGGGTGTTGTGGGTATTGTTGTTGTGGGATTACATGTTGTTGTTGTGGGTAGAATGGTGATTTTGGAATATACTGTTGTTGCATGAATTGCTGAGTGGATGATGATGATGATGGTTGTGCACTGACTGTTGCAGGTGAAGGTGATTGGACTATGAGTGCAAGAGGATCTTGTTGTTTTGCTTGCTTCTCTTTTCTGACTTCATTTGCCTCTGCTTGGTTTTGTTTAAGAAAGTCATAGAGTTGATCGTAGTTCACATCATGAAGATTCTTAGTTTGGTTGACAATAGTAACATATCGTCCCCATTCTTCTGGAAGGTTGTTGATGAACTTGATGTTTTGAACAATTTGTTTAGGCGACAAATTGTTTCTGATCAACTCATTCATGAGAGTACAAAACCGTGTGTAGTAAGATTCAATCTGTTCAGCTGGTGTTGCTGTGAACTTCTCCCATTCAGTCAGAAGCTTGTTTTCCATGTCTTGAATGCCAATTTCTGTACCATGACAAAGACGTCTAACTCGATCCCACATTTCTTTGGCAGTTTCACAGCTATCTACAGCACAAAATATTTCTTGTGGTAAACCGAGTTGGATTAGATGCATTGCTAGGTGATCAGCTTCAATTTGCTTCCAATCTGCTTCAGTGTAATCCGATTCCTCTTTGGGTCGGTACGTTGGATCGACGGGAGGTTCTGCAGTAGGGTTTTCAGCTGTTTCTTCAATCTCACCAGGCTGCAATGGACCTTTTTTGACAGAGTTAACCAAGAGTATACCTTGTCCATTTGGTTTGGATCTCATATATCGAAGCATACGACTCGTCCATGGAAGGTAACCACCCTTTTCTAACATTGGAGGTCGGTTTTCTGAACCTTCGGCATGAATGTCTTGTTGTGTAGTCATCTTTAAAATATAATGTATGATAAAGTGGATTTAGGATCTTTGCAACAAAGTAGGAGACGTTGTTATTGACGGTTGAACTTGGTTGTTGTTGTTGTGAAGCTTTGTTATGGTGGAAATTTTGGTCCGGAAACTTAAAACCTCAATAACGTCATTTTGGAGCGTTTTCAGGCCTCGAAAGTTGGGTTGAATGAATAAATTATTCAACGTGTCCTTCTCCTCTGTCTCACGGTCGTTTTGACAGGTGTTTCGCTGAAAACGGAGTTATGGTTCAAAAGTTATGATCGTTTGAAGTTTCACAGAAGTACGAGGGCCAAAACTGCCAAATCTGGAAGTTCCCAAAGACTGCCAAATCTGGAAGTTCCCAAAACTGCCAAATCTGAAAGTACAGGGACTGAAACTGTCAATACTGAAAATTGCAGAAAATCCTTTGTTGTCCGATATCGCAATTGGTCGAATATCTCGGACAGCACTGCGTAGCAGATCTCGGACAAAACTGAGCAGACTTGAATTGCGATAGGTCTTGTCTGAGGCCAAATGCGATAAACCAAGTGCGATATGTCAACTGCGATGGGGTCAACTGCGATAGTTATCGCGATTCGAATTGCGATAAAACCTTCAGTTGTGAATTGCGATAGACCAGTTCAGTGTCAAATGCGATAAAAACTACGAATTGCGATAAATCGCTAGTTTTTCAGCAATTGCGATAAAACGCTAAAAAAGACCAAATGCGATAAAACGCTGAGGCAGTCCAACTGCGATAACACGACTTTTTCACCAACTATTACCAACTTTTTGACTTCTAGCTACTAGGCCATGCAATTCCCCATACTTCTCTGCCCTTTCACTGCCAACTTTTCACTTACTTTTCCCACTTCAATAATTAAATCTATCACTAAAATAATCCACTAACAAATCTTATACAAGATTTATTAACTTTTGTAGATCAAACAAGTGAAGAACAAACCAAGAACAAATAACCACAACCTTTGTACGAGTGATGAAATTGAAAATATCACACCAGTAACTTCGAAGTAACCACAAATCAAACACAACTTCCTTGATTTTAGATCTTGCGTATAGTAGCAACAAACACACAAATGTACACGTTATGCTGAAACACAACGCAACAAATATGTGTTCTTTCAACACAAATCGAACACAAGAACTTGTAAAATCCTACCTTGAAGCTAGGCTCTGATACCACTTGTAAGACCGAAGCATCCTCTTTATCACACAAATACAAGCTTCTTTGATGACTCTCACTAACACATTTATAGCACAAGAGTAGTATGTGGATCTTATGTAAATTTTCAAGTCAAATGTTTATTAATCTTCAAAGAGAAAAGAAATAATACAAGGGACTTGGGGTGTTACTCTCTCACACACACACACTCTTTTTCTTATCTAATAATGAGGTATCTAATGAAACTAAAGAGTGTGTGTGTTTATACGTGACTGCCATCAACTCTAAATGGGTTTGATGGGCTTTTGTTGGACCTTGTGTGGACTTAAGATGTGCACTACACTTATACATAAGATACTAACATTTCTAATGCCTTAAGCCCACACTTTTAATACATATTACACTTGACACATTTATTCTAAATGCCAAAATGACCATCACTTCTAAGTAGCATAAATTTCAATGCTAACAAAGATCCAATTGATACGGGAACAGGAATCCAAACAAGGAACGCCCAACTTTTGTATCAACAATCCATAATTGCTTGATATATATATGTGTGAAATTTCTTTTGTGAACATTATGTGAACATAACATTACACTTTTTCTTATACCATTATTTATTATATTAAATACTAGCGGTAGATAGTTTATTCCTTTACTCAAAAACTGTAGAAGAATCAACAAAAAAATACTCACTAATTGGCACTCTGGCATAGTTTGATTTGACATAGTTTTTAACTAATCAGGGGTGGCCCAATGGTCTAAGTCGTGTGACTATTATGTATGAAGTTTAATTTTTATTAGATGCAAACATATATGTAGTGATCACGTTATCTTCTTGAAGAAAAAAAAAACAAAAAAAAAAACAGCAAAACAAAAACAATAACTTTACCTTATTTGAGTCTGTTTGACAATAGATTCAAACACCGTAAATTTGTCGAAAAAAAGTTCATAAACCATAATACCCCCAAAGGAAAGAAACAATACACCGACGTTCTTTTCTCTATTTTTGTTCTTTTACTTATTATTTTACCAAAATATAGTATTTGGTTAACTAATTAGTTTAAGCCCCGCATTTTTACGTTGTAAACTAATCTGTTATTTTGGGAGGTTTGGAAGATGATAAATTATAAGTATTATCGATATTTTTCATTTTTTGGGTTTTTCATTAAAAATTGAAAATAAAACTTCAAAGAGAAATTTGAGAGGCTGAGGAGAAGAGTATTCTGGTTAATTCATTTTGAAACACGGACTGTATTTGAATCAAAGGTTTTTCACATGGACTTTTCTTACACTTTTAAAAAGATTAGACTATGCCTGTGATGCATGGTTTTGCGACCTTACAACAGGTTTTACCTCTCGAGGGATCTCAAGAGGCTTACAACCCCACCAGGCAGTGTACCTGACCGATGTAGTATAGTGTAGTGGTAAGTACGGGGGATTGATTGTTCTCCACAGGGAATAGTGTCGTTAGGATTGAAAAACTACTCTAATAAGTCTAAGGGTGAGGGAAGATTCTTTTTTGTATTTTTTATATTTTTTTATGAAAGCAAGTAAAATCTCGGGTTTGAAAGAGTGGGCGGAATTAGTTGCTAGTCAACTAACCCAAATAACTACAAATGCAAATAAAATAAAATAACTGAAAATGAAAAGGTTGTGAAACTTATGTGGAGAGAAATATGTTTACTTAGATTTCCTTACTCCCTAACTATCTTTTACCGGTTGATTAGTGTGTATTAATTGCGTGGATGACGGGTGTATTCCTTAATACCAATCGTGGGGTGGCGTACGTACTTCCCCAACTCTACAAGCTCCTACTTCACTCCTATGTCGAGCCGGCTAGGAAGCTCCTAACATGGGATCACTAGAATTCGCTCATGCATTAAATACAACCATAAAAACCTTAGTACGCATTGGTTCAAGTTTCTTAAGACGTTCAAGCAAGTTACCGAATAGGAAGTTAGCCAGTTTTCTTAAGCCTAACATCGATAAACAATCATCCAAAACAATTAATAACACACTAATAACCAATAATCAATAGCTAGGTTTAATTAGATCTAAGCAAACACAAGATAAATCTAGCCTAGCATGTTAATTAAAAGACAAGAACAAGATATAATCAAACAACACATAGACATATTGATTGATTAAGTGATAACTTATCTTCAATTAAACATGGGAGATCCAAGGGTATGAAAACCCTTAAAAATGGAAGAAATTCGTCTTAGGGTTTCTCCTCACAAAGTTGCACACTAATGACAAAAAATTGCAAAACTATATATAGAGTTTAAGGGCTGACGGCGTCACGTTGTAGATCCTGACGCCGTCACCTCGCCGTGTCTAGGGTTCCCGGATGGCCTTCCTGACGCCGTCCCTCTTTAGTGCTCCAAAATCCGCTCTGGCCTATCAAGGGGTGACGCCGTCAGAATTGAGCTTGACGCCGTCCCTCTTTAGCTTAAACCGTTATGGCCTTGATCACTTCAAAGGGTGACGCCGTCAGACTTTCCTGTGTAAATTTCTCTGGCTTATCATGTGTAATTTTCATATCCACCACTTTTGCCAAGCCATGACGCCGTCAAGAGCAATACTTGACGCCGTCAAAGGTACTTTTCAAGCCGATTTTGAGACTTTGTCGTTTTCTTCACTTTTATGCTCCAAAAACGTCCAAAATGCTTCCTTTTCCAGATTTCTTCTCCAAAGTACCTAAAATGAAAAAAGGAACAATTTAGGGCAATATTTGATCAAATAAACACGATTTAGAGCTTAAATGACCCCCTAAAAGCGGTACACTTTTCGCTTCATCTGCCTGCAATTTCGCTAAAGCGCTAGGATGATTTTGCAATTTACTAAAAAAAATTGTGATTTTAGCTTAAATAAAATGGTCGAATACGACCGTTTTTGTAAGTTCCTCTTTTTTAACCTTTATTTTTGAGTAAACCGTAAAAAATGTCGCTAAACTTTCCGAAAAATGCAAAAGTTGTCCTCGAAAAAAAAAACTGCAAATATTGTCCTTCAACTTTCAATTTTCTGCAAGAATGGTCCGTGAAGGGTTACAGTAGCTGCAAAAAATGTTTTTGGGCTAAAACGCGTTAACTTTTTCACGTTAATGGCGTGTGAAATAACTATTTTACCCTCGCCTACTACAGGGACATTTTTTGCAAAAACCACCGTCACCCTCTTTCTTCTTCTCCTCTATTTCTCTCTCTATAGACTACTAATTATACCACCACCACCACCCTCCACCAACACACAACCACGCTACAAAATAAATGATTTAGGGCTCAGGTCAACAATGCGTGAATTATAAACAATCAAACAGACCCCTCAAATAATAAGTAACAGAAACAATAAATAAATACGGAGGAAAAATGATGAAATTAAATTACCTTCCTCTAGTACCAATTCTGACCAAGGCAACTTTTTTTCTCAGTATTTTGGTCAACGGAGACTGAAGCTTTGACTCCAGCAAACCTACGACAGTGATGAAATAGCATTAGAATAAGCAGATCTGGAAGTAAAATTGGCTGACAACATCACTTGGTTGACTAGAGGGACCACCAACTTGATTTTCTGTCATGGGATCATCTTCATCCTCATATCGGTCCCAATTGGAGGGAAGTCCAGATTCCGACGACAGTAGCAGATTCCGGCAATGGCGGCAAGCAGTTGGTGGAGCAGGTGATTTAGTTGGGGTGGATGTAGAAGTGAATCATCAGCTTGTTATTCAACAATATAGATGAATATGTTACTTCCATCCTTTCTTCGATTTTAATTTTGTGGAAAACTAGAAGGGGGGGGGGTTGAATAGTTTTACTTCTTTTAAATTTTATTGTGAAAACTTTTGTTTACTTTTAAAAACTTCGATTCGATCTTATGTGACTTCAACTCTTAAACAATATGAACAAATATAGACAAATGTAAATAAGTAATGCAAGTAAAGTAAATGAAATGAAATGAAAGATAGGGATGGAAAGATCAAACCACAACACAAGGATTTATAGTGGTTCGGCTACAAGGACACCTTCCTTGCCCTACTCCACTCCCCGAGTCACCTACTCGAGAGTTCTCTTCACTATGTCAACAAACTCCCTTATGGCAGAGAAGACCTTACACAACTTTAGCTTACACCGGCTTAACGACACAAAGCTAGATGTCGGGTTCTAATCGTAGCTAGAACCAATCTCACAACTTCTACACGACTTCTTCATGACTTATTCACAACTTCTTCACGACGGATTCATGACTTCTTCACGACGGCTTCACACCTTCTACACGACGGCTTCACAACTTCTACACGACGACTTCACAACTTCTAGACTATGACTTCACAACTTCTACACCACTTCTTTATAACACAACTACTTACTTACACTTAGATCTACTTATCACAACTATACAACACTTTACTTTACACAACTACAAAATGATATGAATTGAACTACAATACTTCTTCTCTAGTTGAAGGAGTATTCTTCTTTTGCACTTGGATGATGAAAGATTGGATCACTTGGAAACCAATGCTTAAGAGAATATGATCAAAGGATTTTAGAAAGGATTTACAAGGATTAGAGAAGATTTAGAACAGAAGGTTTGGGGTGCAAAAGGTTAGAAAAAACTCCAGAGAAAGTCCAGTATTTATAGGCAAATCTGAGGGGCTAGAGGAGCGGGGCGGTCCCCTTAAATAGGTGGCCGACCCCCTTAAAATTAAGGGGACCGCCTAGTATAATTAAGGGGGCCGTCCTTCCTGAACGTTGCTCAGATTTGTCTTTTTGTGGGGAAGGTTTTTCTGGAACATTTTTGCCATTTTTGGTTGAAAATTTGAATTCATAAATATATACTAGATTAAACATATTTATTTAATACCAAAAATGTTTTTCTAAAAAATATAAAATGTTTGTGACATTTTATAAAAAATCTAGTGATTAAGAAAATTTTCCTTTGATCATATAATGCATTAAGCATTTGTTTGTTCATACCTTAAGTGATTGAGTTGTTAAAATAGATATTAACAACTAAATGCTTGTTTACGTCATAATTTTCCGTTTAATGATTTTACATTTTGTAATTATCAAAACGTAGAGATATCGAAAAATATTAATAACTTGTTTAGGCATTATTTATATCAACAATCTCCCCTTTTTAGAAGATTACAAAATCTAAACTCATTAAATTGAAAAATTAGTTTTTAAACAAGTATTTAGTGAGTTTACATCTATTTCTCCCCCTTTTTGTAGAATCAAAAAGGTTATGCCGACAAGCTTTAGATAAGAAATTTGTCAGGACGAGAACTCTCCCTTGATGTGTGCTCCCCCTTGTTTGAGAGCATAATGGAAACGAGATATGGAATACTTGCAAGGAAAAATAGTAGAAGCACAAGCATATATATAGCAAAAATAAGCAAGCATAGAAGAGAAAGACATCCATTAATCAAAAGTGTTGTGTATAAATACACAACCAAATAGAGTACATCATAAAAGAAACATACAACATTTTAACAAAGACTGCAACTAATGATACTACATAATCATCCCAAGAGTACATGATCTTCATAGAGCTTGCAACCAAAAAGAGTGGAAAACATTATTGGTGTTGAAACATTTTTTCTAGTTTGAAGAGAATGGAGGAGGTGGTGGTGAAATGGGTGAAGATGGTGGAGGCGGTGGTGGAGGTGGGTTGGATAACATGTGCTCAATGCATGAGAACATATATTGCATTTCATCCCGAAGACCAAAGATGATGGTTTTGTTATGAATGCAACAAAGGCAAGTGTCTCCATGAGCTTCAAGGAGACTCCAAGGTATGGGATTAACAAAGAGAGGTGGTGGAATTGGTGAGGATGAAAAGTGAGCATCAAGAGGTGTGATGGGTGATAGGGAAATGGCAAGCTCGGTGGATGGAGGTTCTTGATTGGGAGGTGGTGGTGATGCTCTTGATGGTGGTGATGATAGGTGGGAGTTTATGTAGTCATTGATGGATGAGGTTGAAGGTATGGAAGAAGAGGAGGTACCATAGGTGGAAGGTGTTTTGGATGGTGCATTAGGTGCACTTGGAGATGAGCATGTAGGTGGTGGTGATGGAGTGGTGTTGTCTTCTTTAGTAAGATCAATGAAAAGTTGTTTGGGTGGTATGATGACCAATTTTTGTTTCTTAGAGGTCTTGGAGATGGAGGATTTTGGTGATAGCATGGTGTTGTAGGTTGATGTTTGAAGGAGATGAGGATTGATGAAATGAGGGTTTATCATTTGGAGGGAATTTATAATATGAAAGTAAGGTTGGTTTAGGTAAGGTTTTGAGGTTTAGTAGTAATATTCCAAACTCAGTTGGGTTATTAAGAGAAAGGGTAGCTGAGACTAGAGAAAATGGGTCACAAGATGCAAAAGAAAACAGTGAAATTCACTGTCCAGATGGACGGTCCCCTTAATTGTAGGCCGGCCCCCTTAAAATTAAGGGGACCGCCTAGCAAAATTAAGGGGGCCGCCCATCTGGTGTTTTCCCAGGCGACCAAAATTGAAAAATTTCCATAAAAGGGTCATTTTTTTTTTGGGTGTGTTTGCAGCAATCTCTATTTGAACCATGTACACTAGGAATGATCTAATAGTAACAATAATATATCAAGTAATAATGTACATATATAAACTAGCAAAATCATGTTATAAGCATATCATAGGCATATTATATTAAAGAAACAAAGTTCTAACATAATAGTAGTTAACCATCTAGCATAATGCAAAATAAATGTCAAAATAATAACACTACACATAATTATCTAATAACATATCATCAATGTTCAATTAAACCCACACCAAATAAATCAATTTCTTCTTTCCAAGAATCTTCCTGAAGGCCTTTCCTATTGACTTGAATCCACCTCAAACCTCTTGATGCATTTGTTGAGTGGTGTTTAGCAATGAGGTTTGTCTTTCGAAGAGGAGTTGATTGTTTTGTTGGGAAGGAGAAGGAACTTGATAGTCGGTGTAATCAAGTTCCGGAAGATTATTAACGAATGTCGTGGGTGATGGGGTACTAACACGTGAGGTGTCCTCCTCATCATCATCATCTCCTTGATGAGATGTAGAACCACCAGGTGGGAGTGAGAAAGAGCTACGAGATTTGCCCTTGTCACTTCGGGATTGACAAGGTTGGACACGGACAAGAGGACGCAAGACCGGTTGAACGAACTCATAAATATCACTCTCAAGATGAGGGTAATGTTCCATGACATGATAATAGAGTCGAGTAAGGAACATACCATAAGGAAGATTGGCATTGGGAGTGTTTTTAGCGGATATGATTCGATGAACAAAGAGATAAGCCAAATTGTATTGTTCTTCCGCAACAACACAATACAACATGTGAGCAATGCTCGCCGTGAGATGATCACGGTGACCACCGGTACCGAACGCATTCTCGCGAATGAGTTCTTCCCAACGCTTCATGTCGGGGCTTAACTCTTTGAGGAGGATTTGGTTTGCATGGATGTCGACATTTTTCGACTTAATCTTTCTGCTAGTCGTACCACGTTCTAGCTCAAGAAGTCGAAGAATGTCGTCGGGAGTTGGGATCTCAGAATAGTATGGACCTCCTTGAGGTCGATGTTGTTCAAGAGAAGAAAGATCCCACTCATTTGAGAAAACGGCTTGACCGTTGTGGGGAATTTTGAGAATTTGACCGAATTGAGCGAGAATAAGAGTGATGAATTCGTTTTGGATCATGAAGGAAATGAGGATATAACCATAGTCATCGGTTTGCACCGTAACTTGGCTATAGAAGTCAAGAACAAAGCGAGGAACGATACGCTCATTGATTTTGTAAAGACAATCGAGACGAACATTGGAGAACATTCGTTCGATATAGTCGGATTGATAGAAAGATGGATCGACAATTCTCCCCTCATGAATGTTTCTATTTTCGATGGAACGATAGAAACATGCAATAGCGGGAGATATGCCGGGAGTGGCGGAGACTTTTGGAATGTATTGTTTTGTTTTGGAGACATCACCAACCGTGGCTTTAGGCATTTTCACCTAAACAATATAACAACAAGAAAATAAGATTAAAAGAAAAATGCATATGTGACATATACTACTCATGTGGAACGCAAACATACTTCGACTCTAAAATTTTAATCCTAAGAAGTAGTTTGCAATGTTCCTTATTTTTAATTTTTAACTCGCTTAAGGTGTATTTTATGATGTTAAGGAGTAGTCGTAATGATATTTTGATAAGCCACTTTGAAATGTGGCTAGACAAACATTAGATTGTATGTCTAGCTATTTCTTACGAGTATTTATGTTAAGTAACTTATTGAAAAGGTAAAAACGTAGATTTTGACTCAAAAATGTCTTTTAATTTGTTATGCCAAACACTTCCTTTTCTAGAAAAATAATGACTAATATTTCAATATACATATGAATTATGTATCTTGATGACTCAAAATTATTAGTTACATGTTTATAAACTTGTCCATTTGTTGTGAAATTCATTTTGGCTTAATCTTGACAATTTTATGACTCAATCCAAACACCCTCTTATGTTTATAAAATCATTTTTTATGATTCGAAAAATATATTTTTAGGATTAAAAGTTGTGATATTATAATGTGGTTAGTTATAATAAGTGTTTATGGCATAATTCAACAATGTATAACAAATTTTGAATGAGAGTGTTTGGTTTTTCAAAATTTTGGCATGAGAGTTTTAGATTACTTAGATTCTAGATTAATTAAGTACTCTAATCCTATGGGAAGCATTTGGCAATGAGTATCCTAGACTTAATTTCAACATAAGTTCGAATTTAAAAAAATTTAAATAAAATACCTAATTGTGATTAGAATCGAAATTTGATGAAATTAGATGAAATGTGTTTTGGAAAACTTACAATATATGTTGCTAATCGAGATATAAGTGTTTGCCCCTTGCTAATTTAGCCCGAATTGGTGATTTGGTGAGTGGTTTTGATGGTTTTTGGGTGGTTTAGTTCGTTCACAGCAGGCAGCAAAGGAAGGTTGTGTGAGAAATGGAGTGTTTGGCAAAAGTTTTAAGAGGAAAATCGTTCTTGGTAGCAGCAGATGGCCGGTCCCCTTAAACATTAAGGGGGCCGCCCTCGATAACAAGCCGGTCCCCTTAATTTTAAGGGGGCCGCCTACCAAAAAATGAAGTTTTTCGAATTTTGTTTCTGACAGCAAAATATTTATATGTATATAGATAGATTTATAATATATCAAAAATACATTGGTTTATATATGCACGAGGAAGGAATACTTGACACATTTTATTAACATTTCGTTAAAAAATATCTTGAGAATTTTGGATAAAATAATCAAGACGTCAAGTTGACAATGACTTTGAGGAATGAGAGGGAATGTGTATATTTATATATATGTAAATTACATAGGAAATTTGGATGTTGAATGGTGTCGAGAGATGATGAGGTAGACACGGAGATGAGTGCTGATGACGTCGGGAGTTTGTTTCATCCATAGTTTTCTTTGCGCGAAGGTTCGAATTCTACTTCTATGTTGATCCACTCAACTCACTTTTCTTCATCACCATGAGTCTTCTGAGAGTGGACATAGAAGATTTTCATGTTGAACGTTATAGTCCAAGAGAGCAAAGGGGGAAGAAAAGGTTCGAGAACGAATAATTTCTTTTAGTTCTAGATAGTCAACTAATGACGTATCTAGGTTATGTGAAGATATATATATATATATATATATATATATATATATATATATATATATATATATATATATATATATATATATATATATATATATATATATATATATAGACTACTTATTATGTATATGTATAATAGTATAAGTATATGTATAAAGGGGTAACATATTAACACGCACATAAGAATTAAATTAGGCACTTTTAAACTAACGGGGGCATGCAATTAACTAAGCATATAACATAGTAGAGAGCATGAAAGAGAGGCGTACCTTTTAGTTTTCAATAAGTAGTCTTCAAGCACTTCAAAGTGTTTATGTTGACTTATAGAAGCCAATCAAAGAAAAGATGCCGATTTCCTAATGAGTTAGCAAATTAGCCACTTGGTCCCCATTGTCTAATTTGCCCAAAGTTGTTTGAACCAAACATGGGTTGCAATTGACTAGGATGCATATATGGTGGAAGTATTCCCCAAGGATTGAAGCTTGGTGGATTTGGATAATTCCACATTGGGTAACTATTATTATTATGGAGATTTTGTCGATTTTGATTTCTTCTAGGTTGAGGAGTTTTAGGTCGAGGGTGAGGATTATTTGGTCTTCTTAGGGGAGGTGTTTTTTTATCTTAATTTCGGTTTAGGTGATTCTTCTTTGGTTTTTAAAGATGGTTTGTAAAAAGTTTTTATTTCATCATTACTAGCAATGGGTATTTTTCTATCTTTTATAAGTATGTATTTAGGTGTTGACTCTAAGGATTTTTGCTTACTAGATTCACTTTCAAACTTTACATTTTTTGTTTCACTAGTTGAGGCCTCAGTTGAATTAAATCCTAAGCCGGTTTTATCTCCTACTACTCTTTGAACACTTATTATTTTCCTAAGTGAGTTACTACTATTTTCAAATTTGTCAAGTTTACAAATTTCTTCCTTAAGTTTTTCATTTTCATTTTTAGTTACTTGACATGTTTTACATTCTTCAAAAGCTTCTTTTCCTTTTTCTAAGTTGTGTAGTTTAATCTTTAATTCAAGTATTTCATTTTCTAATTGATTGTTTAAGCGTTTTAGTGATTTATTTTTAGTCATTACTTTTTGACCTAGTTGGCATAATCTATTATATTCACTATCTAAGTCTTTTTCGTCTAATGATAAATATTCATCACAAAAGTATTCGGTTTCAGAGTGTACCTCACTTGATGTCTTAGCCATAAGACATTTCTCCTCCTTTGTGGTTTCTTTCTCATCTTTGTTACTATCACTCGATGCTCCTCCAACGAACGCCTTTTGATTTTGTTCCTTTGACATCATTGGACATCTTCCGATGAGATGATTTGGATCACCGCATTTAAAACACTTCCTCTCGCTCTTGCTACCTTTGTCATCTTTGTTTCTTTGGAATGCCTTTCTTTCGTCATGTGGTTGTCTAACGAATCTTCCTCGTCTTTTGAAAAACTTCTTGAAGTCTCTTACGGCCATGGCATATTCTTCGTCATCACTTTCGGAGGTTAAGCTATCCTCGTCACTAGATACCTTCCTAGCTTTCAATACAATTGACTTGCTTTGTTCGCTTTTTCCTTTGACCATCTCGGAGTCTTTCTTTATTATTGCTTCATAGACTTTCAAGTTGCCGATCAACTCATCAAGTTGAAGAGTTGACAAGTTCTTCGATTCTTCAATCGCCGTAACTTTAGCTCGCCATTTTGGATGAAGCGCCCTAAGGAATTTCCTAACAAAATTCTTACTAGAAAAACTCTCATCAAGTGCTTTTAAACTTGTGATGATTGTGTTAAATATAGCAAAAGCATTATCAATTGATTCCTCTTCCGGAATCGTAAATTGTTCATATTGTTGAACATGAAGATCTATTTTATTATCTTTGACTTGACTATTACCTTGGTGAGTTATTAGTAAAGAGTTCCATATTTCTTTTGCGGTTTCACACATAAAGATTCTTTCGTATTTTTTACGTGGTAGCACATTATAAATAACCATTTTTGCTTCATTATTTTTAGCAAGTTTTCTTTTTAAATCATCACTTTGTTTTTCAAAAGGTACAACTTCATCCTTTTTAGTTTTAGGATTGTTTTGAATAGGTAAAACATCACCATTAGCAATAACATGCCAAAGATCTAGATCTTTTGATTTCACATAAGTTTCGAATCGATTTTTCCAATAAAGAAATCCATCACTTTCAAATAGTGGTGGTCTTTGCATAGATTGCCCTTCTAAATATTTTTCAGATTCCATAGATCGTTTCAAGTTTTAAAATACAGTTTATTTTAAAAATCTTGTTTGACGTGGCTCTTGATACCAATTGTGGAAAACTAGAAAGGGGGGGGTTGAATAGTTTTACTTCTTTTAAATTTTATTGTGAAAACTTTTGTTTACTTTTAAATACTTCGATTCGATCTTATGTGACTTCAACTCTTAAACAATATGAACAAATATAGACAAATGTAAATAAGTAATGCAAGTAAAGTAAATGAAATGAAATGAAAGATAGGGATGGAAAGATCAAACCACAACACAAGGATTTATAGTGGTTCGGCTACAAGGACACCTTCCTTGCCCTACTCCACTCCCCGAGTCACCTACTCGAGAGTTCTCTTCACTATGTCAACAAACTCCCTTATGGCGGAGAAGACCTTACACAACTTTAGCTTACACCGGCTTAACGACACAAAGCTAGATGTCGGGTTCTAATCATAGCTAGAACCAATCTCACAACTTCTACACGACTTATTCACAACTTCTTCACGACGGATTCACGACTTCTTCACGACGGCTTCACACCTTCTACACGACGACTTCACAACTTCTACACGACGACTTCACAACTTCTAGACTATGACTTCACAACTTCTACACTACTTCTTTATAACACAACTACTTACTTACACTTAGATCTACTTATCACAACTATACAACACTTTACTTTACACAACTACAAAATGATATGAATTGAACTACAATACTTCTTCTTTAGTTGAAGGAGTATTCTTCTGTTGCACTTGGATGATGAAAGCTTGGATCACTTGGAAACCAATGCTTAAAAGAATATGATCAAAGGATTTTAGAAAGGATTTACAAGGATTAGAGAAGATTTAGAACAGAAGGTTTGGGGTGCAAAAGATGAGGAAAAATTTCAGAGAAAGTCCAGTATTTATTGGCAAATCTGAGGGGCTAGAGGAGCGGGGCGGTCCCCTTAAATAGGTGGCCGGCCCCCTTAAAATTAAGGGGACCGCCTAGTATAATTAAGGGGGCCGCCCTTCCTGAACGTTGCTCAGATTTGTCTTTTTGTGGGGAAGGTTTTTCTGGAACATTTTTGCCATTTTTGGTTGAAAATTTGAATTCATAAATTTATACTAGATTAAACATATTTATTTAATACCAAAAATATTTTTCTAAAAAATATAAAATGTTTGTGACATTTTATAAAAAATCTAGTGATTAAGAAAATGTTCCTTTGATCATATAATGCATTAAGCATTTGTTTGTTCATACCTTAAGTGATTGAGTTGTTAAAATAGATATTAACAACTAAATGCTTGTTTACGTCATAATTTTCCGTTTAATGATTTTACATTTTGTAATTATCAAAACGTAGAGATATCGAAAAATATTAATAACGTGTTTAGGCATTATTTATATCAAAAAATTTGTTTGACTTTAGATTTTTAATGATACAAACGAGCAGGTGAACCCACGCGTTGCTGCGGGGCGGCCATGTTTATGTTTATGAGAATTATGTGGCAATCATTTATTTTTCATGAACTCTCTAAGAACCACATTGTTAGAGAGCTCGTTAAATCATTGTTGATGGCACATGAAGACTAAGGTAAACTAACCATATCGTAATCATCCGCAACTTTAGAAACAAACCACATCTAATAAAAACACAATACCATATATAGGTAATAAAAAATAAGCATAGACCTGAGCAACTTCAACATTTCCTACTAAAAAGGCTAACTGTTACATTATTTAAATAATAAACTGGATTAGATAATAACATGGTTTGTAGTTTTGTACCATCTTTTGAAAGTTACATGTTTTACCTGCACAAAGTTTGACCAATTACCTAAATGGCTAAATTCCATTAATAAGATAGAAGATGTACATTTGAGTTGGACCTTGAACACTATTATTGCTTACTGGTAAAATACTACATTTACATTGTTGCTAAACGTCTATTCAAAATAGTTTTTTTAAGATATGAGATACATTTTACATGTTCAAGCTTTTAAGAGAACCGTAATGAGCAGGTGATGAAAGTGGCTTGGTATGAAAATCTTTAGAGGTACCCTTTCTATAGTTAGCTCATGTTTCACTTTGACTGATAGAAGTTACGAACAGAAGATCCGGCACAGAAACCATTCACGCATGACTTGTTTAGCTCCATCTAGCTCAATCAATGGCTGCAAGTAGAAAGAGCTTTCACTTAGAGTTACAGTATGAAATATCTACTATATATATAAATAACGCATTAAGCCTATAATTTTAAACATTAGTAATTTGTATTATATTATCTTGAAGCATCGGAAGCACATCCAACATATTGCTATCAATAAATGACATATACATAATTATAAACCCTTTCGCCTGTTGCAATATCAATGACTTGCACTCTAATAACTTAAGCGCAGGGCTTAACTCTCTAATCATATTTATTGGATGTTTTAAGTTTATCGAAACCAAATACCTATGGCATTAACGTTACGCGAACTTCACAAATAAGTAGGTAAAAGTTGTATGATACCACGACCTAATTGAATTGAAACAAATGGATGGAAACTAAAAACTTACATATTAATTCTTCGTTTCTTGATGACAAAAATATTTTTTTTAATCCCCATCTCTTTCTCTATCTGCTCCTGCATAGATTCATATAACATTTAGTCATATACTATTTCAAATAAGCTCATAAACTAATTATCCAAACACCCCTCGAACATTAAGCCTATTGTGTTTTACTCTAAAACAACTTTTACGCCTATTGTGTTTTACGTAATACAACATAAAGCAAGTTCAAACAACATGAACACGGTATTTGATACTCTAAAACTAAACCGTCAATACCTGGTTGACCCATAATCCTGACTGTCCCGTTTTCACCCCCATATATTCCGAAGGACCCTGCAAACCAAATCATATAACCATATTAGATTAAAAAATAAATAAATAAATAAATAAAACGACCGCAAACACGTAGATCAAGCTTCAAAAAAGTTCTATTTACGGCGCCATTTGGAGTTGGTGGTGTGCTTTTAAGCAAATCCAAAGACCCTTAAAACGACATGATTTTGTATCTCCGATTAGCCTTACCCGTCATCTTGAGGTTCAAGATGTGGATTGTATAAGCTCCGTATGGTGACTAACTTCTCTTGAAATGTAGAATGTCTCGTTGCTGCATGGGCAACAATACGTACGGTATGAGCCTACATGAAGGGGCAATAGGTAGAACACAATAGCAAGGCTGCATTGTGTTTCTGATTCCTTTCAATGTAGTTTCAATGTACCTGTCCAAGCACCATAATTCAACTTCACTTATTTGACAATAGCTTGAGTGTAACTATAAGTTTATAACATCACGTATATCATATACATTACCTTGAAATTTGACCATGAAGCTTCAATTATCGCCATTGCTGAGTGACAGAGTAGTTGAGGTCGTTTACCCATGCTTGAGCTGACTGGTGGGGAATGATCATATCATGATCTCCACTGTATTAATATATAAAAATTCAGTCGTAACATGTGAAAATAAATAATCATTAATTTAGCATCTTTATTAGCATGGTCGGTCGTTCATTGTTGACTCTAACAGTCACTGCTAAGATCTATGTATTATATCAAGTTCTTTGGGTACATGAGAACAATATAAACTGCTCCTAATAAGTTGAGACGTGCACTTCAGGGCCCATTTCAGCACTCAAATGCATCCATCGAAGCCCCCATTTCATCTCCAATTCCCACACCTATTTCAGTCCCCAAAATGACCCATTTTAGCCCCCACTTTAGCCTCCAAACACGTTCAACGTTCAAGTCAGCCCTATTTCATCATCCAAACCTACCCATTTCTGCCACACATTTCAGCCCCCAAAGCTACCCATTTTAGCCCCCATTTGATGACCCAAACACACACAAACCATGTTACCTTATGAAATTTCAGTAAACACCCCAAGCGCTATTGGGACTCAAACGCACCCACTGCACTGCTGAAATGGGTATGTTACCTGATGAAATGGGTATGTTAACTAATGAAATCATATTTTTATTGAGTCTCAATAGCCCAATGTCAAGTCAGTAGCCCAATGTAAAATTTTATAAGATTATAGAAAAAGTTTGATATTTCATGAGTCTCAACCAATTAATTTTTAAGCTACAAAAGTTGTTGTTGGATGTATATTTCAAAGTTGTTACATGATACAAACGACGTACCCATTTTGCAGCCATATCATTAGCCATGTAAGTGATTTCAAATTTACTTTGCCGTTGGATATCTCGTTCCTTAGTATAGCAATTTCATGAGCTTCAGCGCCATTGGTTGTTCCTTTTTGTATTCTGCAATTTGATGTAAACATTACTGCTTTTTCTGTTGGATTCTTGACTCACAAAGTGGTTTACCAAACATGTAATAAACTATATCCACTGTGTTTGGGGGATCATTATTAAAACTTCTTATCTATTTATTCACCTTTAAACAACTGCTTATCCATATATCTACCTTCAAGCAACTGCAGTACTCATAAACAATCCTAAATCCTTAAGACTACGCATCCACTATATGAAAACTCAATAATCTGAATCATAACTGATAAGCAATCCCAAATACCACTGAAAACCATATTATTAGCGAAAAATGAGAACTCACCTTCCAAGAATCAACCTGCATCCATAACCAAAAACCACCAAATCACTCCAAAGTAAAATCACCAAAAAATTTACTTCCACCAAAACAGTAAAAATAAATAAAAAAATAAAAAAGAATAAAAGAATTACTTACAAAAGGGTATTTGTGATCAGCTCCCCTAACATCTTCTATAAACAAAGAGCTAGCATAAATCCTTTTTTTTATAAGAATTTAGTCGAATAACTCATCTGTAATTCAATAAAAAAATCACTTCATCAAATGAAATTAATAAACAGTTAAAATAATCAAACAAAGGAAGTAACTTTAAACATTGCTGAAACAAATAATCAAAATAAAACATTATGTTACCGATTGAAAAAACAATGCTCCTAACTTTTCAAGCAATACCCGATGCCTTTCTTGAGTCTTTCTCAAAGCTTCTAACGAGTCCATAGCAACACCACGAGCACCTAATGCTTCCATGTTCGCTATCATGCTTTGGTTTTTCACCATTACCCGCCTCAAATGCTGACAACAAGCGATAAACAATTTGGACAAAGCATCATCTTCACCTCCCTGTTGCACAAACCACAAACGCATACAATCATGCAATTTAGAAGAACCAGCAACGTTCATTAAGTTCTCTAATAACTGAAATTGTGCCATTGAAAAGAAATATATCAAAGTACAAATGATTTTATAACTAACTATGACAAAGGTGCCAAATAAATAGAAAAAAATATATTATGTAACTTATACATATTAAAAGACTACATGTGAAGAGACTCTATTAAATATAACATCTTGAAAAAAGTCTCTTCATATATACTCTTTTAATGTCAATAAACTATTTTAAATGTGTACCATGCTTGCAAAAATTGTGATTCCATCACAATTTAGATATATAATGATGAAAATAAGTACTGAAAATTACATGTCAATAGGTGTGATACCATAACAACTTAAATATATAATGACGAAAAAAAGTGCCGAAGGTTACACTATGAACACTTATATATAGCTCATGTGCAACGCACGAGTCTTAATTACTAGTTCAATAAAAAAATCACTTCATCAAATGAAATTAATAAACAGTGAAAATAATCAAACAAAGGAAGTAACTTTAAATATTGTTGAAACCAATAATCAAAATAAAACATTATGTTACCGATTGATGTTCCTTTAATTAGGTTTTAGATGATGTTGATCTAAGATGAGTGTGGTAGCTTCTGGAGAAGGAGCATGTATATCTTTTTGGTTTTGATTGTCATTGTTGTTGATATAAATAATGCCTAAAAACATTATTAATACTTCTTGATATCTCTATGTTTTGATAATCACAAAATGTAAACTCATTAAACATAAACATATTAAAAAAACAAGTATTTCGTTGTAAATATTTATTTCTACAACTCAATCACTTAAGGTATGAATAAACAAATGCCTAATGCATTATATGATCAAAGGAATATTTTCTTAATCACTTGATTTTTTATAAAATGACACAAACATTTTATATCTTTTAGAAAATCATTTTTGGTATTAAATAAAAATGTTTAATCCATTATAAATTTATGAATTCAAATTTTCAACCAAAAATGGCAAAAATATTCCAGAAAAACCTTCCCCACAAAAAGACAAATCTGAGCAACGTTCAGATGGGCGGCCCCCTTAATTTTACTAGGCGGTCCCCTTAATTTTAAGGGAGCCGGCCACCTATTTAAGGGGACCGCCCCGCTCCTCTAGCTCCTCAGATTTGCCTATAAATACTGGTTCATCTCTGGACTTTTTCCTCACCTTTTGCACCCCAAACCTTCTGTTCTAAATCTCTTCTTATCCTTCCAAATCCTTTCTAAATCCTTTGATCATATATTCTTAAGCATTGGTTTGCAAGTGATCCAAGCTTCTACCATTCAAGTGCAAAAGAAGAATACTCCTTCAACAACTAGAGAAGAAGTATTGCAACTTAGTATCATCTTGCTACCTAAGTTGTTTGTATAATCAGTCATTCATTTTTGTATAAGTTGTGTATATTTGTTAGATAGGTGTGAGCATAATTGCTTAGGCTAGATTAGTGTGTAAGTAGTGAAGTTGTGAAGAAGGTAAGGTGTGTAAGTAGTGAAGGTGTAAAGAAGTAGAAGAGTACATAAGTAGTGCTAGGTTGTGAAGTAGTTGTGAAGCCGGTGTGAAGAAGTTGTGAAGAAGTCGTGAAGAAGTTGTGAAGAAGTCGTGAAGCCGTTGTGAATAAGTTATGAAGAAGTTATGAAGAAGTCGTGAAGAAGTTGTGAAGAAGTCGTGAAGCTGTTGTGAATAAGTTGTGAAGAAGTTGTGTAGAAGTTGTGAGATTAGTTCTAGCTACGATTAGAACCCGACATCTAGCTTTGTGTCGTTAAACCGGTGTAAGCAAAAGTTGTGTAAGGTTTTCTCCGCCATAAGGGAGCTTGTTGACATAGTGAAGAAAACTCTCGAGTTAGGTGCTCGGGGAGTAGAGTAGGGCAAGGAAGGTGTCCTTGTAGCCGAACCACTATAAATCTTTTGTCTCGCGGTTAGATCTTTCCATCTCTATCTTTCATTTCATTTCATTACTTTACTTGCATTTTTTATTTAGATTTACTTATATTTGTTCATATTGTTCAAGAGTTGAGTTCACATAAATTCGAATCTAAGTTTTTAAAAGTAAACAAAGTTTTCAAAATAAAATTAAAAAGACGTAAAACTATTCAACCGCCCCCCCCCCCCCTTCTAGTTTTCCACAATTGGTATCAAGAGCCACGTCAAACAAGATTTTTAAAATAAACTGTATTTTAAAACATGAATTGATCTATGGAATCGGAAAAATATTTAGAAGGGCAACCTATGCAAAGACCACCGCTATTTGAAAGTGATGGTTTTCTTTATTGGAAAAATAGATTCGAAACTTATGTGAAATCAAAAGATCTTGGTCTTTGGCATGTTACTACCTATGGTGATTTTCCCCCTATTCAAAATAATCCTTTAACTAAAAGAGATGAAATTGTACCTTTTGAAAAACAAAATGATGATTTGAAAAAGAAACTAGCTAAAAATAATGAGGCAAAAATGGTTATTTATAATGCGTTACCACGTAAAGAATACGAAAGGATCTTTATGTGTGAAACCGCAAAAGAAATTTGGAACTCCTTAATAATAACTCACCAAGGTAATAGTCAAGTCAAAGATAATAAAATAGATCTTCTTGTTCAACAATATGAACAATTTACGATTCCGGAAGAGGAATCAATAGATAATGCTTTTGCTAAATTTAACACTATTATCACAAGTTTAAAAGCACTTGATGAGACTTTTTCTAGCAAAAATTGTGTAAGGAAATTTCTTAGGGCATTACATCCAAAATGGCGCGCGAAGGTCACGGCTATTGAAGAATCGAAGAACTTGATGACGCTATCGCTTGATGAACTTATCGGCAACATAAAGGTCTACGAAGAAATTATAAAGAGAGACTCGGAAGCGGTCAAGAGCAAGAAAGATCAAATCAAATCTTTTGCGCTAAAAGCCAAAAAGGAACTTAGTGATGATGACGATTCGAGTGACGATAGTGAAGATGAAGAATATGCAATGGCCGTAAGAGAGTTCAAGAAATTTTTCAAGAGACGAGGAAGATTCACAAGACAACCACGAGATGAAAGAAGATCGCTTCTAAGAAATAGGAATGATAACTACGGGAAAAGAAAGTGTTTTAGATGTGGAAGCCAAAACCATCTCATTGGCGAATGTCCAAAGCCACCGGGTTATGATTATCAAAGCACCTTTGTTAGCGGAGCATGGAGTGATAGCGACAAAGACGAAGCGGACAAAGCAAACGACGAAAAATGTCTTATGGCAAAGACATCAAACGAGGTACTTTTCAAAACCGAATACTTTAGTGACAAAAATCAATCATTAGACGAAAAAGACCTAGATAATGAATATAATATATTATGCAAATTAGGTCAAAAAATCATAGATAAAAATAAATCACTAAAACATATTAATAATCGATTAGAAAATGAAGTACTTGAATTAAAAATTAAACTACAACATTTAGAAAAAGGAAAAGAAGTTTTTATAGAATGTAAAACATGTCTAGAGGTCAAAAATGAAAACGAAAAACTTAAAGATGAAATTTCTAAACTTGACAAGTTTAAAAATAGTAGTAACTCACTTAAGAAAATAGTAAGTGTTCAAGGAACTTCAGGAGATAAAACCGGTCTCGGATTCAACTCAAATAATGTTTCAACTAGTGAAAATAAAAATGTAAAGTTTGAATGTCAATATAGTAAACAAAACCATTAGAGTCGAAACCTAAGTATATACTTATAAAAGATAGAAAAATACCTATTACGAGTGATGAGGAAGTAAAAAGTTTTTATAAACCATCATTGAAAGCCAAAACCGGATTTTCTAAACCGAAATTAAGATCTAAAACTCCACCTCCAATTAGACCAAATAATCCTCATCCTCGGTCTAAAACCTCTCAACCTAGAAGAAATCAAAGTAGACAAAACTTTACTAATAATAATAATCACCCAATGTGGAATTATTCACTTCAACCAAGTTTCAACCCTTGGGGAATACTTTCACCATACATGCAAATGCAAACCATGTTTGGTTGAAATAATTTTGGACAAATGGGATAATGGGGACCAAGTGGCTAAATCGTCACTCATTGAATTATTCGGAAACTCATCTATGGTTGGCTTCCATAAGTCAATATGACACCTTGAAGCGTTTGAAGAAAAATCTACTGAAGACTAAAAGGTACGTTTTCCTTTTAAGTTTATTGCTATAATATATGCTTAGATTAATGACTAGTTATTTCATGCCTATTTAGCGCATAATGCCTAGTTATATATATATACACATAATAGCTTATATGAATCTACTTAGAACCTAGAATTACTTGTTCTTTTCCCTTTGGCCCTCTTAAGCTATAACGTTTAAAATGGAAATCTTCTATGTCCACTATTAGAAAACTCATGGTGATGAAGTGAAATGAGTTAAGTGGATTAATCATTAACATAGAAGTAAGATTAGATTTCTCGTGTTAGAAAACTATGGATGAAACAAGCTCTCGTAGACTATGACATCAAGTTAGATAAGTGTGCGACAACAATGGAGCTATAGATGTTAGGTTATACCCCATTCAACACTCTCGCATCAAACATATAGAAGTTCTTCATCACTTCCTTATGACCATAGGATTTGTAGAAAAGGGTAGCATGTGACAATAGCCTTAACCAATTCCCTTGAGCATGAGATTTTTTTTAAAACAACCATTTTTTTTATCTAGGATTAATGGTATTTGTTGTCAAAAATCGAGTATCTTTAAAAATATACAGAAACTTCACATTTTGGAAAAATGATTTTTTAAGGACTATTTCACTTTTCTATTAACATGTTTTACTATCTCACCTTTCTTCTTAATCTATGTCCATAATTCTGTTTTGATCAAAGTAAAAGATTGAGAATTTCTTTTTCTTACCCATTCTTCATAAACATATTTTTTGAAATAAAACCCAATCTATTTTATTCAAATAACTTTCACATCTACATAAAAACCCACTTTCAAACATTATTGAATAATGCTAAAAACACTTCTTTAAATCATGCATGGTGATCTCATATTTGTCATCTATACTTATGTACATGACATTTATAAGTGAACTAAGTCAAATCAAGCGGACCATGGTTTTTCAATTAAAATTTTGTTTGTAACAAGTCTAGAAGTCCATGCTATCTTAAGTTTCCATTTATTGCACATAGGCACACATTAGGATCCCTCAAATAGTTCATTAATCTTCCCATTTACATATAATTTTGAAAATACTTGGTGTAGTTTATTGTTTCCTAGTCCATATAAATTACTTGCTTGATGAGTATGTTTACATGCTAGATGAAATTACTTGTTTGCTTAATATCTTTAATTAACATGTTTTGCATAGATATCTATTACATGCTTAATTGCCTCAAAGAGTTGGACTTGCTTGAAACTAAACCCAAAAACACAACGCTTTCTACAATTTTCTGCCAAAAACCCATTTCCAGTAATCTGGGAACCTACAGATGGGCGGCCCCCTTAAATCATAAGGCGGGCCCCTTAATGTTTAAGGGGACCGGCCCCTATTTAAGGGGACCGACCATCTGATGGTCGAAAGTGCTGTCTTCTTTTCTAATTTTTAGCCCATTTCATCCTACACTTCCCAAAATTCACTTCCAATCCATCCAACAAATTTTATCCATTCCTTAATCCCATCAATCCTACACTATAATCACTCACATTCCTCATAATCTTCCATCATCTCATCATGCCATCTCCCATCAAACCAAAGCCAAAATCCTCAAGGTTAGCAAGGATAACCGAAAAACCCGTTTGGAGAAGAAAACCAAACCCCCGAAACAAGTCCATCACAACAAATGATGTGGCTAAACAACCAACACCTCCACCCACATTTGTTCTCAATTATACTCCCAATCCTCAAGCTCATTCCAATGAACCCTTTCACAAACCTCATCATAATAACCAACCATCCATCTTTACTCCCGAAAATACACCTTCATCTCACTCGTATGATTCATATGAAGAGCATGATCAACCCCAAAACAACAATCCCAATCTCATTCACAACACTTCTCATCTTATTCAACATACCAATGAACCATCCAAAACACTCACCACTCTTGGAATATCCTCTTCTTCCATATCTCCATCCTCATCCAATCATGATTACCCAAGCTCACAAATGTCTCCACCACCAAGAGTATCACCACCATCTCCCACCAACTCACATGCTTCTTCTATGTTGCATATCCAAATATCCATCCCAAATAACAACCACACTCCACCATCATAACCTTCTTCCAAACACTTGAAGTTCATTGAAGAACTTAAAGAAGCCCATGAGCTTTGTGCTCTTCTTGCCTTACACCTTGCTCAACGCAAGATTGGATCAACTCCCTTCTAGCCCTCCTTCATCACAAAATAACCTCAACCTCCACCTTCGTTCCAAACTACACATCTCAACCTCAAACTAATCTCAATGAAACCTTTCAAAACCCTCATCATATTGGTCAAACATCCAACTTACCTCAAACCACACACCTCAATTTCATCCACTTCCACCAAATGATCAAATCCACATTCTCACGGAAAAGGAAAGATTCCGTGAAGATATAAACCAAATCCATGACCTTTGTGATCTCCTTGCTATACACCTCGCACAACACAACAAGGGCCAACCTCAGTCCTCCATCCTCACTCTACTCAAATTGCTTACCTTACCCCCACAACTTGAATCAAGTTGATAATCATGTCAACTATTGTCCTTGTCGTACCTTCACTCCAAACTCTAGCACAACACCTCCACTTGCACAATAGTCTAACCCTCAATCAACCCACTCCGCTCCAAACTCTCTATGATCCGTTGCAAAATACGTATATAAATAAATACAGACGGGTACGCGTGAATAAAGACAAATTACCCCTTTAGGAAAAAGGTTAACTTGCAAAAACTCACGTTTGTGATATGTGTGAAACCAGGTAAGTGTTACCCGGGTCGTGTCCCAACGAGGTGTGAATGGACGATCGTTAAAGATTTAGGATTAGAGTGACTGATGATTTGGATATGAAATTTTGATTTTATAATTCTAATTAACAAATGAGAAACAAATTCTCAAAATATAATTAAGATTAAAACAAATTATATTAAAAACGCGAAACGGAAAATCTAAAAACGGGATAAAAACTGAAATATATGGAAATCTAATCTTACAAGTACAAAATTATTTTTCCTAAGTTATAAATGACAAAAGAAAATTTTAGAAAAAAGATTTATATGAATTAAAAACAGTTTTAAAAAGAAAAATAGATAATAAATACTAATACTATTCTAAAAATTCTAAAACTTTTTCTAAAAATACTTTATACTATAACAATCCTAGGAAAAATATAAAGAAGATTCCAGCTTCTTCTAATAAGCTGTAATAAGCTAAAAAGCTACGGATGGCTTATATTAAAAAGTGGGTTAAGTAATAATGGGTGCAAGGTTATAACTGAAGAAGTCCCAAGGGCAGATGGTTAAGTGTGTGGTGTGTGAGTGGGCAGACCAGGGTTCGAATCCCAGGTCTGTCACTTTTTTACTTTTATTTTATTTTTGGAATTTTCTGATTGAAACCAAATAAGCACAACACAATAAGCAATCTTTACAACTGCAACCTTTTTTGAAAACCTTAAATAAGCCCACAAATAAGCCAAGTTTGGCTGCTCAGTAGGTGTAAAAGTGAATGAGCCCAAGGCTTGATCAAAATAAGCTATAAAGCTAATATTAAGCTAAGGCAAAGTTAAAATAAGCTGAAACAAATATAATAAGCTAAAATGATAACAGAATAAGCCACAAGTAGAACAAATAAGCTCTGAACAAAGCTTAAAAAGCAATCAAGGGGGCTGCTATACACAGGGTATATTAGTCCCACTAGGCAACTTTTGGCTTATATTTAAGTACTTATATAAGCACTAAACACCACAAAGACTGATAAAATCTAAAGAAGACCTAGCAAGGATCTTAAAAACCAAAAATCAGAACTAGAGGAGCTTATTTAGGGCTTGTGGATAAGCTGAGAAAGTGGCTAATTCACAGCAAGTATGCACTGATTTACTCAGTGTATGCTTGTTGGAATAGCAGACTTTTGAGCTTATTTTAAAGCTCAAAATAAGCTAAACTAGGGTCTGGGAATGCAAATAAGCAAAGATAGACTAGCAAATTACTGGAAACCAAAAACTTAAGCCAAGATTTACACTAATAAGCACTTAAATGGATCAAGAAAATGTTTGCAGACTGCTGTTATGGGTCTGTGATGTGCAGACTTCACAAAATGGCAAAAACCAAGTGGAGACTTAACCAACCCTTAGACACTAACTTAATGAACTTAAAGGACCACAAATATGCCAAAAATAAGGTCCAAAAGAGCTGAAGCTTATGGGAAGCTTATTTGATCAGTTGAGGTTCTAAGGTTGTCACAATCCACTCAAAACTCCTCAAAGCTTCAAGATAACTTATAAACTCCTACAAACAGCTTATACTACCTATTTTAAGCAAGATTAAAGTTGGGCAAATGGTCAATGAACAGTGAGACCCCAAATTGACCCATTTGACCACAAATTGCCAAACAGCCCTTTATGAGGGTCTGTGTTGGTTTTTTAGTGAACAGACAAAAAAGAAACTAGAATTTAGGTATATTAAGATTATTCTAGGTTAATTAAGTACTAAACAATGTTTTTCTAACACAATTAAGCACTGATAAGCAGTTTACTTAGATTAAGCTATTTTTGACTTTTTTTAAAGGTTTTTAAGTAAATGAGACTTAAGCTTTAACTAAGTATCAAACTAGCCTATAATTACTTTAAGTAAAACAGATAAGCACAGAAAATGACAATAAGCAATAGAATAAGCTAAAGCACAATACAATAGGAACTAAGAAAATAGTGCAAGAAAATGAAAATGCTTACAACTGTATTGGGATATGAAACAAAGGAAATTAATCAGAGACAAGCCTAGCTTGTCAGAACCAAGCTATGAACCCAATTAAGCTTTCCAGAATAGCTTATTCCCCACAACTGCTGATTTTGGCTTATTGTTGACTTTTTTTTGACTTTTTCTACTTTTGTTGAAATTAACTAAATTAAGTGACAATAAACTAACAATAAGCTGTCACAGGCTTATATTAGCTTACTTAAACTGGAAATAGGAACTTTTAAACTTAGTAACAACTGATAGAAAAGGAAAAGTAGATAGGAAGTGTTTCAGGTGCGGGGATTCTAGTCATCAAATAGGAGAATGTCCAAAGCCTCCAAAGAACAAATCTCAAAAAGCATTTGTTAGTGGAGCTTGGAGTGACAGTGAATGTGATGACGACGAGCCTAAGAATGACGAATTTGCTCTTATGGCTAATGACTCTAACGAGGTACTATCTGACTCATCCTACTCCTCTATTGATGATGACACAGTAGAAATAGAATATAACAAACCGTGTGAAATTACCCTTAAAATCATAAGCAAAAACAAGTTCTTAAAAACCAAAAAGGAATTTTTGGAAAACGAAGTATATTGGTTAAAAGAGAAAGCTTTAAGATTAGAAAAGGGTAAAGATGCTAAGGAAACATGTGTCTCGTGTCAAGAACTTAAACTAGAAATAGAAACACTTTAGTCCACACAGGAAAAACTTATCAAACCAAATTCTAAATTTAAAATGTTTGATAAACACATTAATTGTATGGATGATATAATGAAAGATCAAAAGTTTTAGCTTGATAAGATGATGTGTGTGCGTGTATTGTGCTCAAATTTATACCCACGGTATGTCGTTGTGGTTTTAGCAGTATTCAAGTTTTAAATTTATATTTAGCCGACTTATCAATATAACACACACTTTAACGAGCAGTGTACCCGGTCAGTATGAATATAATGGTAAGTAGAGTGTCGATCACTAAGAGTGGAACGTATTATCTAGTTATTCTAATCAGTATTTTAATATCTTAAGTTAGCAATACAACCTAATCTAACGCAAGGGGGTTCAGCCTGAGAGACTGGCACGGTTTGGTTATGATTAAATAATAAACTAAACTAATAAGCACGAATCAACGAATAGCACACACGTACACAGATAAATACTTGAGACAATAAGAAGACCTGTCCTGATAGTTAAGTAGCTTGTCACTTGTTTTATTGCTAGTTTTATATGAGGTGTATAGTTCGATGCAACGCACCGAGATTAATCCTTTCTCGTTGGCTCTAATCTTATCGGCGAGTAAACCCTTAATGATTACTTATGACTATCCTATTTACCTTTTCTTCCTACTTTTCTACAGACGATAGAATGCATAGGCGATAAAATAAACAGGCGAGGAAGGGGCATGGTGACCCAAGCAATGCTCAGCTAGACACAGAGGTTATCAATGCACTAATAAAAGTCACCAAAGACATCAACATATAAACTTTAATTAATGGGAAAGCAATTTTAAGGGGAGTTGAAGTGCATGATTAAATCAATGACACAAGCCCATCAATCCTGATGAATTAAAGCGTACTAATACAATAAAACAAAACTACTTAATGAATTGAATACATGCAGGACCTTCTTACAGCTCTTGTATCTTCGTTCAAGGTGTGTCTTGTGTTGCTACTTCGTCTGAATTCGGCCTTAGGGTTTTGTGGTCTTCGGTCTTCTTCTAAAACTAGCCTCTAAATTCGTCTGGCCTTGGGGTATTTATAGTTTCTGTCTGAGGGTAAGATGCGGCGCATCGAATAAGTAGATGCGGCGCATTGACTTAACTTCGCGTGGGGTCCAAGATTAATATATTCAGGAATATTCGTATACCGCCAGAAGATGCGGCGTAACTCCATTCTTGTATGCGGCGCATGTCCTTTGCCGTCTTGGATAATATCTTGTGAAATCTTGATAGTGATGCATCATATATAATAAGTAGGATGCGGCGTATCTGGAGCAGAATGGTCTTGATCTTGTACATTTCAGTAGACTCTTAACTTCTTGCTTGTTTTGCTCCATAATTAGTCCAAAATCGCCAAGTTTCACATAATACTTGTTTTTACCTGAGAATTACAAAAGTAAACATTAACGTATCAATTCTCACAGATAATATAATAAAACAAGTCAAATAAATAGGATAAATGATGGTAATAAAATGTACTTATTTGAGTTCATCATAAGACCAAGCTACATTTTATGAAACTAAGAAACTTAAGTGACTTTGAGAAACAAACTGTGAAAGTACAAGAACCTGTTCCAACTAAGTCAGACACCCACGGATCTGACGGATCCAAAATTTTGGATCCGCCAGTTGTACCAAAAGGATCCGCAGGTACAGTTGATGAACAGAAGGTTCGTAATTCGGATCGTACTGAATTCGTTAAGGTCACTAGAAAACCTAGCACTAGTACAACTATTAACAAACAAAAACCATCAGTTTCTATAGGAAAAGGTCAAGTTAATAATGAGTTTAGGACTAAAACGATTCAACAGAGGCCTAAAACTAGTTTTCCCAAACACCCCTTTCCTAAGAGTAACCTTAACTCACAACATCATCATCAAAATAGTTGGAACCAAAACATGTCTAGGAACTTTTGTTGGGAATTAAATATTCTGAAGATTAGTATTGGGAATTACAAGTTCACAAAGTTAGTACTGCTGAGAAGAATACACTAATAGTTCCTACTGCTAGTGTATATCTAAAGCCTCTCAAGTTATAACTAACAGTACTAACTGAAGTTAGTACTGCTAGTACAAAGAAGGTACTGCTGGTATAACTTATACTACTGCTGGATGGATAAGTGTCACGTTTACTACTGCTGGTTGGATAAGTATAAAAAGATATTTGTGTATAAAAGTCAAGTATATACGGTAGATAATATCTTTGATTTGAAGTCAGTCAAACAAGTTGTAAACATAGATACATGTTGTATCTTAGCTACTAACACAATCAACATAAGCTAGCAAGTAGTTCGACAAGACTTATCATAATTGTAATGATCTCCTTTGTTTGTATAAAAGGGAGATCTTAGACTAGATAGTCTAACCAAGATTTGTGCAAAGAATAGAACTTGAATATCTGTTAAGAGAAAAGAATAAACTCAAAATTTCTGAGAAGCTTACCAGAAGAGTGGGCTATACATGTTGTTGTCTGGAAGAATAAGCCAGACCTTGACACCATGGAACTAATAGATTTGTATAGCAACTTTAAGATTGTGGAACAAGATTTGAAGAAAACTGGAGGTACTAGTTCTAATACTGGGAACATGGCATTTATGTCATCTCCTAGTACCTTAAATCCAAGTGAAGAGGTGAAAGTTGTTGATGGTGTTGGTGCTACTAGTTCATCAAGCAGTACCATGGGTATTTTGGATGAGAAGACTTGTTGTGCATTTCTCACAAGTCGAAATGATGGGTCCATGCTCACTTATGAAGACCTCCAAGAGATCAATGATGATGATCTGGAGGAAATGGACCTAAAATGGCAAATTTCTCTTCTTAGCATGAGAGCCAATAAGTTCTATCAATAACTAGAATAGGCTAAAGATAGGACCAAGTAATCTTTACCAATAATATTATATCAAAAATGGCGACAAAATCATAAATACATAGCCAAATCCACGACTACGATACTTAAGATTGCTCAAATCCCTAATCTCAATAAATCAAAGGTTTGGATAAAGAATAATATAGGGTATGGATAATATTTTGGATACAAATTGGTGTAAAATGAAAAATAAACAAAACAGATAAATTAAAATCCTAAGTGTGGTAAATTGCTATCCCAACCATCCCATGAACAAGACTCATATCACTGAATAACTCACGCTTTAACACTTGAAACACACGCTTTAGGTAGACATGAATTATACTCAACAAGATCTTAATCAAAGAATAACCTTAGTTGACGTTCCCATAACGTCCAACTCCCATTCAATCCATAAATATAATATACAATAACTAGTGGTGATATCGACCACTTAATACAAAACTTTACATAAGTTGGTTAAAACAAACATCCAACTCCTCCTTTTTCTTTTTCTTTTCCATTTTTTTTTTAATTTTTTTTTAATTTTAATAAACTTGAAACATAAACATAGATGTGTAAAATTTCACCACATCACTATAACGATAACTCTGGATAATTTTTCATACTTTTCATGACTTCAGAAATAACAGTAATAGTGAAAGTAGTAAACACACGAAAAATAAACTCAAATATATACAATATTTACTTTCACTCCTATTGCATTGTGCAATTTCCCGACCTAACCATAGATAATGAATTACGCACGCGAACACAGGTAATGTAAGGAAACACACTTTGCCTAAAGCAATTAACCAACCACGGATTTTAATCTACAGGGTAGGCTAAGATGTAAGGGTGTAACGAAACATTATAACAAAGGTGTAAGAAACGAAATGAATGGCTCTGAGTGTTTTTCTAGGGGTATCTTACTCTAAAAGTGAGAGTAACAAAAGGTTTTATACGGGGGTTAACTAACCAGTATAGTTAGTTAATAACACATAACATATAAAGGCTATTTAGGTGTAATCCTAGAAATTTACCAATTTAGACAAGTCATTGCAATTATAAATAATACTTATTATGGTGGTCTCGAATAGTATACAAGCCAAGTTCTAAAGTTTACAAGTCACCGGCACACTCATAGATTTGTGAATTTTGAAAAGTTCACAATTTTTGAAAATAATGTTATGTGTGCAGCTATGTAATTTAGACTTTAAACAAAAACATGCTAAAAATTTTAAATTTTGATATGTTAAGCGCATTTTAAGCATATTTTGAAAAAGTTTAGGACAAGTAAGTGTTCTAATTCTCCAATCCCCCCACTTAAGTTAAACAACGTCCTCGTTGTTTGTGTCAAAGATTAAAAACTGGAAAATAAAAGAATTAGAACAGAAAAACTCCCCTGAGATTTGCTCGGTATGATCCTCCATTATTTGTATAAGAGCAAAAATCATCTTTCTTGTGGATGAGAACGTTTAAGCTTCATAATTGATGTATCCACAGGAATTGCAGGAATCTATAATACCATCAAGACTTTAACACACCTAAGTTAAGAAGGTTCAAACTTGCATAATACATTAGTAGTTAGTGAAAATAAAACTTAAAAATTAAAATGAAAATCATCAGGTCAGTCGATACGCCGTATCTTATGGAAGAGATACGCCGTATCGAGCCTGGAATAAATACGAATCAGAATAGAAGATGCGTCGCATCCTTAACCAGGGATGCGCCGCATTAAAATACTGACAGAAAGTTTTAAAGTCAAAAATAAAAATGCAGAAAATAAAGTAAGATATGACCAGTGCAGGAGATGCGTCGTATCTCAGGATTGAGATGCGCCGTATCCTCTGCAAGCCTGACTGACTCGACACAGAACAGAATAGTAAAAAATTTCCGGGTTGTCTCCCGGTAAGCACTTGTCTTTATTCCAAAGTTTTCAAGTTAGACTCACGTTCAGCTCTTTAATACCGATCATTGAAGGAGTCGGAAGCATCGCGCTCCCTCATCGCCAACTCAGTAATATTGAACACTCCTTGCTCGTCCTTAATTTCCACGCCATTCTTCTTTAATATCTGCATAAATAAAGTTCTGTCCCTTTCGGGCAGAGATGACAAAATGATAGACGGGAAATTCTTATTATCATATAGACATAAATAAGCAAGGTGGGGTGGTAGTTCAATAAACACATCATTATTCAAATTCGTATGCTCAACTATTCTCCTACATTTGTTAATCACTACGCAATCATACCACTCATCATCAGAATCATTAACAATAACGCGCCTAAGTTCGGTAGGTACATTAAAGTCAATAAATTCCTCGAAGTTCTCATGATTAGGATTAGTTGAGTTGTTTTGAACCAATGTTTCTCCCATAAGCCTAGCTTCAAGATCGAGGTCCATACGCTCTCTTAATCCTAGCACATAGACGCCTCTAATTATGCTTTTAACATGATCTTGGCACTTATAGACTAATTTATTATTCCCTACCCTTAATGAGATTTTTCTTTTAAACACATCAATCTTAGCATGGGCGGTAGACAAGAAAGGTCTTCCAAGGATTAAAGGAATCTTAACATCCTCGGGCATATCTAATATAACAAAGTCTAAGGGGAAAACAAATTTCTCAATCTTAACTAGCACATTATTAGCAATCCCTTCAGGTCGTTTTACCGTTTTATCAGCCAATTCAATAAGCAACTTAGTTGGTGCTAATTTTCCTAGTCCTAGGGTAGTGAATGTCTTAAGGGGCATTACACTAACGCTAGCTCCTAAGTCAGCTAACACATCATTGAAAAATATATCATTAATTGAACAAGGTAAAGTAAAACTTCCTGGGTCCTTTTCTTTATGAGGCAAGGCATGTAAGTCGGTTGCAGAGCTCTCTTCTTTCATTGTAGCCTTGATCTCCTCTTCAATCTTCGTCTTCTCTTTGAGCAACCTCCTTAAACTGATTGAAGAATTAAAGAAAAATTCGGGTCTTGCAGCATCATTACCATTCATCAACCTTCTAGGAAAAGGAATGTTAGGCGCGACTTCCTCAGTGGTGCTTATGGCCTTGACATGATCTCTTGGGTTGGTTTCAGTTGAGCTCGGTAGACTTCCGTATCCCCTTTCTTGAAGAACTTTGCTCATTTGACCAATTTGTTGTTCCAATGCTTTGATCGAAACTCCTTGATTTCTTGTAATAGTGTCCGTTGAAGCTCGAATTTCCTTGATCATAGCAGTATTCTCTTCATGTCTTTTAGCAGCATCGGCCATAATTTGCTTTAGAGTGTCATCTAAAGTTTGCCTCCTTTCTTGATAAGTGGGATTAAAGTTGTTCTTTTGATAGTATCCCGGAGTAGCTTCCCTAAATCTTCCTGAAGGTCGAAATGGTTGTCCAAATTGTGTGTAGTATGCTTCTTCAAACGTCTCACTTTCATTCTTATTAGGGCAATCTTTAGTGTAGTGAGGTCCTTCGCATCTTTCACATCCAACTTGGGCAGCATACACTTTCTCATCACGCTTCTTCATCTCTCTACTAATTTTATCCAATTGAGCTTGAATAGCAGCAAACCCGTCAAAATTAGTGCTGCTCTTAGATCTAGTAGAGGTTCTGTCGTGCCATTTTTGAGAATGATCAGCAGCTTCTTGGATAGCTTTTCTAGCATTGGCTGCACTCATTTGAGGCACAGCTCCCTTAGCATCCAAGATTTGTCTAGTAGGCACGTCCAATCCTTGATAAAACAATATTATCTCCTGCATTTCACTTAGATAATGTTGAGGGCACTTTATCAACAAGTCTTTAAATCTTTCCCAAGCTTAATAAAGAGTTTCATCAGGCTCTTGCTTGAAACTGTTGATAGCCTCCATCTTTTTAGCGGTTTTAGCAGGTGGACAATATCTTTTCAGGAATTTGCTCTTCAAATCTTCCCACGTTGTGATTGAACTAGCAGGTTCATTCCTTAGCCACTTATTAGCAGCTCCTTTAAGTGAAATTGGAAAGATTCTTAGCATGAGTTGATCGTTAGTGACTCCTTCCGTAGTAAATAAATCTGCAATCTCGAGGACCTTTTCAACATGTTCATTAGCATCTTCATGTTCCGATCCACTGAAAGCATTTTCTCTTAGCTCCTTGAGAAACTGACCCTTCAACTCAAACTTAGACTTTTCATCAAACTTTGGTCTAGCAACTCCTGAAGTGTAATTAGCACGGGTTTTGTTCATGTATTCCTCCATAGTTGTGTTTTCCGCCATTATTTCTGTTTCTTCTTCCTCTTTCTCTTCAAAAAAATAATCAAGCTCGAATGAACTTGAGATATCAAAACTTTTTGTGTTGAAAAGCCTTTTAAGCGAATGAAAGGCTCGTTCAGGATCTTCGAAAGGTTGAATCAAGTTCTTCGTAGAACTCCTGGTCATGCACTTCCTGGAACTATCACAAAAGCATCAGTAGGGTATGTTCAAGAAAGTAATATATCAGAAAATCAACAACGAAAACGGAATACGAAAAATAAAAGTTACTGATATCTGCAGACGATGCGCCGTATCCAAAAAGTTGGATACGCCGTATCTTATAATCGTTAAAATTTAATCAGACTTTTATTCAGAAAATAGATACGCCACTTATAAATTAGAATGCGCCGTATCAGTTTAATTTGTCAAAAATCTATTATACTTATTAAAATTAAATGCGTCGTATTAACAAAAGTTAATGCGCCGTATTTTCGTTACGTTTCAAAATACAAGATTTTTGATTCAGAAGATGCGTCGTATCGATAAAAATCGATGCGTCGTATCTGTTTAATAATTTGAAAACTGTTTTTAATTAAAATAATAGATACGCCGTATCTGTCAAAACAGATGCGTCGTATGGTGTTAACGTTTAGAAAAATTTCTTATTAAAAACAGAATACGCCGTATCTTGGGGAAAGATGCGCCGTATTGAATTTATTAAATGCGTTGTATTTTATAAAAATTAAACGCAATACGCCATATCTGTGAAAACAGATGCGCCGTATCGTTTGAATTAGCTCAGTACAACGATAGCAGTATGCAAGAAAATACAGAAAATAAAAACAAATAATAAAAACAAACCAAAATAAACAAAAATTAAACACACAAAAACAGAAAATATGCAAATAATACAATGAATGCAAATTAACTAATATACAACAGAGTTAGCGGTTAGAATTAAAAATTAAAAAGAAAAACCTAATTAAAATACTAATCAAATTAACAGATAATAACAATTCACTCCCCGGCAGCGGCGCCAAAAACTTGATGTGTGTGCGTGTATTGTGCTCTAATTTATACCCACGGTATGTCGTTGTGGTTTTAGCAGTATTCAAGTTTTAAATTTATATTTAGCCGACTTATCAATATAACACACACTTTAACGAGCAGTGTACCCGGTCAGTATGAATATAATGGTAAGTAGAGTGTCGATCACTAAGAGTGGAACGTATTATCTAGTTATTCTAATCAGTATTTTAATATCTTAAGTTAGCAATACAACCTAATCTAACGCAAGGGGGTTCAGCCTGAGAGACTGGCACGGTTTGGTTATGATTAAATAATAAACTAAACTAATAAGCACGAATCAACGAATAGCACACACGTACACAGATAAATACTTGAGACAATAAGAAGACCTGTCCTGATAGTTAAGTAGCTTGTCACTTGTTTTATTGCTAGTTTTATATGAGGTGTATAGTTCGATGCAACGCACCGAGATTAATCCTTTCTCGTTGGCTCTAATCTTATCGGCGAGTAAATCCTTAATGATTACTTATGACTATCCTATTTACCTTTTCTTCCTACTTTTCTACAGACGATAGAATGCATAGGCGATAAAATAAACAGGCGAGGAAGGGGCATGGCGACCCAAGCAATGCTCAGCTAGACACAGAGGTTATCAATGCACTAATAAAAGTCACCAAAGACATCAACATATAAATTTTAATTAATGGGAAAGCAATTTTAAGGGGAGTTGAAGTGCATGATTAAATCAATGACACAAGCCCATCAATCCTGATGAATTAAAGCGTACTAATACAATAAAACAAAACTACTTAATGAATTGAATACATGCAGGACCTTCTTACAGCTCTTGTATCTTCGTTCAAGGTGTGTCTTGTGTTGCTACTTCGTCTGAATTCGGCCTTAGGGTTTTGTGGTCTTCGGTCTTCTTCTAAAACTAGCCTCTAAATTCGTCTGGCCTTGGGGTATTTATAGTTTCTGTCTGAGGGTAAGATGCGGCGCATCGAATAAGTAGATGCGGCGCATTGACTTAACTTCGCGTGGGGTCCAAGATTAATATATTCAGGAATATTCGTATACCGCCAGAAGATGCGGCGTAACTCCATTCTTGTATGCGGCGCATGTCCTTTGCCGTCTTGGATAATATCTTGTGAAATCTTGATAGTGATGCGTCGTATATAATAAGTAGGATGCGGCGTATCTGGAGCAGAATGGTCTTGATCTTGTACATTTCAGTAGACTCTTAACTTCTTGCTTGTTTTGCTCCATAATTAGTCCAAAATCGCCAAGTTTCACATAATACTTGTTTTTACCTGAGAATTACAAAAGTAAACATTAACGTATCAATTCTCACAGATAATATAATAAAACAAGTCAAATAAATAGGATAAATGATGGTAATAAAATGTACTTATTTGAGTTCATCATAAGACCAAGCTACATTTTATGAAACTAAGAAACTTAAGTGACTTTGAGAAACAAACTGTGAAAGTACAAGAACCTGTTCCAACTAAGTCAGACACCCACGGATCTGACGGATCCAAAATTTTGGATCCGCCAGTTGTACCAAAAGGATCCGCAGGTACAGTTGATGAACAGAAGGTTCGTAATTCGGATCGTACTGAATTCGTTAAGGTCACTAGAAAACCTAGCACTAGTACAACTATTAACAAACAAAAACCATCAGTTTCTATAGGAAAAGGTCAAGTTAATAATGAGTTTAGGACTAAAACGATTCAACAGAGGCCTAAAACTAGTTTTCCCAAACACCCCTTTCCTAAGAGTAACCTTAACTCACAGCATCATCCTCAAAATAGTTGGAACCAAAACATGTCTAGGAACTTTTGTTGGGAATTAAATATTCTGAAGATTAGTATTGGGAATTACAAGTTCACAAAGTTAGTACTGCTGAGAAGAATACACTAATAGTTCCTACTGCTAGTGTATATCTAAAGCCTCTCAAGTTATAACTAACAGTACTAACTGAAGTTAGTACTGCTAGTGTAAAATCCTAAATTTACCACAATCTGAAATGACCAAAATACCCTCTAAATTTGAAATTTTAAGATATTATGAAATACACTATAAATTAAAACTTGAGTTATATAACATGTTATGACTCGGAACCAAACGATATGAACTCATCATCTAAAGTATTATATGAAATTATGTACGAACCTTACGATATAAATTATGGCATCTTAATAAGTATCCATAGGCCAAAATAAATAAATAAATAAATAAAGATTGTATACAAAATAAATATGGAAGATGAGTGATAAATTGTGTAATGTTGGAAAGTGGAAATCACCCTTAAACACCCTCCATAATTTCGGCACTAATTCCCCATTTTTTTTTTCTTTGTAACAAACCGTGTATTTCTAACCAAAAATCACACTTTTGATAAGATATACACGAATCATTAAATCATTTTGAAAAGATATGCACCTCATTCTATTACTATACACACGACATTCCCATGCACACACACGTATTTCTTTTTTTTAAAGGATACAGTACAATCTTATAACTTTCACAAACATGCATGTCTCTCATTCACCCTCGCTCCCAAAATAACTTCAATTTTTGCTTCACCACAAATCCTTGAAATCACGCAAGCAATCAAGTCCAATCTTCCAAAAATCTCGGACCATTATCATAATTTTACCCCGCTCCTCTTAGGTTGGTTATGTGATATGCAATACAATAGAAACCCTAAGAGTTATCCCAATCATGTGTATAACCTGGTCATCTAACTCAGTAACCTTTCCCTCTAAACCGATCGAAAGCCTAATGAAATCATGAATAGCTCCAAACCATTGTTATTCGCTGCAAGTCATATGAAACGAAGGCTGTTGGAAGCTGGAATTGTGTTTAAGTTTGTTCACATACGAGGGAACTCCAAAAGTTTTGTCTCAGCCTGTTCTCGTTCGAGTCAAGGCTTGGGTTGTGGAATTAGATCGCTATTGTGTCCAAGTTTTTGGGCAGTGTTTGAGTGATCGTGTGTGATTGGGTCGAGTGCAGTTGTCCTCCTCTATTCACAACTCTTGGTTCAACCTAGTGATAAAAGAGGTCATCAAAATATGTGTTTGGGTACGGTTCAAGCCGAGCCTGTGCGAGTTTAGAAACTGTTCGGGTTGGATTGTCGGTTAGCATTCGGGTAGTCCACATCATCTCTTCCGCTGGATGTGTATTGTTTCGTGATTGGACAGACTTTTGGGTTACGATTCAGTTGTTCGTGTTTGTTCGAGTTTTGGTATCGATCGTGCCTCGTTTATTCTTAGCGTCCGTGTCCTTGTGTTGGGTTCGACCTCGGACTCAGCCTATACTCGTGTTGGCTTGGAGGTAATTCCTTGTGAACCATAAATTATACCTATCGTATTAACTTATGTTACCTCAACTTAAATTGAACACAATATGCCATGCTTGTATATCAGTAAAGAAATTTTGGCTATAGTAATATGATATGTATAAGACTTGAGCATGCAAGATATAGTGTACTGTACAATGGATCAATACCCATATATACATTTGTGAAATATTTTGACGTTAAAAATTAGTAACTTGTGTGCCTCTTATCTCATGATAAAGTAGAGTAAGAATTATAATCACCATTCATGATATAAACTTTTGGGATCTCAAAATAATCGTGTTACTATTAGTCGATGGTTCTAAGGCCAAATTGTTTTAATCATGTAAGGATCGGACTGGTCATGTTTGAAAGTGATTAAAACTCAGTCGAAAACGAACTAGCAAAATATGAACATGGGTCGTGAATGGGTATCATGTCTCATTTTGCAAACAAAGAAGAGAAACCTTGCATGAGTGCTTAGCATATATTATGTAGCGTGACATTATTATATTAAAACCATTAGTAATCAAATGAAGAATGTGAGTGCGCATGGTTGTATTGAAGTGAATATGAAATATATAAGTATACGAATAGCACATGGGGTCTACATAAGAACTGGGTGAATAAATGTCAGATATAAGGTTCTAACTAAATATAATGAAATTGGCAAAACATAAGAAATGTTCATTTTAGACCCTGAACTTTGATAAAGTGACATTTTAAAACACAAACTATTATAAGTCGTTTTATTAAAACCTAAGCTTATATGAATAGCATTATGAACCTTAAGCTACTAACATGGTCATCTTTAATCCCTTATATTGACTAAATGAAAAGCTTGAATGTTTTAATTAATATTTCTAAATATGAAAACTTACTATTTTTGGAAAGTTACTAAATATGGGAAGTTACCTAAAATGGAAAGCAATTAATTAAGAATGATTGGTAATCCCCTTCTACTCCTTTAGGTGTGAAGAAGGAGAGACTCTAAGCTGTTCCCTTATCCTGTGTTTATTCTGTTTGTGCTTTCATCATAAGGTACAGATACTCTGCCCTTTTTCAGTAAGGGTTCTTATATCCTATGCATTGATTTTGAGTTATGATTCAGTTAAGATTTCCCAAGCCATTGCTATGTTCCCTTTGAATGAACCTTTGATATTACTTTTGATATGAATTTGAGATGCACCTTTTGATTCATGACCTTTTGATATGACATTGAGACATGACTCTTAGTTTGATACCCGAGCCATTTTTGTACTTTCCTAGCCAGGAAGGTAACCTGGCCATGTCTGTGATGCACCACTGGCATGACTCCTGTGTGGGGGAGTGATTTCTCACACCGTCCCTTTTATATTATCTGCCATGGCTACTTGACTTTGAGATTGACTTTGAGTTTGGGGGCGTATGGATTGCAATCCTAGGCATGTTTTGTTTAGTAGATTTAACTATGACTTTGAGTATGACTTTGAGGTGACTGGTGCTTGTGTGCAATACACGCCTTTCACATTTTCTGGGAGCTGATCACTCCACCCTTTTGATACATGAGGACACCCCTCATATTATCTGGTTGCCTAAGAGGTATCCCCTCTGATTGTGAGATTATGACTTTGAGATTATGATGTTGAGATTATGACTTTGAGTTTCTGGGCTCGTGGTAGATGACTATCCTACTCTTTTCTTATTATCCATTTATTCCTTTTATACCTTATGACATTCCCATTGCCCCTATTATATTTCTGTTTCGTTATTCTTTGCTTTGTATATGTATCTGTTCACTGAGCTTTTTAAGCTCAGCCGCACGTTTTCTTTTCGTGTGCGGCAGGTAATAAGCTGGACGACGGGTTTGGGTATGAGTGAAGAGACTTTTGGACTTAGAAGACTTTGATAGTGTTCTGAAGTAGAGACCATTAGAAGGAGTTGCTTTTGCAGACTTAGTGCTTAGTTTTGTTTCCGTTGTAACCATGTAAAATTCAGAATTTCATTTGTAACCTTTGAGAATTTTTGTATTACTTGACATGTATGCTTTGTTTTGATCTGATGTGAAACCATTAGTGTGACATCTTTACCCTTGTCGGGTTGGGGTGTTACAGCTAGTACAAAGAAGGTACTGCTGGTATAACTTATACTACTGCTGGATGGATAAGTGTCACGTTTACTACTGCTGGTTGGATAAGTATAAAAAGATATTTGTGTATAAAAGTCAAGTATATACGGTAGATAATATCTTTGATTTGAAGTCAGTCAAACAAGTTGTAAACATAGATACATGTTGTATCTTAGCTACTAACACAATTAACATAAGCTAGCAAGTAGTTCGACAAGACTTATCATAATTGTAATGATCTCCTTTGTTTGTATAAAAGGGAGATCTTAGACTAGATAGTCTAACCAAGATTTGTGCAAAGAATAGAACTTGAATATCTGTTAAGAGAAAAGAATAAACTCAAAATTTCTGAGAAGCTTACCAGAAGAGTGGGCTATACATGTTGTTGTCTGGAAGAATAAGCCAGACCTTGACACCATGGAACTAATAGATTTGTATAGCAACTTTAAGATTGTGGAACAAGATTTGAAGAAAACTGGAGGTACTAGTTCTAATACTGGGAACATGGCATTTATGTCATCTCCTAGTACCTTAAATCCAAGTGAAGAGGTGAAAGTTGTTGATGGTGTTGGTGCTACTAGTTCATCAAGCAGTACCATGGGTATTTTGGATGAGAAGACTTGTTGTGCATTTCTCACAAGTCGAAATGATGGGTCCATGCTCACTTATGAAGACCTCCAAGAGATCAATGATGATGATCTGGAGGAAATGGACCTAAAATGGCAAATTTCTCTTCTTAGCATGAGAGCCAATAAGTTCTATCAAAGGACGGGGAAGAAGCTCACAATCAGCAATAATGATACTGCTGGTTTTGACAAGTCAAAGATAGAGTGCTATAACTGCCACATGATGGGGCACTTCTCAAGAGAATGTAGAAGGCCAAGGCAGCAGGATAGCAAGAATAGAGGTTTTGGAAGCACATCCAAAACAAGGGAGGTTTCTGAGCCAAACTCAAAAGCTATGGTAGCTATTGATGGGCTAGGTTTTGATTGGAGTTTCATGGCTGATGAAGAAGAAGATTCTTCACAGATGGCACTCATGGCTTTCTCTACTGAGGTAAAAAATCATAAAGTTTGTTCTAATACTTGCACAGCTCTTTCAGAACTACAAACTTTAATCAAACATTATGATGACCAAAAGAAAGTCCTAAGCAGAACTCAACAAGACTTAGTAGATTATAAATGTGGTTTAGAATCCCTAGAGAAGCAGATCATTCATTACAAACAAAATGAATTTGCTTTTTCTGATGACAAAGCTCTTCTTAGACAAGACATATTCTTTAGAGATGCTGAAATTAAGCTTTTGAGAGAGGCTTATGATAGGATCGAAAAGGAAAATGGAAACATTCACTTGACTGTAGAAACACTAGAACGTGCTTCTAGAGGTGTAACCAACATGATTGAATGTCAAGTGATTAATAGAGCCAAGTCTGGGTTAGGATATAATGTTGTCCCACCCCCTTACAGAGGAATCTCTAAACCCTCAGGGATTGACCTAGAAAATTCAGGTGTAGCTGAATTTCAACAACCAGAGCTACAATATGGTGTACAGCCAAAAACAAAGCTAGTTGTTGATGAACCTAAGAAAGTAAGTGAGAGTTTAAGTAAAACTTCACTTTCTGAGGACAAGGTGTCCTCTGATAGAAGATCAGATAGAGTAGTCATTGAGGACTGGATATCTGATGATGATGAAGATTTACAGGTTATGTCTAAACCTGAAGTTGTTAAGAAAGCAGGAACAAGTGTTCCTAAAGTGGTCAAAATAGATGCTGTTAGGCCTAATTCAAACATTAAACATGTTAGGCAATCAGTTAAATATTGTGAACAATGTAGAACCACCAACAAGCTCAGAGGTAACCATAGAAATTGGAATAACCTCAAATCTCACCAATTAGGTGATGACTTTGCCTTTTATAACAAAGCTTGTTACACATGTGGTAGTTTTGATCATCTTGCAGCTTTCTGTAACAAATGGGTATCTCTGGGTATGCAAACAATAGGGTGAATTACAAAAGGCAAACTCCTCAATTTCACTTTCACTCTAATTTTAAGAGAACAAAACCCAGAGCAGTTTCAAAAGCAGTTCCTACTGCTAGGCAAGCAGTTCATACTGCTAGACCATTTCAGACTGTTTACCCAAAACAAACAGTTAAAGGTGCAAAAACAACTTACAATCATGCATCTACAACTGTTAAAAGGCCCATTCAATCAAAAGCAGTGGTCCAAAAACAAGTTTGAAAACCAAAGGAACCAACTGCAAAGCTAGCAGTTTCTACTGCTAAGCATGTAGTTCATACTGCTACTTGGGAAAACAGGGCAAATGCTGTTAAGGCCTCAGCATGTTGGGTTTGGAGACAAACTAAACCCAATGGTGCATCAACCATTCTTAAGAGATTAAATTACATTGATATACGAGGCAGATCCAAGTCAGTAATGGCTTGGGTCCCCAAAGGAAACTAATATTCCTCATTTTTGTGCAGGAACATTCAACTGATAAATAAGAGGATCAAGGATACTCAGATAGTAGATGTTCAAGGCACATGACTAGCAACATGTCTTATCTCTTAGATTTTCAATCAATAAATGGAGGATATGTTAGCTTTGGAGGAGGTATTGGTGGCAAAATTTCCGGTAAAGGTACAATTAAAACTGGAAATTTAGATTTTGAAGATGTGTACTATGTACAAGAGCTTAAGTGGATTTCTTAGGATTGTTTTACGATTTCTCTATTTCTATGAACTTTTTATGTTGTAACATCATGTTTTGTGACTTATGTCACAAACAATTTTCAAGTAATGGATGTTATATTTATGCTTGTGGGTGATCACTATTTGGCATAATATCTTGGTTTGTTTGATTCACTAACATTATTGTATGGTTGGTTTGAATTCTCATAATGATTTGACCACTTGTACTTAGGTGCATTTTGATCAGACACGTATTTTTGACTTTTTTAAAAGTCAAATGGGTTGAACTATCATGTTTGGTTGACCTATACATATGCATTATGGTTGGATTGATTCACAACTAACCTTTGTTTTGTATCTTTTCTCAACCTTGAATCATATACGGTGGTACCCTAGCAACGGGGAGTATAGATCAAGGGGGAGTATATCATGTACTAACTCATTATTTTGTAGCATTTCTCATCCTTGAAACGTATACGTTGGTACCCTAGCAATGGGGAGTATACATCGAGGGGGAGCATATCATATTCTAGCCATTTGTTTTGTAGTTCATGCATCATAACCTTGGTACTCCAATTAGGGGGAGTATTATCAAGGGGGGAGCTTTAAAGTTCTCAAAATCATTGAAACAATCTTGGTACTCCAATTTAGGGGGAGTAATAACCAAGAAATGTTCACCACATTTCGCTACGCATATCTTCTTTTTGTTTCGACAAAAAAGGGGAGATAGGATTAAGTTTATACATTACTGTGATCATCACAGTACATATTTTTTTACATCACAATTCACAGTACATGTTTTCATGCTTAAAATAGTTTTTAAACTTGCATAAAACTAACTTAATCTATATTTTTAAAAGACTTTCACTTTACTTATTTCATTGCTTAAAAATAACCTTTATGTTTTGTCATCAACAAAAAGGGGGAGATTGTTAATACAAATATCGTCCTAAAAACGTTATTTATATTTTACGATCTTTGCTTTATTTTGTTAATGACAATTGTAAGGTTTATCTTTAGCAAAGCATAAAATAAGTTAAAGTCTTTTACATTTATAAGTTACAAACCTTTTTAAACACATTTTACACATTACATGATCACTAGGAATTACATTGCATACATATATACATTTACATGTTTTACTTTTTATTTCTTAAATTAGAAATACTAACATGACATCATGGCATACCTCATTTTGATATCTTGAGGATTTGGGAAATATTTTAGAAAGATCTTTAAATAACTAAGTTGACTTTGCAAGATCTTGACAAGACCTCACAAGATATGAAAAGATATGGGAAATCCTTAGCTGGCATGTCCCGGCGGAACCAAACCAGTATATGGGCGGATCCCATATTTTGGATCCGCCAGATCCGCCACCTGTTGATCAGCTTTGCCTATAAATTGCAAGTTGATCATTTAGGCACATTCGTCACTCATATAGCTTAAATTATACACTCAGTCATTTGTACATTACTAACCCATTTTATTCATTTCATTCTTAGTGATCTCTCTTTTGTAGCAAAGAAGATCAAGCATACAAGCTTCAACACTGTTGCAAGTCTTGATAGTTAGATACTGTGTGATTTATTAGTATTCACACATCATTGTTTATACCATTCATTCAGTAGTGATTGGTTAGTGTTTTAGTCCTCAAACACATAGAGTGTCGGGAGTGGTTGTACCATTGTTAAAGAACCAACGAGAGTGGTTGTACCCTTGTAAAGAACCCGGTGTTTAGCTTAGTACCGGATAAAGTGTAAGCGACGTGTATAAAGGTTTTCTCCGCCGAGAAGGGAGTTTGTTTCTTAGTGAATAAAAACTCTCGAGTTAGAGGCTCGAGGAGTGGAGTAGGGCAAGGAAGAAAGTCCTTGTAGCCGAACCACTATAAATCTTCTTGTTGTGGTTTGATTGTTCCTTTCCTTACTTACTTAACTTATATTGTTTGTTTGTGTGTATTTACTTTGAAATCACGTTAAGTCACAAAGCGAATTAACTTTAAAAAGGTAAAAACTATTCAAATCCCCTTCTAGTTTTCCACAGTATATATTATAATATAGGAGCCAGCTGTGGGTCTGTTGGTTTGTATTTACATATACACCGTTATATATTTTTTTAAAGTGACTGAAATCCATTCGAGAGCTATAAACCAACAGCCACTGAGAAACCAATGGGGCATAGGGCCAACTGTGATTATCTATGTGTATTATACAGCAAATTTGGGCTTCAACCATTTAGAATGGGGGGTATCACAGCTGCAAGTCCTTGCAGCTAACAAGCACCATCATCTCCTTTAAAAACACTTCACTATTCTAAACATTGATCTTTAACAAGCCAAAATGAGTAGATATATGTTTGGACTTATATTAGAATACAATCAATCTACAATCACAGTGCCTTTTGTCTCCAAATTTGGTCATAGTGACCAACATTTTTCATTCCTATTTTCTAAGTCTTCCATTATAATTCTCACATAGTTACACTTTAATGGTAAGGTCTTGTTTTTAATTAATATAATTTAATAATATTACCTAGGGCAAAAGTGTGTAAAATGGAAGGGAGTACATTTTTCAAGCTTAAACCAAGTGTTTTTTTTATTAAACATTATAGTTTAACGCTTCAATCTATTGTTAATATTTCTCAAACATTATTAAATTTGACGTCTTAATCTCAGTGTTTTCACAATAGTAGTTGAACTTGAATGTTTCTGTAACTACTATGATAGGTTGTAGTCAAGTGTGGTTTCTTCATGTAGGCACAACCTCGATCTAAACAACCATGTGCGTACCATACAAGTATGTTTGTTAGATATTATTGAAAGAGTAAACCGCAAAAGAGGGTGGCCGTGATGGTTGTGTGGTGGTAGAGGGTGATGGTTATGAGAAGTCAAAAAGAAAATAAATAGTAAACTTCAAAAAATGTTATTGTAAAAAATGTCCCTGTAGTAGGCGAGGGTAAAATAGTCATTTCACACGCCGCTAACGTGAAACAGTTAACGAGCGTTAGCCCAAAAACATTTTTTGCGGCTACAGTAACCCTTCACGGACCATTCTTGCAGAAAATTAAAAGTTTAGGGACAATATTTGCATTTTTTTTTTCGATGACATATTTTGCATTTTTCAAAAAGTTTAAAGACATTTTTTGCAGTTTACTCTTTATTTTTTAACAAACTAATCAACGTTTGCTGTACTTGCTAATTTCAGGTCTTCTCAATGGTCGATATGGTTTAATGCAAATTAGTTGCTAATCATTATGCGTTTTTTTTTGTTGGTAAGTCACATGCTTTATTTAAATATACAATGGGTTACATTTTCTTTGTTACAATTTCTTGTACTATTTTCTATGGTTCACACTACCAAACTCATAGAAAGTCTACGGTGCATCTCTACTTCCTTTAATCACGGACAAACATGACTATTACTATATGATAGATGATTTACATACTTTACTCGTGTAAGACAAATACATTATGGCTTTTGTTAAATTTAGCCTTTAGAGTTGGTTAAAAAAATTTAAATGCAAAAGGTGAACAATTATTATTAAGGTGCTGTTTGTTTTTTTAGAGGTTTTATGTCTGAATCTGAATACCACTTTTGAATCTGAATGAGTGGTCCAAAAGTCTGAATCTGAATTATTTTAGACTGTCTGTTTTTATGTCTGAATCTGAATGTCTGAATAAACAAAAAACAATTGTTTCGCTATAAAACAAACCAAACGACCCTCCATTCCTGATTATTAATAAAAAATCAAGACCAAGATGAGAAGATAAGGATTGAAAAGAAGTATCACTAAAGTTTAGGCTTTTCAGATGTAATCAGACATTATTCAATGTCTGAACGAATCAGACCCTATTCAGATGTATTCAGACTTCAGATCTGAAAAAAAAGCATGTGGGAAACTAGAAGGGGGGTTGAATAGTTTACCGGTTTAAAAACTTCTTTTAAAAATCTTGTTTTAAAAGTATGCTATTGGAAACTTTGATTCGAACTCTATGTGTAATCAATCAACACCAATATGAATTACACACTAAGCTAAGTAATAATAACAAATAAAAGTAAAGAGTAGAGTTGGAAAGATCAAACCGAGACAGAGGATTTATAGTGGTTCGGCTACGAAGCTCTTCTTCGCCCTACTCCACTCCCCGAGTACCACACTCGAGAGTTTCAAACACTATATCAACAACCTCCCTTCAGGCGGAGAAAACCGTACACGTCGCTTATCCTATTACCGACACTAAGCTAGATGTCGAGTGCTAATCTTAGCTAGCACCAATCTACCAAGGTCCACGTGACCAAACACTCAAGCCCAGTGGCTTCAAGAGATCACCAAGATCTCAACACGATCACAATGATCAACACTCACTTCACTCTACTCAACTAACACTAACCTAATGACCCTTGATCTTCTTGATCAATCACACAAGCCCAATGGCTTCAAGAGATGTTCACTATCTCTATAGATCACACTTGATCTTCACTCTCACTCACAAAAAGGAAATAAACTTGATGTATGCTAAGACACAACAAGGTTGTAACAAATGTTACAAAAACCTATCAACTATAACTCTAGTATCTTCTTGATTACTTGAGTTCTTCTCTTGCTAATGAAGAGGGATGACAACACCTTGTATTAACTTGGATACTTGTGTTCTTCTCTTGCTAGTGAAGAGGTATGAAGAGGATCACTTGAAGGATGATTGGATCACTCTTGAAACAAAGAAAAACTAATCTAAATAAACCTAAGAAGTGAAAGGTGTGAGAGAATTTAGCTAAGGGATTTTTCTGTGTGTGAAGGGTGCCTAAAACTGTGAAAGGGGTTGGTATTTATAGGCAAAGAAAATCTGAACGTTACAGAAAAATTAGTACGGACGGCTCCTTTAAATAACCCACGGCTCCGTTAAATTTAACGGTACCGTGGAGCCGTGGTAGACTAGGACGCTCCAAATTTTATCTTTTCTGGTGAAAACTTATTTGGGGAAGGTTGGAGCTGATTTTGGGGGGAAAAATAGCTGTTGTGATTTTCAAACTAATTTTTCCATTAAAACATTTCTTAATATTTCAAAAATAATTTTTCATGTGTATTTTTGAAAAAATGTTTTGTCCCATTTAAAATGTGAATTTTCAAAACATAAATTCACTTCCTTGATCACTAGTTCAAGTTGTAACTTTGTTCAAGAGTGATTTGCGTAGAAACGGGATTTTTCGATTAAAAACTTGTTAACGTTAATTTTAACGTAACGTGAGTTCACATTTTGTCATCCTCAAAACGTGAAGTAATCGAAAGATATAAATAACGTTTTTAGAACATTATTTGCATCAACAAAGCAAACAGTCTGAATCTGATTACATCTGACCGAATCAGACTTCAGACGCCATTCAGATCTGAAAGAAAAAAACAAACACAACCTAAATGTACAAACAAGTATTACATGTCTGAATATTTAAAGGTAAGTCTTAAGAGCATCCACAATGCTAAAATTTATAAATAGGTTTATAACATGCCAAATCATTAACTTATAAAACTTTTGATACTATAAACCTATTAGCAGTATGTATAAAATTTTCACAATTATATCAAATGTTCAACCATAACACACATGCATTAAATTATGAAATGGTCTAGGATTTTGGACTTTTTCATGTCACATAGATATAAACCATAAGCTTTGTTGAAACAAAAGATAAAACTTTTCATAGGTTTAACATTTTTATAAAAGGGGATTGCATATATACCCACTAAAACTTAAATATTTGCATATTTCCCCATAATATAAGTTTTTAATGCATGATGTACGATGCAACTTAAGCATGTTTTTAGTATATATGCAAATATGCAAGTTTTAGTGAGTATATATGCAATTGCCCATTTTATAAAACTTTCATAGTAGATGCTCTAAGGCTACGTTTAGCGATTTTCTATACATTTTTTTCCATACATTATTAATATAGGGCAAATGTGTAATTTGATATGTCATGTATTGTGGACATATTTCTTTCTTAAAATTATTATCTTCAAATAAAAAATATACAATTTAAAAAAAGTGATACAATTACCTTCCTTAACCAATTAAATATAGGGTTTTTCTAACATGTGCCCTCAAGCACATGTTAAGACCATGTGTAGTGGTAATGGGTGGAGAGTGGGGGGTTGTTTGACATGTGGCATGTGGGGCTTTGTGGGGCTTTGTTGAAAAAGTGGTGTAGTGGTGAGTTGGGCATTGTTTGATTTGCAACGTTCGTTTTTTTTTTAAATTGATGAGGGGCGGGGCGCTGTCAGAACAAAGCCTGTTTGGTTTTTTTGGGCAACAACGCCCTTCCGTAGTGGGTGTGAAGGCGCTGTTGGTGCAAAAACCGGGCAAACAAAGCCCCACTACGTATGGTCTAAGTGACATTTATTAAATACAAACTTTCTTTTTATATCAAAAAATGCATTTAATTCTCGTTAATTATAGCTATAAGTTACCATAATTGAATATAAATTAGAATTTAATAATTTCCGATTTTACTTTTATATAAACTCAAATGTGTGCCCTCAGGACACATTTTAAAAAATCCATTAAATATATCTATAATCACACAAGAAATAAATTATTATTTTATCCAAGATTTTTGAGGAGGGAGTAGTTTACTACCCTCGTGAAAGTAGAGAGAGGCGTGTCCAACCATTCTTCAACTGCTACAAAGAAACTTTATTTTTATTCTCAAAAAGTGGTCATCACTGATTTCTGCTAAGATAGTGGAGCATTATACCGGGTACTTTATTGTATTTATTTTGTCCCATTAAAAATGTAACGCCTACTTTTTCTAACCTATCATTGAAAATTGTACTCGTATGTCTTTTCTTTTCCTAATAGATCTTCAAAATGGAACAATATGTATAAATCAGAGTTTATTTATTTTGGATACCATTATTTTTTATATTTATCAAGGGACAAATTTTCACCATCTATTTATTTTGAATTAATGGTGGAGATTAACCAAACATTTAATATGTAAACATAAGTCAATTTTTTTTTAACATCTGGCTTCTAGCGCAGATGGTACCCAAGTCCTCCAATGAAGGGGTTTGGACTCGTTGATGCGGGTTAGAATCTTGGAGGAGACAAGGTTTTCTCCCAATTAAGTGTAGTGCCTAAGGGCTGCTTGGTTGGTGAGTTTTCCCTCCCCCGTGGTTTCCGTGAATTCATCGGTCGCTAGTGCGCCTTGAGCCTCTGCATACTGCCCAACTGGATGTCACTGCAGGACCCAAGGGCTAGCCGTCCCGTTGACTGTTCAAAAAAAAAGTCAAAATTTTTTTTTAATTCATGTTTTTCTTTTTTTTTAATTCACGTTTTTTTTTCAATTCATGTTTTTTTTTTTTTTTTCAATTCATTTTTTTTTTGTTTTTTCAATTCATGTTTTTTTTAATTCACATATTTTTTTCTTCGCTTTCATACGTTTTCGTCTGTTTTCATCTGTTTTCGTCCGTTTTCATCCGTTTTCGCCCGTTTTCATACGTATTCGTCCGTTTTCGTTTGTTTTCATACGTTTTCGTCCGTTTTCGTCCATTTTTCATATGTTTTCGTCCGTTTTCAGACGTGTAACACGCACTCTAACTAGGTGCTCTTAAAACTAAAGATGTATCGACACCATGTACCTTTTTCAAAACTAAAATGCTAATTGGAACGAAACCTTAATTTTAATTTATTGATCTAATCTCTGATGCCATGTAATAAACCAACAAACTACATTGTATTGAATTGATTTTAAAAAATTAAAACTACATGAGTATAAATAAACCTTGCTTAGCTTGAAGGCTAAGCTAGGTTAACTAATGGGTTGGGCCCTTATTACTAACTCTAACATTATTAAACACCAATGCATAAACACAAACATCTTTTTCTATCTAAAAAACTGTTCTTCTCCTTCTCTCTGAACCAACGTTGTGGTGATTTGTTTTTGTTTAATGGTTTTTGTTTTAGATTTAGGTATTCAATTTTACAAAGGTTGCAAACAAACTCATGTAGTTCAATGAAGTTTTGGTTTGAAGATATCTTTATCAGTTAATACAAAAATAAAAAAATAGATAACAGATAATAATAATAAAGAAATAAATAAAGAATGAAGGAAAAATAATCTTAATCATTAACAGGTGTTTCATTTTACGATTGAATATCTATTTTACGGTATAGACGCTTATGACCTCCCCCTCTATGCCCTGCGGTAATGATTCCTCTGGCATTACGACCTTTACCACAATGATGCTGTCCATAGATCAAATTATTTCGTGGATTGGATTTCACTTGACTGTCTACGGTTCCATTGCGTGTGCTCGGGGTAGAAGTTTTGTATAAATTTATCGCCATGCTATTAAGTATTTTGATTTAAGTTCTTTTCTTTCTAAGAGGTGGAATAGAATAACCCGGTTGAAGCGTAATGATCATACGTCTGTAATGCATTGTCTGTCCCATAATGGGTCCCATTCTTCTAGCCTTTCCCCGAAGTCGCTGACTATTCATCGCGATTACCTTGACACCAAAGAAGAGTTCGACCCAATGCTTTATTTCTGTCCTAGTTGATCCTGATTCGACATTAGAAGTATATTGAGATTTTTCAAACTATTAGACTAAAATTGAAACACCTGGAAAATCACAAGAACCAAAAATATAGTTAACGCATACTCAAAGAGGCTCAAAAGGAAAACACCAAATATGGTTCTTGAATTAAAAACGACTAAAGATGTCCCATTACAAAGAAATAACCAAGTACTTATACGAAAGTTACAATCACTCCAAAACGATGTATGATTTTACATTCCTACTTTAAAGACTCTAAATTGAGTAGGAGTATAACTTCCTAAAAAATACTTATTCAAATTGAAACACGTCTAATAAGAAAAGGAAACAAATAAAACTATTAAAATGTGATATAACCACTCAAATTAGAAATATGAGTGCATGGTTCTGCATCAGCTATCTATAACTTGTTTAAATTTTGAGCATCTATGCATCCAAAACGTAGTATTGGAAGACCAGATTTTGTTGCGGATTTTATATTGCTTTTATTTTTCACTAATGTAATTGTAAGTGATGTAAAAATATGTTTGTGGATGGTTTCGGTACAAACTTGCACGTATTATTTGGGCATATTAAAATATGGATTTGATTTAATGAGTAGGGATCCGGTGTAAAGAAAAACTAAAATGAGAATGAGAATAATTTTTAGCCACACATTTGAAATAAAAATATTAAAAGAAAATGCATCTACTTTTATAAATACATCTGAAATGTATGCTTATGTTTTATTTAAAATATTAAAAGAAAATGCATCTACTTTTATAAATACATCTGAAATGTATGCTTATGTTTTATTTTCGCTCTTCTAATTTTAATTTTTTTTTTTCTCATTTAATCTTAACTCTTTATCTAATATCATTATTACAAATATCATACACCAAAAATTTAGCTACTGCTTCCTAAACGAAGACATGCTATACATTTACTCCACAACTACGATAGTCGTATTCGTATTCATTCATCTACGCTATCATAATAATGCATTTCGTTGAATGATCTAACTTTTTCTTAATAATCGGCTAATAGTAATTTCTATAATGGGATAATAACAAAAGAAAAAATGTATCAAACTTATTTATTTTTGTTTTTCTATGTATTTTTTTTTTCTTTTTTTCAATAAAAACACAAACGTTTCAAATTTTGACATTTGTGTGTATTTTGTAACCATTCTATCCTTACGTTATTTAACCACCCCGATAACATCGAAAAGTAAAATGGTTATTGTACATTAACAAAATACACATAATTTGAAAGTTTGTGTTTCAATAGTAAAAAGAAAAAAGTTATACATAACAACAAAAATGAACAAGTTAGATATATATTATTTCTTATTATCTTTTCCATAATATATGTCAAGTATATTAAGTGTAACTCCATACAAAAAATAAATAAATAAATATATATAAAACTATATGTGTCAATTTTGTAAAAAACAATCAGAAAATGATGGTGATTAATAAAAATTTAGTTATTAAATTTTATATAAATTATATGAACTTAAGTATACTTATCAGTTTTCATGTTTTCTAATAACTTCATAAATTTAATAAAGATCCTTGTAAACTTTATACCCTTATATTTTATATTTTATAAAATAGTACAACATATATATATTGTTGTTATTTATAAATATTATTATAAGTATATATTAAATTATAATATTTGTACGGAATTATAAATATCAATGAAAGCACGAGTTAATGTGATATGTAAATGAATACACGAGATTATACATATACGAACGATTCATGTTATTCCTCTTTATGAGATTAACTAAGTATACAAGGAAAAGGGTTTTTAACTATCCACACTCAATGACGACTCATGTTATTCTCTTTATAAGCTTAACCCGCGTGTACACGAGTTTAAAAATTAAATACGGCAGTAATATAAATATCAGATTGAAGGCACGACCTCACGGGTTACCATGAGATGAAAATAAATAAACGAGATTGTACATATCGCAATGACACATATTTTTTTCTGTGGTCATTATGTGCTACTAAACACACATAAATGTCTAAAACATGATATCAATAGTTAAATTTAAACAAGATCAACATAAACACCATGACAGTTAAACAAAATAAAATTTCGTGCAACAAAAATATATACCAATTATTAACCAATATTAATACATAATTAAAAAAATTATGTAAAAACACGCGCGTACATGGGTGTTATAATTATATAAGTATAAAAGGTTTAATATAATTTTATAGAAAAATCTTATACCTTACGATTATAAACTGTCACAATATTTAACTTCAAAACAAATTTATTGAAATATTATTACCTGTACATAAACACGCACATATATGGGTGTTATAATTATATAAGTATAAAAGGTTTAATAGAATTTTATAGAAAAATCTTATACCTTACAAAACCGTTGATTATAAACTGTCACAATATTTAACTTCAAAACAAAGTTATTGAAATATTATTACCCGTTATACCATCGATCAAACCCGTGCGTGTACTTGTTCTAAAACTAGTTTTAATAATACAAAATAAATAACTTTAATGGTTTAATTGAAAAAAACTTTGAGAGTTGAAAATAAAAGTATTGTCAAAGTTAAGGGGTTAAATCAACTTGTTAAATAAAATTTATAAATTTGTTGAGAAAAAGATAATGTATAAATACATCACCAATGTAAATTAAAAAAAAAAAAAAAAAAAAAAAGTTTTCTAACTTGTGACTTGAGACACAAGTTAACCAAACAAAAAGTACCGATGGACCCATAAAAAGTACACAAAAAAAAAAACAGTTTTTTATTTCAAAAGTGACAGGGACCCACAAAAAGTACATAGTTTTGTGTGCTTAACTTGTGACCCTATGACACAAATTAGAAAAACCAAATATATAAATATATATAATATATATATATATATATATATATATATATATATATATATATATATATATATATATATAAATACATCACCAGAAAAAGAAAAAAAAAAAATTGATTAAAGAGTAAGTGTTTTCTAATGAAAAATAAGAGTGTGCAAACTAGGGGTGAGCATCGGGTCAAACCCGACCCGGCCCGACTAAACCCGAAACCGAAACTCGCTAAAATCCTAAACCGAGACCGAACTGAAACATACTCGGTTCGGTTTCGGTCGGTTCGGGTCGGTCGGGTTTGTCGGTTTTTAGTCGGTTTTGCCGGGTTTTGAACCGAACCGACCAGACATGTCCGGAAAAGTGCAACCCGATACAAAACCGAGTTTCATTCGGTTGGGTCGGTTTCGGTTCGAATCGGCCGGGTTGTCGGTTCGGTTCGGGTTGTCGGTTCACCCCTAGTGCAAACTAATTTTATTTATTTAGTAAATACTCGCTCCGTCCTTAAATAAATGTCCAATTGACTCTTTACAGTATTTCTTGTTCAACTTTGATCTTAAATATTTTTGTTTGTGTTATATGATAATAGATAAAAGTTATACCAATGAAAATACATTTAAAACCTAATCCATTCATATATTTTGCATCAAATATTATATAACACAAATAAAAATATTTAAAGTTAAAATTGAATGAGAAAGACTGAAAAAAATCAAAGTAAACATTTATTTAGAGACTGAAGGAGTATTAGTCTACCTAAATGTGATCTTTATAGACTTTTGATCATTTGGAGCCTGTATTTTTGTTTGTGGAGCAAAGAGTAGTACTTTTTATTAATTTATTTCATATGGTATCATTTATAATCATGCACTCCCTCTTGCCTGTTGCAGAGAGCAGAGTACACGTTTAAATCTTCACCATTGGATCCTCTCTTTCTCTTTCATTATTTATTTGTGACTTCACAGAATTTTGTTTGTTTTTGTGGGTCAGACATCATTAAATTTGCTCAAGCATTTGTGCATAAAACCAAAAAACGATATTGTTGTATAGTACTAGCTAGTTGTTAAAGATATGCAAATGCAGACTCCAAAATCAAGGTAATCCACCTTTCATATCTCATAACTTTTATATTAATGTTTCAAAATGCATTTATGTTTTGAGAAATTGTTGATTCTGAAAAATATAATGTATGAAAGATGTATAGTTTTAGTGTTACAAGATGATATTTTGATTAATTGTTGGCTGCAACCACAAAGTCCACAATGTTCATAGTATATTTCTTTTTCTAGCACACACATAGACACATACAATACATTAGCTGGTCTTTATGATTAGTATAACCGTATAGGCCCTTGTCTTAAGTTAAATGTGAACTATATTAATATGTTTTACATTGGTTATTATTGATCAGTTAAAAAGTCTATTTGACCATATATGTTAGATGTGTTTTGGATATATTGATCCTAAGTACTTTTAAATGAAAATCAATAATCAGTTTTTGTCAAAGACTTTGAATTGGTTAAATGCATAGTGTAACATCTTGTTTGGAAGGAGAGAGTGCTTATGGAAATCTATACTTATTGTTTTGTCTTTGTTCTTGGCTAACAGTACAAAGAGCTCCGAGGGTTCTCGGAAGATCTCTCCTCGATTTGCTTCTTCTCCAGACACAACTCAAAAGAGCTTGTCTGGTACAACTACACGAAAACTTAAGACGACTGGACTTGAAGTCAGCTCTTCTTCTCCGAAGAAACCAAGCATTAAGATACCAATAAGTACAAGTCCAATAATCAGCGCTCGCAGGTCACCTAGAAGTCCCATTTCTGAGGTAAATTGAACTATCAATCTCTGTAAAGTTGCAGTAGAGGTCGCAAGAACCGTCATTTTTTGTTTAAGTCGAAACACATTGGGTTGGGTAGACCTGCAAATTTTGATCCAAAAACAACATTATTAGTATAACAATTTCAAAGCCGAACAAAATGGTTTATGAAGTTGTAAACTTTAAAAATAGACACTGTACGACTATTAGCCACATTCCCTTTTTAGCAAGATTTTATGATTTGACCAACTTGACAGGTTAACTATTCATATGTAAATAAGATTACGACACAATCAGTGGATACCTTAGTAACTTTTAGTGTGAAAGAATAAAAGTACACTTTTGGTAATGGTAGTTCAAACGAAGTAAAAAAAATCTTGGATCCGATAGCAAATTGCTTCTTTGGACTTACTTTAAGCTGCCTTCCTTCCTTGATGTTTCGATCTTCTTTCAAATTGCAGAAGAAGCGTCCAAGCAGAGTTGCAGAACTCGAAACCCAAATTTCTCAACTAGAAGATGCTTTGAAGACTGTAAAGGATCAACTTGTTTCATCAGAATCATGCAGGTGTCTAGCCCAACAAGACGCCCAAGACTCAAGAAAGCAGCTTTCAGATATGTCTTCAAAGTTAGACGAGTCTCAAAAGCTCCTGGCTCGGTTTTCTTCCGAAGAATCACATGTAATGTTTCTATTGTAGAAAAATTTCAAGCTAAAGTTTTTATTTGTCAGTTTTCATAATTCTCGAATATGGATGAACTGCGTTTGCTCTACAGGATTACTCATTTTTCTCCAAGGAAGAACAGTTGATTAATTGTCAAAAGATATTTATGGCAAGCAAATACTACCTTTTTTTAACAACTTTGAGTATCTTTAGTGGAAATTGCTATTATAACTATTTAAGATAGCCAAGTAGTCAAGTTAGGCAGATTTGTTACGGGTCAAAATGGGTTAGGTCAATAGTTAATATTAAAAAATTATGATCAAAATTATATAAAGACTTTAGTTTGTGCACCTTCAAAACTATTTGGCCTTTTCTATATTTAAGTAATTATAAATGATATTTGAATGACTTGTTAATTCAGTATCAATAAAATATAACAAAAACTAATATTTTTTCCCTATAAATTTAACAGGGTATACAAGAGCTGTCTGAGGCTGGTGATGAAGCATGGAAGTCAAAACTCGATGCAGCCAAGAAACTGCACTCAGCTGATTTAGATGCACTTGCAACCGCGGTCAGTGAGATTGGTCAACTACAACTCAAACTTGATGAAAAAACAAAGTGTGAAGCCACACAAACCGAACAAGCGGCATCAACATATGCAGAGTTACATAGCTTGAAAGAAACAATGGTTGAAACCCTTTCCCTTGTGGAGACCATGAAAATCCAACTTTATGATAGCAGAAGTTCGGAGTCTGAGGCCAAAAACCTCACTAATGAGACTTTACTACAGCTTGAAACTGCCAAAAAGACTATAGAGTCCCTCAAGTTAGAGAATAGTAAGGCCACTGCTCTTGAAGTTGACGAAAAGTCAAGAGAAAGTGAATTTAAAAACCAAAACGAAGAAGAGATGATAGCTTTGAAAACTGAAGTAGAAAAGCTGAAATCTGACATGGAAACTGCTGAGAAAAGATTGAATGAAGAACAATCACGAAAGTCAATGGAGATCACTAGTGCTTATCAGTTGGTGGAGGAGATTAAGTTTAATTCAAGGGTAAAAGAGTCAGAACTTGAGGAAGAACTGAAGAAGTCAAAAGAAGATATCGAGGACTTAAAGGCAAATCTCTTGGATAAAGAAACAGAATTGCAAGGCATTTGTGAAGAAAATGAGGACTTAAACTCAAAAATGAGAAATTCGTTATCAGGTATGAGAGAAATTGAATTAGAGGAGGAGATCAAGATTTTGAAACAAGATTTTGACTTATTGAAGTCAAAGTTGATGGTTACGGACACAGCATTGCATGATAAATCAGACGAAAATGAAAAGCTTAAACTGGAAATTAAGAAAATTGACTGTAAAGAGTCATTGGTGGGCTCTGAAAGTGAATCTGCTACTAAGGTTGATCATCTTGCGGAAGAGATAGAAAAAAGTACTAGAAAAGTTACAAGAGTTGGGGAGCAATTAGAAGCCGCTCAAGCGGCTAACTATGAAATGGAGGCAGAATTAAGGAAACTAAAAGTGCAATCTGATCAATGGCGTAAGGCAGCAGAGGCAGCTGCAGCTATGCTCTCGACCGGGAATAATACAAATAGGAGGTTGATGGAGAGAACATGCTCAATGGACAATAGTACTCCTGGGAGGAACATTGGTTCTCCTTACGGTGAAGACATCGATGTTGACGAGTTCATGAAGAAGAAAAATGGTAACATGCTTAAGAGGATTGGTGTGTTGTGGAAGAAGCCACAGAACAAATAACCGCGAGGGGTTTTTTTTATGTAATTTTCATAAGGTCTTTGTATCTACTATACTTGATATGTGTTGATTTGTTTTTAAGGACTGCTTATGCTTATGTAGACAGATACTTGTATTACGATCTTAATACTTATGATTATAGGGTGTATCTGCCTATGTGTCATAGCGTCATACTTTAATGGATGATTTTGGCTTTTGAAAGATTTTGATTGCTGTCATATTGTCACATCTACAAAACCAATCGCTGCACAATCATTAATTACATAACCAACTTACTAGCATAGTTGGTAGTAACTTCCCGCGTTCATCTACTGTCATTCTTCACTTTAGGCATGACTCAACCACTCAGGCTATTATATGCTCACTGTTCTTTAAATGTTTTTCCATTATATCCAGCAACATATAAATCTCTTTAGCTTTAATATGGGATTTGTCCCCTTTTCGGAATTCATATGCGACACCATCGACCTCAACTGAACTACATCCAGGACTTTTCTTAATGTTCCTTTCTTTCATAGTCTTTCTTAACTTAAATGCATCACTCCATCTATACGAAGAAGAATACAAGTTTGACATAAGTATATATGCACCAGAGTCTTTCTCTGCATCCATCTTATCCAACTTTTTCATCACCCTTTTTCCAATCTCTACATTCCCATGAATCCTGCAAGCGGCCAGTAATGCTCCCCAAGCTAAAGCGTCAGGTTCTATTACCATATGCTCAATAATATCCTCAGCTTCACTTAGTAATCCCGCACGACCCAATAAGTCAACCATACACCCGTAGTGTTCTTTTTGAGGTTTAATATTGTGCACTTTCAACATATCCACAAAATGCTTGCAGCCTTCCTTTACAAGTCCAGCATGGGAACAAGCCATCAGAATCCCTAAATATGTTACATCATTCGGTACAATTCCAGTTTTAAGCATTTCAGAGAAAACATCCAGTGCTCTTAGTCCCTTCCCATTCATTGCAAGCCCAACAATCATGCTTGTGAACGTAAAAACATCTCTATGCTTCATACGATTAAAAACACAATACGCTTTCTCTATGACGCCACACTTCATGTACATATCTATAAGCGCATTCCCAATAAATCCATCTGCTGTAATACCACGTCCGTGTATATAAGAATGTACCCATTTCCCTGTTTTAAGTGTCCCTAAATTAGCACAACAATTGAGCACACCCACTAAAGTGACATCATCAGGTTTTACACCTTGATTCTGCATCTTTCTAAACATGTTCAACGCAACCGTGAACTCTCCTTGTTGAACTAATCCCATAATCATCGAATTCCAAGAAACAACATTCTTCACAGGCATCTCATTGAACACTTCAACCGCTAAACTAGCATCACCACATTTCATATACATATCAATCAAAGCATTACACACATACACATCAAAATCCAAATCATAATCACAAATATACTTGTGCAATCTCTTACCAAGACTCAAATCTCTCAACCGTCCACATGCTGAAATCAAAACCACCATCGTAATCTCATCCGCCTTAACACCTACTTCACACAATTCATCAAACAACTCCACTCCTTTTTCGCAACAACCCATCTTAACATACCCTTGAATCAACGTTGTCCACGTCACCAAATCTTTAACATTACTCCCACTAAAAACCTTCTTTGCACATTCCATAGCACCACATTCACTATAAAACCTTACCAACATGTTAACAACATATAAATCCAACACATACCCATTTTTCACCACATGACAATGTATCTGTTGGCCATGTTTCAAAGCACGTAAAAGCGCGCATGCCTTAAGGACAAAAGGGTACGTAAAACTATCACCAAGTAAGCCTTTTTTAAGCATGTCATTAAAAAACAACAATGCTAATGTGGGAAATGATTTTATAAGTGTGTTATAAAGATGGATATTCGGGTTTTCGAGTTTAGTAGAAAGAGTGTGTATGTAGGTGGTATCAGGTGTGTCATTAGTTCTTGTAGCAATGGATATGATTCTTGTGTAGAGATATTCCTGTTCTGGGATTGTTTGCAAGCAGGATGTTTTGATGAGATAAGAGTGGATTTGTTTGAGTTGTTTTAAGGATTGACAAGAGTTAATTTGAGTGTAATGGCTAACTGGGATGGAAGTTATCATATTTTCCATTCGTACATAGATAATGTTGGTCGGGACCTTTGGCTACTTTTGATTCTAGAGAGTTTTTTGTTTGATTATGGTACTTTGAAAAGTGAAAACAGTCTACCTAAGTCATGCCATCATTCTTTTCGACCATCTTTAAGAGTGCCATGGCATGCCAAAACTATTTTGAGTCTCACTTTAGCGTCATCACATCCCATCACACTAAAACAACCCTCCCTCGTAGCACTCGGCCGCACTCACAATTTTATTTTCTTTTCAATTAACAAACACT